>OZ024914.1:19541101-19908601 GCA_964017125.1 Flabesymbios commensalis | reverse complement strand
CCATTGCGGCACGTCCCCTTCTCTTAAAAGCGCGGCACCATGGTCACACATAACATGTATTTTATACATCATACCTCTGTTCTGCATAGGCAAATAGAAGTATCTGCTTACTTAAACATTATAATCGGTCACTGCTGTTTGCCTATTCACAGTATATTCCATATCTGTGCCAGACATCTCTGACACCCATTGACCGTGCCACCCCAGCAAACACGATACGCTGACCCAATGCTGGCTCAATGTTGATCGACCTTTGCGACGCTAACCCAACAATAAAACAACATCGAGTCAACGCTATAGTGGTTTCTGGGACATTTCCGTCTCGTGACCAAATATAGAGATAAGCACATCAGCAAATGTTGTACATGGTGCCTGTTTTTTGAGGGTTACTAAATTATCGTTGTATTACCTGAACACACACTTGTACGCAGTAAACTAAAACATTTGTATAACATTTGTACAATGTTGGACCAACGTCGTAGACGTTGGGCCGCCGTTGTACAAATGTTATACAAATGTTTTATGTTTCCTGGGTATAGACACTTACAGAGGATAGCGCCCTTCTCAGGTGATTCAGTTTATTACACCAGGCATGGTTTAGCATGTTTAGATCTCCATGCATTGAACAGATAAACACTCTCAACGAACATAATGGATAGAACGATCAAATGTGTGAACTGCCCAGTTTTCGCAGCATATTTTTTCTGTAAAGTCAATGTCATCGTAACCTAAATGTTAAACATGTTAAATAAATCAATTTACAGATTAAAATTAGGGCTATTAAAAAAAGATAAGTGCAAACCATGAGACTAATTTGTCAAACAGCGAGACTAGCTCCAATTTGTGTACGAAGTCCATATCTGTGATACATTTGTAAACTTTGAGAAACCTGACACGAATCATTGTTTGACATAGTTCATTTTGTTCAAGTGTGTGACATTCCCCACTCTTTTTTTTATTAAAAGTCCAGAATTACTTTTCGGATATACCATTATGTTGTGCATACGTGATAAGCCTATGGTGGACACCAACAATCCTTCTGTGTAATTTACGAGAAGATTCCCATAATAAGTTTAATTCAAGTCACAACAACAACCAGCTTTTAACCCACAAAGTTCTATGTCTTTTTGTGATCTCTTTCTGCCAACATATTTTCCTTTTTTAAATAAGAGTTATAATCACTGCCAAATAACAATGATATTTTCCCCTCTGTTGGCATGACGAATTACTGCTGCTCTAGGATTGGCTCCTTATATACCCAGCTACGTCGTAGCACGAGATATGTCCCAAATGCGTCGTGGTCATAATGGAGTCCTTAAAATGGTGAACAGCTAATGATTAACAGGGTCGTGTCAGTCGTACTAATCATATTTTGTCGTAGTGATTTCATTTCATGGTTTCGTGCAGGCGTTGTGCAGACACATGTACTGAACCATCCTGCAGGCTTCGTATCCGAAGTATTCGTTCACAAGAGCTAATTATCACATTTTAATTCCAAAAGGACAATACGTAGGCCCTACATTAAACATACAGCAACATAACAATGGTAGTCAGTCTATTGGTTTGAACAACTCTTTAAATGATAAATTGTATAACGGAAAAAGCCACGCACTTGTGAAAATTACACTCAATTCATCAATTTAATTGCAAAAACGATAAAAAAAATTTACCATGAAATAAACGCATTAAATTTCCCTAAAATGTCATTAATTAGATGTGCAAATTAAAAACAAGTGTCAATGGGATTAGCAGATTGGAGCGTTTGCCTTGTCACTGTTTACGACGCATTTAAAAGATTTCTAACGGCGGTATTTATCATGTTTACAAATTATGTAGTTTGAGCTACTAAATAAATGCTTGATATTACGTTATAGCATGGTAACCAAAATGACAGTTCATTTTAACTAAGGACTCGTTTTCATTCATTGAAAGCTGGCCATTGCGTCAGCAATGCCAGGTTTCAATGAATTAAATAAATTTCAAATGCAACATTTAAAGGGTTGTGCGGCATGACGAGCGTATGATTTATGGGCTTTAACATAACCTGACGCGTCGACAAATACATGTTGTGAGAACAGACCTCTGCCATTCTTTAACACTTAGCAACCTATCACTCTACCCGTGAAGTGTTGTAATCACTTAGATAACACTCGCTGGAGGCCATGTACTTACATACGTTTATCAAACATGTGACGTTGATCTGCTTTTGGCCCAATGTCGCAAACGTTGTGTAATAAATATGCCGGCACTGGATGAACTTATTGAGTTTTTCTCACACTGTCAAAACAGCAAGATATATATATGTGTCGGCTCGGAGGTGATTCAAGTCAGTAATTCAAGTCAGCAATTACGTACCGGGGTAACTTTATTTCTCTGGGCCCCAGTCTGAAATCTTTCAGTTAAATATTTTGGCGTAGGAACTTTCAAAGGTAGATTTTGTGGTGTTAACGTACATTTTACTTTAAATATCATCTTAAAATATTAGCCGTACGTGGTTTCGGTAACTACTGCAGAAATATAATTTAGGCAATGATAACCCCAATCACCTGACCACAATTAATCTATCGCACATGGCACAACTTATAATTAGATATTATGGAACATCTAAGGTTGGTCTTATGCTGGTCTAACATCTTTGACGCTGGCCTAACATCAAATCAGCATTTAATCATTCTAGTTAATTATACGAGTGACGACAGAATTATGCGTTTGGAATACATTACTGGCTGGTATAAGCAACGTAATGACAATTTATAGACTGCCTCAAATGACCTAGTATAGAATAACCACGGTAACGTATTGGCTAAATCAATTTCATTCATAATGTAGAGCGTGTGAATCATCCCATTATCTTGGCCAAAATAAAATAAAATATTTTGTTATATCGTCCCATCAAAAGATAAAGGCTGCTAGCAGACAAATGGTCAGACAGTGCCAATTCGTCCGTGACCCAGTGTTAGGAAATGTCGATTGTTTCATTCAAGTTTTGTCCCTCTGGTATTCAGAGCAATAAAAACGTACAAGTGCTGGAATATTTGCCCAGCGAACACGAGACGTTGATTCAATATTGTTTTAATATTGAACCAACGTTGCAAACGCTGGTCCAGCAGCAGTACAACACTGAGTGGCGATATCTTTCCATAGACGTGTAAACTTTTCACTCCAATACAAATCTAATGTGAAAATGTTTAATACATTGCAGTCATATCTTGATATTTCCAAAATGATTTTCACAATATTTAGAATATTTTGTATTTTCATCATAGATATAGTTCACATAATGCACAAGGTTATTATCAAGGCGTACACAAGCGTCAGGCTTTGTTTGAGCTCACCAACGCATAATTGCACCAAGGTGAGGACTAATGCATTGAGCTCATTGCATAGTTTGTCAGCATTTTTTTTTTATACGGACCCCATGTTTCAGGTTTTGTGAACTGAGCCCAAATGTGCAAAAGTGATGTTTTCCAAATTCATATCAACAGCAGCAGAGGCAGTGATATGTCAGCAATAATAAATGATGTTCGCATTTAAATTTGACTTTAGAAATGATTGCAATTTATGACTACAATATATCTGAAAAAAAGTGATTCTTTAATTTGCCAAGGACGATGTCTTACCACCTTGAAAGAAAGCTGTTACACCCAATCACTCAAATAACTTCAAAAATGTGTTTTATTGGTTGAATATATACATATATTTAACCAATAAAACACATTTTTGGAGTTGTTTTAAGTAGACTATACATGTATAGTCTACTTAAAACAACTGCCTGCTGAATATTATTGCGGAGGTAAGGCCTACATTGTCCATGGCAGAGCGGGTAAGTGTAGAAACATGCCATTAAACACAAAACAGTTGTATAACATTTGTATAACGTTGGACCAACGTCGAAGACGTTGGGTGGACGTTGAATAAATGCTACACAAATGTTTTGTGTTTGCTGGGATATATATGCGCATCGACATGGCTGGCAAGCAAACAAAGTAAGTTTACCCAAGGTTGGCTTAATGTTGGGCCAGCGTCGCAGACGGTGGACCAACATTGAGCCGGCAACGGGTAAACGTCTCTTGTTTGCTGGGTGGGGAGCATCAAGGGTATCCATGCCTAAGAAGAAAGAATTACACATGCTACAATGCAACTGCCATTATTTTTCTTTTGTTTATTCTTATATCAGAAATAAATAAAAAAAGATGAACAAAATCAAAGTCGATTCTCACCGCATGTTGATGATAAATCAAAAACACATTACTAAATAATATGTACGTTAATAAGAAAAAACGAATAATTATCTTTTGGAGCCCACTACGATTGCGCAAGCTGGTTGGTACTTTCCCAACAAACGCAAGTGCTGGGCTGATATTTGTCCAGCGTGTACGACACTGGCCCAACAATAGAGCAACACCGGTTCAACATCTCATGTTTTATGGGTTCCACTAAAACCTGGCGATTGCCGGGATCGTTATCAGATGAGGAGAGAACATAGAATCATTAAGATCTGTAATCCTGACCAGCTCAGTGTCTCCAAGAGTGATCTGGGATACCCTATAGGCCTACTGACAAACAAAAGTGGGATTACTCAACACCAGTTTTGACTGCTTGTCGGGTCAGTCTTTATCCTAAATCAATAATGTTTTTTTTATAATCTATTATATTAGTCAGATAATGCCATTTTAAAAACTTTTACAATTTAAACACATTAAATTATTAAGTTGAATAAATTGAACAAATAAGCTTGAATACAGCTCAGCATATTTTGGTCAGCTCTATATCATACCAATTTATTATCATCTTTTCACAAATGACAGTACATGATTTTCAAGACGAATATTGACATTTGAAACTCTACCAGCATTTTTGAACAGAGGGTGTATTAACTGCTCATTTACCATGGCTAACAGACCAAAGGGCTACGGGTTTTCCGCGGAAGTGAAAGACAAGGTCAGTAATAATTATTTCTGAGTACATCGACGCTTATAAACCAGAAGGTCTTGCACCACTTCTTAGATCGTAGGCCTATATCTATTTTGAAATATATATGATTGCTTCAACCTTTTGAATCAGATAACTGTTTATGATATTAAAGAATAGTAAACAAAGAATAAAAACCGTTTGATGTAGCTTCGGATAATTTAGCTCAAATTATGTCTGGTGTGATATAGTAGAGAGAATGATTATGAAACAGAATGTCGCAAGCTATTTGGATTACAATAAGACTGTGTCATTGTGTTTGGGTTATATATTTCTGCAATACTTAAGTTGATCTATGATTTTTGCCACTAAAAAGCGAAATTTATTCTACTCTATATATCTTGACTATCTGAAGGCTCTTCTCATTTCCAATATCATTAAATTTTAGCTTGCTGCCAAATACGACGTTGAAATGGAAGAACAAGCCAGAGTATGGATGGAGGCGGTGGTCCAGGAGCCTCTAGATCCGGTCTGTGTTATATCTGTTATGTTGGATTTAACTCTTTAACCCTTAGAGCACTGAAATACTATCGTATAAACCATGCATACCAAATAAAAGGTCTTTCTTAAATTGTAATCTTAATAACTGTCTTAGTTAGCTCTTTCTGCAGCATTTGAATAACTACATTTATGTTATGGGTCATTATATATTTTTTTTACTCTTACAGTGCGGGGATCGACCTTAGACGTCAGAATCTGACGTCTAAGACGTCAGATTCTGACGTCTAAAGTCGGTCCCCGCACTGTAAGGGTTAGCCGCCGGTCGCGTTTATATTCGGTTCATCATTGTTTTAGCATAATAAATACCAGCGTTTGAACATGTTAAAAATAGAGCGTGACAGCAATCAGCAAGATGTCAAAATTGTTCACTTGAAGTTGTGGATCGCGTCAGCGAGACACAGCTTAAAGTGAGTGAAAATCCAAATTAAATAACGTGGAGGTTAAAGGGTAAGGCTTCACATATTTATTTTCTCACAATCATGCACACTTCTCTGCAAAGCCAAAAGGAAGTATCTGCTAACTTGTAATGTAAACATATACTGTATTTTGGCTTCGCACGGCAGTGTGTAGGCCTATATCCTATGCGCGATCAGATATTAATTTTGTAAGGTTGTTTTTTTATTGATTTAGTATAAAGCTTTTATCGTATTTTCACAGCTAAAAAATAAATGGTATATGTTACTTTAGAAAGGCTGGTAATACTACAGTCTGCTTTCATTATTATTTCGAATAGTGTTTTTTAATAATGGATGAATATGGATAGCATCAATCACCACGACATTCAAATAATGGATATGAATGAGATTACTTATATCTGACTTATTTATTTTAGGATATATTTGAACGACAGTCGTTCTGATTTGGCTCGTCCTAGCAGCCTGAGTGTCGTATGTGCCACTCATTTGAGTGGCACATACGACACTCTGGTTGTTAGGGATTGTTATTACGTTACTAGGATTCGGGTTTAGCCAGGTGGCATGATGAGGTTTTAATGATTAAAGTGACAAGCCATATAGGGTCATCATTCACATCACACAAACGTTAATCATTTATTTATGTCCATTTGCATTAGCGGTGATTGCTTATTGTAAGTTGCAGAGATGTTGAATGTCAGGTCTTTGTCATTCCATTTTTAATTTATTTTCCCATCATAGTATACATTTGTTTATATATTTCCAATGCGTTGTGCATACTGAACATACTGCGCATACTTAGGAATATGTCGCTTAAAAACCACAACAAGACAGATTGGGTGTAAATGGTCGTTAAAAGGACATCTATTTTAGAATTTTATAGCACATTTTACAAAACGAAAAACACGATTTATTGATAATGTAACAACATAAAAAATATCAAAATACAACATATTATTATGTTTGTGACAAATCATATATCGTATGATGGTTTTAGGTAAGGCAACCGAAATAAACAAGTAGGAATATACTTACAACATCGGTAAGATGAAGCATCTGGGATTAAAAAGATATTGTTATATATTGTTATTTTAAAACACTAAAAGTGTTCTAAGTATTTATAAAATATATAAAATGTCTAAACTCATTAGGACAATCCTTTGAATGGCGTAACCCTTCGTCACAACTGAGCACATAAGATGTGAGAAGCACACGTCGCATAACATTCGGTATTTGTTTCACTTTATTTCGTTTGTGTCGATCATTACCTATTAGGCTATGTCATAACAACTAAATAATGGCTTAGGATTAACTGAAGTTACCAGATGATCGGAAGACATGACTAATTATTGGCTACAGGTCGACTTCGACGAATAGGGTCGAAATCGAGACATTGCTCACAATAATAAATGTTTTTGTTTTCTTTACAGGAAGTACCATCTGATGAAATTTTAGGCCCAGACAGATTCTATGAAGCTATAAAAGACGGCATTTACCTCTGCAAGTCAGTTGTTATGTTTTTTACATATTTTAATTTCGCCTAAAACATTCTAACCTTTATCTTTGCACGGTACAGATAATAAAATAAAATAATGACATATAATACAGTAATGATATACCATAGTTAATTGGATTCATGTGTAATTGCTGATAGTTTATATGGTTCACTAACGTTACAACAATAAATGACTATCACAATTGAAACGTAGTGTGGTTAATGTAGATAATGATTCTCAAGTTATTGTTTGAATTTTTAACCACAAAACGATAGCATTTAACTATGCGATCATTTTGTCACCTTTCTTTCACATTTCCCAGACTGATTTTCCTGGTCCAGTTGAAGCAGTGTGTGCACAAAATGGGCCTGTAATGCCCCATTCATTCATTCATTCATTCATTCATTCATTCATTCATTCATTCATTCATTCATTCATTCATTCATTCATTCATTCATTCATTCATTCATTCATTCATCCATTCATTCACTCATTCATTCATTCTCAGGTTGGTGGACATCATAGTCGGCCCAGGCAGGGTGAAATACAACGAGTCCAGTATGGCTTTTAAGCAGATGGAGAACATCAGTAAGTTCCTGGACGCTTGTGAGGAGTATGGGGTCAGACCTCTGGATATGTTCCAGACAGTGGACCTGTATGAGAATCAGAACCTGTCACAGGTCGTGGGTGGCATCCATGCTCTAGGACGAATGGTGAGTGGTCATCGCTGCTTACTTTTAAAGTAAGCATTTACTGCTGTTTGACTTTGCATGACACGCAAATCTATGAGTGAATTATTAAACTAATTTATGCTGGTCTTGGCATTTTTTGTATCAGGTAATTCTGGGCTTTAATATGTTAGCAACCAAAGCCTTAAATAATTACAAAATAAAAAAGACAGAAGTCTAACAGTGGAATTTTCAAGAGATGCATTAGTTTTTAGCTGAAGCTCGCATTTTATAAGCTTACTTTTAAGGTTTGTGGGGTAGTTTTTGTCTTAGGTATTAATACGGTAGCCGATGGTGTCAAGTGCTCTTAAATTGAATTTTCTGATAAAAATGAGACAAAGTTAAGATATAGGGCCTAAGATCAATCTTCAGATTTTAAGTAGGATATTTACATGTGTTAGCATGGTAAGGACGGTAATTACGATGCTGCAATAAATACGCACATTACGTTAAAAAGTACTGAAAATGTACAAAATATTAGCCCTATAGATTTTCATCAGTACGTGATTAAATACCGATTGAATAACCCAGGTATAAACCAACCACAAAATTTTACAATCCTTGTAGACAAAAAAACTATTCGTTAAAATGTCATACCTATGGAATCAAGCCAGAATTCCTGAACAGCTGTGCTGGTCCAGATTAAGAACATGCATGTCGGTTGCCACTTACCCATCAATTGATTCCTCTTGTCCACTTGTCCGCACGCATGGCGTTGTCCTGTAACATTGTGGGATCTGAGTGATCCAGATAAGACGGTGACCTAATGTTGGATTGATGTTGTTCCAGCGTTCGCGACGTTGGCCCAACAATAATCCAATATTGGGTCAGCAGCGTAGTGCTTCTTGGTCACCCCAGGAATCATGGGCGTTCCCGCCAACCTCGCACATTCTGCGCCATATCGCACGCGCCTCTCACAGAATCGAACCCCTGGCCTCTTGAGGGTGAAAAAAATTATGCATTATGGCAATAAAACATGCTGATGTTACATGTAATTGCGGCGACGTTCAAGTACCAACATTTCTTATCACCACAATAAAATTGCTGAGGTTTATAATCGTATTAAAATCAACCTCTCATATTATATCGATTAAACCCTTTCAGCTCGGGGACCATCTTTAGAGGTCAGAATCTGCCGCACGTCTAAAAACGGTCCTCGCACCGAAAGAATTAAAAAAATACTATGGCCGTAGAGCTAACAAAGCCATTTATGATGACTTCAAAATGAAAAAAATATTGGTCTCCATGCTTCATACAAAAATATTTCAGAGTTGTAAGTGTTAGTTTCGGGAGGTAAACGTGTAACGTTAGTCCACTTGTGGGTGATTTCCTCAAGTCATTTATAAAAGTTATGAGGTCAAAATATGTGACGTTAAAACGTTAGCATCCGCCGTCGATTTTAAAACGTGTTCTAAAAAACTTAGATAATAATATAGTCTCATGTCACCTTTACTTTATGTCGGAGATCTGCCTTTTCGTTCGATAACTTACAATTATCAGTAGTAAATATATATATATTTGTTGGGATTTTGGGGGAGGGAAGTAGGGAGGGGGGGGGGGGGTCGTGGTGACAATTGTGTCGCCACAACCTAAAATATTTAAAATCAATTTAATTTTGTATAATATGGTTACCCATTCCAGCACCCAGAAAATTGTTGCTGCAATTCCGACCTCGTGATGAATGAAAATATCTAGAACGTATTACCATACAAATTGTATAATTATAGTACCCCAAATGAAGCTCAGAATCTTCTTATTTATATCGATTACTTATAGAATTATTTGTTGGATGAACTGTGCTCACATATATATGCCACATGGTACAATTTCTATTTATTTGCACGGACATTCCATCATATTTTTTTAACGCAATTCCCATCTAATAATGAATAAAAATTACCCGATTCTACAACATAGCCAACTGTAATCAAGTGGGTCTAATACATGTAATATATAATCTCAATGTTGGGCCATCGCTTGCGATGCTGGACCGACATTGAGCCAGAATAGGTAAGCTCATGTCGATGGGGCGCATCATTTCCCATGAAACTCATATCTTTGAAAATATACACCATCCCAGCAAACACAAAACATTTCCATAACATGTATACAACGTCGGTCCAGCGTCTTCGACGTTGGTCCAACATTGTATAAATGTTATACAACTGTTTGGTCCAACATTGTATAAATGTTATACAAATGTTTTGTGTTTGCTGTGATGCCTTGCAATGGTGCATATATCCCTCAGAGCAGGTGAGAGTTGAAGTGTGCTTAACCTTTGCACCGCTAAACACGACTATTGTCGTTTTTAATCTGTTTTATTAGCAGGTTTTACCACAACTATTTAGAATGAAATGTGTGTTTAAACATCAATATTTTCACATGTTTGGTCACAAATCACACTAACGTGTTTACGTTTTACACACGGGTCGTGTCAGTGAGACAACTTCAAGTGGCTAAAAATTTAAAGGATTTAATCAGCGCTCTAGGGGCTAAAGGGTTTAGTGCTTGATTTAAGTGGATTCAATTTTTCTCGCGCCAAGAAATAATGATAGTTGAAGAGATGGAAGCAGCAACGTCCAATGCCACAATGTCGCATTGGACGTTGTTGCCCCCAGCCCTTCAGCTATGGAATGATGAGTACTTGCAAGCCAGGTTAAATTTAGCTCAGCTCGAATGCCACGGTCGTGATTTTCATAATAGAATAATCCTCCTAATTTACCCCCCCCCCTCTGTGTTAAACTGTTCTATCTGTCACTCACCTGAGTGGCAGATAGAACACATAACCCTTGAAGCGCTGAAATATGTTTTATATAAACCAAGAGACCAAAGGGGTTTTTTCAATTTGAAATCATCATAAATGTCTTAGTTAGCTCTTTCCGCGTCATTTGAATACATATCGTCGCCTCGGAGCTAAAGGATCCTATCTGCCACTCTAACGAGTGTCAGATAGGATCCTTTAGCTCCGAGGCGACGATATATGTTATGGGTCTAAGGTTATTATAATATTTGACTCTTACAGTGCGGGTATAGACTTTAGACGTCAGAATCTGACATCCCCACACTGGAAGGGTTAAAATCTAAAGGGGCTACGTGGGCGATGTTAGAGGCTATGTTTTATTTTTATTATTATTTGTTATTCACAGTTAGCAATTCCATATCTTAATACATGTATATCAACTTAAACACACTTGTTTTTTTTCCATATACTACCTGTGTTTCTCTTCTTATCCCATGGGACACCAGGCTCAGAAGAATGGCTTCCAAGGACCCCGCCTTGGACCGCGAGAAGCTACAGCCAATCCGAGAGAATTCCCCGAAGAGGCGCTGGTAGCGGGAAAGTTATTAATCGGCCAACAAATGGGATACAATAATGGTGCCAACCAGTCTGGTATTTCGTTTGGCAGATATCGTCAAATACTCAACATGGAATAACGTTATGCTGCTATGGAACATTTTGAACACAGAGGGTTGTATACAATGCATAGGCCTATTGATTGTGTACATCCCATAGACACTGGACATATTCCAATTACATCACATTCCATTTTGTATTTACTATTTATTAAATATGTTTAATTTTAAAGGTTTCGTTTGATAAGATGAGACAATCTTCAAAATAAGATTTTTTATATATGTACGTCATCTTGATGTTTAATTGATATAAATGACTAATAATCTATTATCCCCCCCTCCCCCACCGACACAATGACACGGTTTACCTACCGATTTAATATAGCTGCCGCTCTGCCAAATCATGCTTAGCTACATATATGCATGATATGGGCTGTAGCAGAAATGCATTGTAATGCATTTCTGGCTGTAGGTATATTGTAAATACGATAAACACTGATGAAGCATCAACATTTGTACTAAATCCAAATTGTTTCAGTTGTATATGCAATAACTCTCTGAAGATGTGTTAATGTCGCTGATAAGTAAAATGCTGTTATCTGGTTAAAATTATTGTGAAAGCATCTACCCACTTCATAAACACATATTTGATTACAGAAAGTACAATAATAACTTCTGGGTGGTTATAAGATATTGTCTATTTCAAAATGTGAGTGACATTTATTGTGTTGCATTGATATTGTGTGTCAATGATATTAATGATAAATACACTGCACAATTTATTAAAGTTATATCATGTACTTGATCTAAACATGTGTCAACATTGTTATTAAGTTATTTTTGCTTAACGTGTTACACTTATTTTAGAATAAGTGCTACACTATAGGCCTGGTGATAATTAATAATCTTCTTTTCAATTATTATGTCTACCCTGTTAACTTAGTTGTATCGAGGACAGATCATATTTAGTATATTAATATTAAGTGTGCGTTTATCTATTTTTATATTAAGATTGTCCAATGACTTTTCACCAATTAGATCTCTTTATAATCCTTTTTGAAGTGCGCATAAAACCTGTGAAACAGTAAAATAGCCTAAAATTTGAATACAAAATATCAGGCTTAATAATTGCATAAACTTAATTTCACGATTACCATGATGTTACTTGGGAAATTGGAGTCACTTCATCCCGAGATGAGATCAAATGGCCTTAGTGAGACTGAAATTGTACGAGAAGAGACTCAAATGAACACTGTGCCTGACCAAACACACGCTATTACATTGTATTATACCAAAATATTACACTGACATTTACCATGTACTTAGTGGGGCACAAATGACAAAGCTTAAAATGTCCATTGACGCCTTCCTGCTGACCATTTGCACGCTCCTGCTGACCATTTATTTTACGCCTTGAGGCTGACCATTTACGCCTTGCTGCTGACCATTTACGTTTTGCTGCTGACCATTTACGTCCTGCTGCCGACAATTAACGGCCTGCTCTTAACCATTCACGCCCTGATGCTGACCATCTACGCTCTGCTGCTGACCCTTTAAGCCCTGCTGCTGACCATTCACGCCCTGCTGCTGACCATTTACACCCTGCTACTAAACATTCACGCCCTGTTCCTGACAATCAACGCCCTGCTGCTGATCATTTACGCCCTGATGCTGACCATTCACGCCCTGCTGCTGATAATATACTCCCTGCTGCTGACTATTTACGCCCTGCTGCTGACCATTTACGCCCTGCTCCTGTGTATGAATATAGCACACCATATATTGATAATAACCCTTCCGCAGCTTACATTTTGTATAACACGAATTACGAGTAACTGTTTTAATCATTATGTATAAACTATGTATAATTATGAATAAATTATGCACAAGATATGCATAAAATATTCTACTTATGTATAATTATGTCTAAACTATGTATAAATATAATGAGGACCGACGAGGGATATCGGTATCTAAAATCCAGTTGAAGAACACGCACATTGTACAAAAATAAGCTGTTGCTAACCTAAGTTTTTGTCATTCTGAAAAATAACTATCATCCTGATCATATTGGTGGAACTTTTATGAAAATCGGTCTACCACTACTGGAGTTACAGGTAAAAAATGATGGTGCTTTTTGAAAAGACGGGGTTTTGTGTAAATGATTTTCAAATATACACGCCTGTCTGTGATCAGATAAACCCTTTCACTTCTGTAATTTTATGATAGTTTAGCCATTTAGGCAACAATTATTTTTTTCAAAAACGACATAATATAGCATCGTGGAATTACGATGTGTTTTTGCTATAGAAGTGTCTATACTATGGAAAAGAATAGTATTATACTCAACATTTTCTATCCAGCAAAATAATTTTCAAGAAGTGTTATACACACTGATACTGACACATTGATACACAGTAATATTGTTTCCGTCTTTGTTATACACATACCCGAACAAATACACCTTACCAGCGTAACAAAATTACTAAGATGAATAAAACTGTTTATGTTCACTATTGAAAAAAAATGTCCGGAGAAAACATAATTTTGCAACAAAATTGCTTGAGTATAATAAATGATTAAACAGTCATGTTAAAGACTGATGATAATATCGTCGCCTCGGAGCTAAAGGATCCTATCTGCCACTCTAACGAGTGTCAGATAGGATCCTTTAGCTCCGAGGCGACGATACACTCATTTATCAGTAAAAAGTTGACGTTAAATTATGGTTATGCCGAGCGAGATTGGATTATGTGTGTAAATTATACAGCAATCCAGATGAAGGCCCTAATTATCGTCGATAATTAGTCGATATGTTTTCTGTACATAGTAGCCTACTGCTTTGCTGAGCCAAAAGGCAGTAACCAGCTGGTAACTGTTTACTTGAAATGTAAGCGGTTATTGCTTGTTGGCGTTGCACGGCACAGACACGTGTGCATTGCGTCTGTCGTCGTTGGTGTCCGGATCTATACTTACCGCCTCCATAGGCGGCGTTTGCTCTATTTTTTCCAGTGTTAGGGGTCTTTTACAAACGAGGTCAGCTTGCACCCCGGCTCGTACCTGTTCGACCAACGTCACTAACAATCCCATATTCTTATAGAACACAATAGTATGAGCACCTAGCACTTGCAAGGCCAAAATACAGTGGGCCATATCTGCTTACTTTACAACTAAGTAGATACTGCCGTTTGGCTTTGCGGACTAATATAAAAATACCGTCATTTGGCTGTCACATGTTATGTAGGACTATGTTATGTATGTTATGTATGTTGACTGGACGTTATTGACACGACATAGTTGTAAGAAGGATCAAAAATTGCAGCACAGCCTCGCTGTTCATAGAAAACAATGTATGAATATAATACATGAGGAATTGTCATTGACTCTTTAATTTTTCCCCTAGTGTCCCTTAATTGTAAACTTTTGTACCACTGTAGATCTGGTGATATTCGCAAGGTTTTAATTTTTGCGAATTTCGCGTGGAGGACAAATTCGCGAATTCAAGAATCTCGCAAAAAATATTATTATAATAGCGCTTCTACAGAAAAAAAAATCGCGAATTCTAAACTTCGTGAAAAGTATTAAAATCAGAAAATGGCGGAAATTTAAACACGCGAAAATTACCAGATCTACAGTATTTTATAGAAAAATAAAAAAGAAAATTTGCACATCTTTTTTCTGCAAAATAGTAGCAACAGTTTAGCCATGTTGGTATTTGTGAATGATAAAAAAACAAAATGGCCACCAAAAGGCCACCAAAAATATAAAGTCACAAAATATGTAGCAATGACTTAAACCACCGAGGTCTTCAACGTGACTACAATATTAAGAATAGAGCTCTTAGTGACGTTTATTAGGATAAATTCTACAGGGTCTATTATTTAATGAATTTAGGCATGATCAGCGTAATCAAAGTGGTAGTCCACTGAGCAAAAATAGCGAGCTAAGGGTCTACCCAGAAAACACTTCGTGGGTTACAGAGTCATAATAAGTACCACCTGGTGAATATTCTATAAGCATATATACAAGAGGGTGTACAAGCCGCTTAACCCTCAAAGCGCTGAATATTTTTATGAAAACCTTAGAGGCTAAAGGGTTTTTTCTATTTGAAATCCTCATAACTGTCTTAGTTAGCTTATTCCTATTCATTCGAATACCAATGCTATGGGTCTACGACCATTAGAAAAAAAATCTTACATTGCGGGGATCCACTTTAGTCGTCAGAATTTGACGTCAACAGACTTCGGATTCTGACGATTAAAGTCTATCACCGCACTGTAAGGGTTGGAACATCCTCACAATTTATGTATGAAAGTAAAATATAATTGACTGCTTAAAAGTAGCTCAAGCTGATCATTGTTGTAATATTAATCAAAATATGATTATCAAAATATCATTTAATAAATAAATGATTTTAGAAATAAATGACTCTGAGTTAGTATTATAGTAATAAATAAAAAAAAAAGATTTTTGCCAGATATAGCATTTGTCATGTTTATATAGATAGGTAAACCGAAACAAAAATATTGTATTTAGGAAAGACGATTTAATATATAGTTATGTGAATTTGTACTATTTTGAAAAGTAATGTGTGGAATTAGCCACAAAATTTAAATGAACATTTATTCAATGTAATAAGGTCTGGTCACACTAAACTAGGCCAAAAGTGTTACATGATAAGACAAAATTAAAACATTTTATATATTATTTTTTTGCATTTCCTGATAGTACAATATCTGTAGCTTGTTGCTGAGAAGTTGCAAGTCAATTCGCTCGATGTGGAGCTCAGGATATGCTTTTTCCCGAGCCCGGTGCTTTCAGGATCACGTACGTGATGCTTACATAATTCTCGTTTGAAATGGGGGATATAATAGCTAAGCCAGTGAAATTGATGTGAAGAGATGATCTGATACAAGGGTGATATGTTAGAACAAACAGGGTCGACAGAACGAGATACTAAAGGGAGAAACATACCTTTGACACCTCCACCCCAACTGTACTCAAATGTGGGACGTAAACTTTTTTTGACATAAATACTACGATACCTTTGATATATTTTTGGTTTTCATATAATAATGTTGCCAGTAGTGAGATGATCTGGTCGACCACACTTGAAGATGGAAGAGATTACTGAATAGAACAGGGAGTGTATTGTACGTATGTGATGTTTGACAAGTCACGTACGTGATTCTTCTCAGTACATGACTGTTGACATGATTATGAGCGCCAGTATCAGAGCTATACATTTACTCTCGACAAGTGCCTGAAAATGTCAATAATCACATACGTTGCTAGCAGTTAAAGATCACGTACAATACTCTTTTGTTATGTCAAATGTCACATACGTTTTTGACCTTCCTGGACTTAACCTTTGATAAAAGCAACAATTATTGCTCAGGCATAATAAAAAAATACCTCTCATTAGCTTGTTTGTCCTTGAACTGATATATCTACTCTGTACGCCCCACCTTCGACGTACCAAGGAGGACTTGAACAAAAAATAAACGTACGTTTTTTCAGTAACGTACGTGATTTGTTGACACCCACAACTTACCACCTACATATCTCACACATGGCGGCACGTTTTGATTTGGCAGCAAGGCTGCATCAAAGAACCATTCGCTAACTTTTGCACACTATTGCATAGCAATTGCCTCATGTAAGAAATGGTGATGTGTGGTTAAAGATCGTGGTAACGTACGTGATGCTCGAACTGGTTTGCATCCATTCAGAAACAAATGATTATTAAAAAACCAAGACTTATATAATACAGATGGCCTTCCATCGAAATGAAACTTGAGACTTCAGAGTACAAGTTTTTATATCTGTTAACTCATTTCAGAGAAATTACACAAAATGATGAGTACTTTCTTGGGAGATAAAACAATATTTGACCGAGCGTCACGTGCGTTACCTTTGTGTTCAGAACGCATAAAAACTATGTAAAAATCAGTAGATTACCCTCGTTGTGGTCCTAAATTCAACTCTGATCATTACTGCACATAATTTAATGAAAAACAGCTAAGTATGCGGTAAACAGAGACCTTTATTCATTCTCTCAAAATGTGAAGTCTGGCGATGTAACGTTTGACATAGGGAAAAACGCACTTGTCATGGACATAATTTAACAACAAAGTCACAAAGAATAAGCCAATATGTGACATTTTTTTATGAAAAGTACTGTCCATAGTGTCTATTTCCTACCCACCAAATATTACGGTGGTGAAATAAATTTAAATATCGATAAAATGTCTTCAAACACAACAACCCTCAGACTCAGCCACTGGCCTAGTTTAGTGTGACTAGACCCTATAATATGAGTTTTAATTATCTGTAATTATAAACATTTATTTTGTGTACTTATGGTTCAATACATGTTTCAGAAGTTATTTCACATCTTTTCAGATTGTCATCCCATACGAGTGGTAATGCGCAAGGCATGTTAAACAAAAAGCCGTTACTGCAAGAGATGTAGCCGTTACAGACCAAACAGGACTGAAAGCTGCCAACATCCAGTGCATCACAACTTTCTTTACACTCTGCTGCAGGGGTGGTTGCTGTCGATATATGTATCATCTGCGATGTGTATGGTGTAGTAGCACCTGAATAAAAATAATAATCATGCTAATCATAACTGTATTATAACCGATTTTCCAATTAATCAGGTAAGCTTACTATATGCTGTTTTCCTATGAATAAGTCCACGTTTTTTACCACAACTGATTAGGCTCATGTGTCTTGAAAATAAATTGAACAGCCGACGATTTTGTCTATCACAGTGAATGTATGATAGCTGTGTAATATCTGTTCTTATAACCTGATCACAGCAAGTTTACTTACCAGTCTTACCTAGATGACACAATGAGCCATAGAAGGGATCCACACACTGACAGGATTCATCGTATAGCAACGTACCTCCATTCAAACACAACATCGCCTGCAAACATGCAAACTATTTAGGCCCTAACCCTAAATATCCATGGCTATGCTAGATTATTTTTTAAACAATATTATGTGGTAATTTGAAAATAACTTTTTTGTTAAGGATTTCGAAGGTTATCCGTAAAGAACGCTTTCTCCGATTGCAATAATGGTAGGCTACCCCACGAGGAGCCCTCAAATATTGAGCTCTTATTGAAGGCACCTTTTTTAACCCTTTAACCACCGGTGCCACATATATTCGGGTTCTCGTTTTTTATTAGCACATTAATTACCACATTTTAAATATGTTAAAGATAAAATGTGACATCAACCAGCCAGATTTAAAAAGACTTGACCTCCATTTTGTCAAATCTGAATGATTTTCACTCACTTGAAGTTGTGGATCGCGTCAGCGAGAGACAACTTCAAGTGGGTGAAAATTCAAATTGTATAATTTGGCGGTTAAAGGGTCAAAGAACTTTCACCAAATGGTTTCCCTCGATGAACTTACACATATGTCTGTTTTTGTGAGGAGCCCACAACTATAGCTTTTTCTCGAATGAATCTTATTTTTAAAAACATTTACATTTATTACGGTGCCCATGGAGATATGGGGTTTTTTAATGAACCTTTCATACAGTAAATGCTGTTTCTGAAAGGCTGCATACGTCGCGGGGAAGACAGATAGATACATGTATGAAAACTATAATAACAAATTTAAGTTATCGGGCGGAGAGAGATTAGACGTGGACGATCCCACATTGTAAAGGTGTGGGTCGCGGATATATGTATAGGCCTACGGTTTAACCGAAGAAATCAACATGGCGGTGACTGAGAGCGATCTCGACCCCTGGGGGTCCGAAAATGCCAATAACTTTTTAAACCTATTCGAACTGATTCATCCAGGCCAAGTCTTAGATATGACCGTCCAAAAAAAATGTCCCACGATTTTGTAACGGAGCAATCTGTGGCTAAAACATCCAGTGTCAAATTCTGTTTCAACCACGATGGGGCTAAAGGGAGATGCGGCAAAAAATACGAGTATGTATCAGTGTATCAATGCAAAATAGAAAAAAATAATTAATTATATCGAGGGAGATAATATTGTGGACTACACAGACATAAAATACAATCTGATACCAAAAGCTAGATGCCAACCCAAAACCTGGTGAACCAGCCGATGGATAAAATATATCCCGTCATTAAAGTTATAGTCATTTGACCTTTGGCCAATCTTTGCACAATGTGGTGTGAAATATGTCCACGAGATATGATACGTTTTTATGTCGGTGACAATTGTATGCCTTTCATATGCATCTTCAACCGTTATGAATATGCTGCAATACCTTCAAAAATGAAGCTTGTTAAATAGAGAAATAATTATCAGCAATATTCATACATATGCCCGATCTCGTTACTATGAAAACTATGGTACAAAGTATTCTGCACTGCAAATGCAATAACTGCTTACTTTTGAAGTAAGCCATATTTCCTTTTGTCATTTGGCTTTCAATGACATTACTGCTCTGCAAAGCCAAAAGGCGGTATCTGCTTAGTTGTAAAATAAGCAGATACTGCCTTTTTCATTTGAACGACGGAGTACTCACCTTGACACTGAGTTTAGCTTTTATACTGTCATCTGATGTAGAGTCATCACAAGTTAGTTGCCCACCATGACGAAACAGCTTACAGTATTTTGGATTTTCTGGAACTTTTGAAGTGTAGACAGAGGCAATACATTCTGGGTGTTTACAACACTGAAGTAGGCAATCCAGATGACTACGAGCTTTGTTCACATGGATCAATGTAGTGAGAGAAGCTTTCACATAGCTCTCAGAACCACATGGTGTGGTGAATACATTCTCCCTTATATTCCCATTCAAATGGCTTATATGGATGCAGATAATGAGGGAAAATAAATGGATGTTGTTGACTGGGGGAGCCATTTTAGTGTGGCATGTGATGGTCTTTTGTAAAAATATTTACACTATTTTTGACATTCGGGGCACCATTCTACAATCAAAATATTTATCAAATAATAACTGCAACAGGAAGCCTAAAAAAAAAGATTATAATTTATAATTATTTATATGATGAAAAGTATTTTTCACTGAGAGCCTTCCAGTCACCGTTCCCGCACTTAAAGAGTAAAATATTTATTATGTAGACCCATAGTATGTATTTAAATAAAGCAGAACGAACTAGCTAAGATATTTATGATGATTTCAAATTGAAATAAAAACTTTAGTCTCCACGGTTTAAATACACATTTACATGTTAAAAGGGTTAGACCCCATGCACCTGCTCGTTTTGAACTTTGTTCCTGACTTTGACTGTTAATTTGAGCGTCATTTTAATTTCAGAATTGCATCCACTTTTTAACAATGAATCAGCTCAATCAAGCTTGTCGTAAAACACTATGTATATGGCCCAGGTCTTGTACTAAAAAAAATCACTGCTACTGGTGTTTTTATACAACATCAGAGACGTTCAGCAATGCTCTATACTGCACTGCAAATCTAAAAGACTTTTATTATAATCATCATCATGTAGTTTGGCTTTACCCATGTTACCAGGCAGTATGCATGTGTCTAAACCTAAATATCAGATTAAATCAAATAATGTTCCAGCGAGAGTTGGAGCTCAAAACTTGCTAACATATATATTTGTATTATTATTTTTCACAAGATATTTTGCGACAGGGAGACAGTATCAATATTTTTTACCCCACAAGAAGCTAAACAGATTTATTGTGATCGTTATCAATGATCTTTTTGTGATTTGGTGGGTGTTTTTGCAAATAATTTTAGCACAAATTATAAATGGTAAATTTTGGTTCTCACATTAAACGATTTGCCGCTTTATTAAGACATACCTTTGCATATGACTGATTAACTAATTATCAAGAATACTTTATAGCTGGTTGGTCATCAAGTAATAAAACAACAATGTAAAAACCGTTTGTTTCAAATTATGTTCTCATATGCGTTTAATTAACACCATGCAACGTTGATAGTATAGAATGAATAACATGTCTATGGTCAATAATTATTTTCTCTGATTTCTTAAAATGTTGTGCTACTAAATGCTTACAGTGAGCGACTTTTTCAAAGATTGTCAGCCTACTGGTGGAGATGAGCTGATACATGTTAAAATGTTAACGTCCCATGAAAATCGAGCAACAACAGAAAAAGAGATGCTATTTAAAAAGTCTAACGTCACGTTTTAAATTATTTCATTCATTTGTAGTGAGGGACGGTGGGGTAATAAATTTGCACATCTGGTAAAAAACACCAAAATTGGCACAGAGGACGTTGAGATCATACTCTTCAATATTTTTAATGGAAGCAAGTTGACATTTTAGCTTTTTCACTATTTTGGGCAAAATTCAAAATGGCCGCCAATCAGGACAGGACTATAGCGTAAATCTGTAATTTAGTGTCCGATTTTTATGATATTGGTGTCATTTCCGGGGTTTTCTAGCCCACTGAGTTCATTGGCGTGGTCTACGAACTGGATTGAGGTCAACTTATCATCTTATGGAAAAAGGTCATATGTTGCAGGTCATCGTTAAACAGTGTAAAAGTCATATAGGCATAATGACAAGTTTGGTCGTACCCTCTTGTTTAGCAGGTGCTCAGTTCTTTAGCAAGACAAGAGTGTGTGATGAAAAATATATTTTGGACATAATAAGAAACAACAGAATAACTATGATTTAAAAAAACATTTTTTGTAAGAATCAGAACAAAGTACACTTATCATTACACAAAAACGATCACATGATCAAGTATGTGTGATCGTGAAACTTATTCAATCTATAACTGATTGTGACAGTTTGACACACGAACACGGTTTTTAATCTTAATTGAAAATGACTTCAAATCAATTAATAACAAACTAAGCTTCCAGTTTGTATTACTATTCAACCTCTCAGTAGATTAGCCATTACCATTATAAATACATTCTTGCCCATCAAACATTCGAGCCTGTGTGACAATCTACTGCGTCAGCTAGTAATCCAACACACTAATCTAAAGCCCATCACCTCCTGTATAAACACGTCCTGTACCCATTTGACTAGTGGCAAAATAACTAAAACATTGTAAAACAAACGCGTGCACCCATTTGACTAGCTGTAAAATGACACACTTGATCACACAACAGGGCACAAAATCAAGTATGTGTTATCGAGAACTTATCCAATCTACAACTGATTGTGGCAGTTTGATGCACCAACAAAGTTTAATCTAAATTCAAATTGACCTAAAATCAACTATTAACAAAATAAGCTTCCAGTTTGTATTACTATTCAGCCTCTCAGTAGATTAGCTATTAACAATATAAATTCTTACCTATCAATCATTCGAGCCTGTGTGACAATCTAATGCATCAGCTAACTATGTTATTTACCAAAATAATATATATAAAGCTCATCACGTCATGTACTCATTTGACTATAGTTTCAAAATAACTAGAGCATGGTGAAACAAACACGAATACCCATTTGACTAGTTGCAAAATGACTAAACACATATATTTACCAATTTGACTAGTTATGAAAGGCAAGTTCCAGCAACCAATCTGGTTTGCTATAACAACAACCTAAAACACACCATCATTGATACATCCACCTACACAGTTACATAAAATAGTGCACCCGAGTCCTGCCTTGCAGCATTTGTAGTTACCTCTGCAGGCTTTTGTAAAACCACAATGATGCACGATCGCACAGGCACTGCTTGCATCAGACAGCTCTGTTCAAAATAGCACCCAGTTTTTGGTTCTCGTCTCTTGCATCCAAACCCATTGCGAGATTCCCGTACATGCTGCTGTGATTCCTTAACATGCTTCCATATAAAGGCTGCCTGCAATAACGGCCGCCTAGCATGTTGAAATAGGGCTGCCTGATTTGGAGAGATGTGGTCAAACATACGCGTTACATGCGTAAATAGTTGACGTCTGGCATCGTTCACCCTGGAACATCCGAGGCTCTTACTGTCCATGATAACTGCCCAACGTTCAAGGCGTTCCATGTTTAAGGAGTCAATGGTTAGGAGTGTAGGTTACTCAGAAATAAAAGTGACCAATCGCAATGACATCGCAACATCACTATCAACTGTCCAGGTGAATGCTTTTCAATGACCATGCTTTGATGCGTCATACAGATGCAAAAAGATCCTACTGTCAGCTTCCTGGTGTTTCCATGGCATAATTGTTTTCAATTCAGCTGCTGATTGCTAGTCAGAACTGTTAATGCATATAGTGTCATCACAGGTTGAGTAAGCAATGTGGTTATAATATGGTTATAACCCGTGAGGTTGATTCAGATATAACGCTTGCAATGTATGTTATAAAGTGGTGGTCAACATATTGCTAGAAATCAGTAGCCTTGGTTGGGCGGATCATGTGAACGACAGCTGGAGCATCCAAAACTATCACTGTAATATCATCTGGAGATGTAACCTTTGTGATGGTCAGACTTTTACCAGACCTTAGCTTTCCTTTGTCAGATAAAGATGATTGCTCTCTTTGGCTCGTATACTTAAAGAATGCATCCAAATCTATATCTGGCCTTAACTGCAGGAATAAAAAAAAGATAGGACAACAACGACATATTTTTAGTCGGTGCGTTGTACTTATTATTGTCCATCGACTTGGTGGCAGTACGTTTTGGAAATGTTTGTAGAGCTACCCTCTTAATTGTATCTGTGAGGGAAGTCTCACATTCTCCCAAACGCTGACAAACAAATTTTTCGTGTCTTTTTTTCTAGTTCATAAGCATAACAGAGAGCCTCTGCAACAGTGGCTGGCATCACTTCTCGGGTATAGGGACTAACTAAGTCGCATGCATTCTGGAGAGAGAAGGGTTTTTTTGGACGTAGTTTTTCGAAAACAGAGAGAGCATCTTTTGCAAATATCTCTTGATAACTAGAACCCTCTTCATGATGCTCCATATTTTGTAGTGAAAATATCTGTGACCTCCTCAGAATCATTAAGTGCCTGCAGATTCTAACTTAGGGCCATGACATGCTCATCCATTGTCTGTGGCATATCAAACAGGTTTGCAACACCTGAAGCACTTTTACAGAGACTAGTCGTTCGCTCATGACTGTGATCTTTGTGAATGAGCGAGCACTTTTTCTCAATTTTCTGAACAACAAAGTTGCCTCTACGGAATTCTTGCAAAACCTCAGGATGCTTATACTGCAGTTGAACCATGTCCTTCTCATGAACCGAAAGCCAACGGGAATAATGTGGTCAAAAATAACCAGCTAAATAATTTATCAATAACATGGACATAAAGATCAGAATCTCCCTCTCTGAGGAAGCAAACCAAGCGAAAATGGAGCAGCTCAAGATCTAATACCAGAGACCAGTTATTCATTTCTCATGGATGCATCCCACTCATCTTTCTGGCCAACACTATCTGAGGCTTGTAGGCCCCCAAATATTTGTATTCTTTAGTATCCTACCAGCAAACAAGAACACCTGGTGAACATACCTCATTCGTTTCAGATGGTGATCCGGAGTAGGTAAAGACACAGCTTCAACACGGCCTATGTTAAAACACCAGCCTCGCTGATAACAGTTGAAAATCTAGAGCCATCTACCAACTTTCCCTCAACTGCTTCTATCACAATCTCAATGTGCATGGCTCGAAGCATCAGTACAAACTTGTTCTCTCCAAGTGTGTCAGTCCACTTCCACTGTATCTGCTTGGCTATGGCATAGATTGACTGATCCTTGCCTTGTGCTCAGACACATTTTGTCTTAGGTATTCCAACACCTAAACTTAAGTATTCCAACACCTAAACTCTCTGATCTGGAATGACGTGCAAAGGCATACATAGACTCTGTAACCAGGACTGATATAACGTGAAGGACTATATACATACTTAGGCTATATTGATGCCCACATGAATAAATGTTCACACATTAGGTTGATTTTTTTCACTCTAGCAATTTCCAACATGTGAGATATACCTCCTGACCAGACAACAAATCAACCCATTGTGCATTTATTAAATGACAGCAAAGCTCACAGCAACACAACATATTCGCAAAATGTGTATGTTGCGTTTTTAGTTGTTTTTCAGTCATTTGACCTTGAGTTTGGTGAATAACACAAGGAATCACCTCGCATTGACTTCCAATTTATTTATAGCTGACTCTGGATCCAAAAAAAGCAAAAAAAACAGTGGCAACATTAAATTGGAAATAATTAGAATCTAATACGTGTCAGTCTTGGATGGCAGCCATCTTGGATTTGCTGAAAAATGTAGAAACACACACATCTCAAGTTGCTTCCATCAAAAATCTGAAAGAGCAGACCCTAAAGGTTATCTGTGCCAAATATTGTACTTTTTACCGGGTGTGCAAATTTATGGCAGCATTTGACACTATCGTCCCTCACTATTTAATCTGGCAACTGAGTCAGTAATGACAATATCAAATACATGTAAATGTGACTGTTTAAAACATTTAATGTGCATAATTGCAAAATGCACTGATTTTAATTTTCGACGTATGTTGCTTGGTAAAATATGGAAGCAGAAATCACATTATATAAAATGCACGGTTAGGCCTAGACTTACTGGAATGCAATCCTAAAGTATGCATTTTAATAGTAATATTTGGCTCCTCTATCTTAGCAAATTGTCAGATATTATTAACTTTGTAAAACGTTCTCACAACTCACCATATCACTCACCATAATTATCACGACTGCCAGGAGCTCATGTTGTAAAATAATGTGGTGTTAAAGCCCATAGCGTTTTCTTTCCGAAAGTGGCTACATGCGACTCGCGGTGAGTGCATAGTTGGCAGGCAATCCCCAGTTGACCACAATCGAGCATCCTGAAATCTATTGAGCACTAAAAAACAATCAATATTTCTGATCGTACGCAGCGCGACTTTGTACAAAGAGTATGATATGCCTCTTCAAAATAGAAAGGCAGTAACTGCTTATTTTCCCAGTAAGCAGTCATTTTGATTGGTAGTACTCACATCGGGTAGTGTCGGAAGTGTACGTGATGTCGGAAGTGTACGTGATGTCATGTTGAAGGAATACCTTTGTTGTACTATTATACTGTCGGAAGTGTATACGGACGTACGTGGGTTTTTGGCCATTAGACGATCCATGACCGAATCAATCAGTAAACATATTTTTATTCGAAATTCCATACAGCTTTTCGGGAAACTGACTAGCTGCTCAGATGAGGTTGTATGGTGAGAATAGAGTTATCATAATTATCGACTATTGTATACATGTACCTCATCATTAATGTGATCATGATTTGTCACAAACACAGTAGGCTCGTATTTGACTGGAAGAAAACAGAGAGTAAAAATTGGAAATGGCACAAGTGAATGGGCTGATATCCTTAAAGGCGTACCCCAGGGTTCAATCCTGGGGCCTATTTTATTCAACATTTTCCTTAATGACATGTTCAAATTTATCAGAAAAGCAGAGCTTGTAAACTACGCCGATGACAATACCATCAATGCCATAGAATCCTCACAACAGCTCGTTGTACAAACTCTCCAGATTGAATCCAAGGCTGCCATTAACTGGTTTACTTTAAATGAAATGCTGGCAAATCCCCACAAATTTCAGGCAATTTTTCTGGCATCCGCAGACAAGGAATTTAAATTCGAAATTGATGACATCACACTAGTTGCAGAAGATTATGTTAAGCTCCTTGGAGTCAATCTGGATAAAAATCTAAATTACGACACACATATAAAACAGATCTGTAAAAAAGCTGGCAACCATTTAAATGCTTTAAAAAGACTCTCACCATATATCAGTATCAACCATAGAATGGCAATATTTCGCTGTTTCATATTGTGCCACTTCCAGTTCTGTAGCATTGTGTGGCATTTTTGTGGAGTGGGGAACACTAAAAAGATGGAAAAAATTCAGGAGAGAGGGCTGCGTTTTGTTTATGGTGACTATACTTCAGACTATGATTCTCTTCTTTGCAAATCCAAAATGCCGAGCTTAAAATTGGGGAGGGAAAGAAACATTGCGATTCAGACATACAAAATTAAAAACAATCTGGCTCCTAGATATTTGAAAGAACTAATAACACCAATACAAAATTCAAAATTTCACCTGCCTTTGTTTAAATCAACAAGGCATGGTCTAAATTCATTTGCTTATATGGCCCCTAGGATTTGGAACACTCTACCTGAATGCACACGCAATGCTACCTCTCTGCAAAACTTCAAGTCGCGAATAAATAAGTGGTCAGGTATACACAGAAGCCAACACAAATGTGCAAATTGCATCAAATAACATAGCTCTTTTATTATTATTTATTTTTTATCATGTTATTTTAAACTATGTCTAGGATCTTAAAATATTCTAGGATAATTATTTAATCCATCTTTGCTTTTAATTATATATATACATAGATGCAGGACGTCATTAATTTAATTAATATATACCGTAACTGTGATATTTTTATTCATAATCTTAGCTCTGCGATAAAACCATTGTGCTATAATTTATGTATATATAAGTATATATAATTATATAGTAATTGATCATTTTGACTATAATATATTAGTATTATTTTTTTTTTCTTTTATCATGCTATTTTAAACTATGTCAAAGATCTTAAAATATTCTCTGATAAGTATTTAATCCATCTTTGCTTTTAATCATAATTATACATTGATGCAGGACGTCATTAATTTAATTTACTTTTTACATAGTGTAACCGTGATATTTTATTCATAATCTTAACTCTGTGATAAAGTCAATTTCCTGTACATTACATATATAAGTATATACAATAATATAGTATTTGATAATTTGACTATAATATAGTATTAGTAGTAAAATATTATTGAGAAGGAGATATTTTTAATACAGGACTAGTAAAACATAATGTATTGTTTTGAATAGGCCTATGTGTTGCATACTATGTGATATTGTTAATGTTATTCATTGTTGAGTTTTAGTACCACGGATCGGTCGAATAGCCTCAGGCTAATGTTTTATGGTTTAACTGTACCATGCCGATTGAAAATAAAATTTATCTTATCTTATCTTATCTTATCTAGGCCTAGTCTTGTTCCATGTTGTGGATAATTTCTGATATATTCTAAAAGCCCTGTGTCCTTTCCAAAAATAGTCTCTTTTTTTTGTTATATACTTGCCATTGAAATTAAAGTCATCAATTGTAACTAACGGTATATTTTAAATCATAAAAAACATGCTTCATAGAATATAATATAATGTGACCAATAATTTACATAATTCGTCCCATTCAAATATCGTAATATCAGACTTAATAAGCAGGCACTATGTACAATTTCACTTCTCCCTGGATATTCACTAACTGTTACGAACGGTTACTGGCGTTCACATGCGCTTTTTCAAAAACGTCATAAAATTCCCATTCTGTGACCAGAGAAATCTCTCCCTGTCGCACGAGAGGGTCTCGTGTGTGAGGCGCTGGTGACAGCATGGGGTCTCGTGGGTGGGGCGCTGGTGACAGCGTGAAAATTCCCAACAAATTTTAATTTTTGCGAACATTCTTATGAGCGGACGTCAATCAACCCCGAACGTCGGTCCAAGCGTGGTAGTCTTAGTCCACCATTAAAAAGTGACAATTTAGCACCAAGGTAGCTTATAGCTCATTTATGCAGACTAAATAAAATGGGGAAACACATATAGTAAATTACCTGACATTTGTAACTTATATCATTAATTACGTTTCTTGGGCTTTCCAAAAAGGCTTCACAAACTTTTGCGATAAACTAGTTCAAACGTATACTAAAGATGTGTATGTCCGTTATATAATCATACGTAAATAGATAGATACATGTAGATATTTATTGGCGAAAAAAATTCTGTGTAGACTTATGTGTCATTCAAAATGAACAGTACATTATATCATACAGTGCATAATATGCTAAAATAAAAAATGGTGTAAATATATGTACAAGTATAAAATGTTATTGCTTCAAAATAATTAAAAGTACTATACAAGTTAGTTATACTATCCATGATAGATATATGTTTCCCGCACAAAAAATATATATCAGCATAATTGCAACCAAGTTCCTCAACTGAAATATTTAGGTACGTTTTAATAATTCATGGTCATCTTACCTGCCGAGACTACTTGAAAGCACAAGAAAATAACGTTACAGAGTCATACCACATTTTTCTTGTGAGCCTACACACTACCTGGGGTTGTCCGAAAAAACTTCATACATGAACGAAGCTAAATTTCCATATCCGTGCTCCTGGACTCAAAATAAACCATGTAAAATCAAATTGAAGCGCTAAATTTTGATCTGAATCTCAATGTTATGCTGGTGTGCAATGATTATTATACCACACATTTTAATATTTCATAAACTGTTTTAGAAGTGTTCTTCGTGTATGTCATATTTATGTACCGATATCAATATCAATTCAATCTGGGTCATTTAAATAGTTTTCGATAATTCCATATCAGATTATTATCATAGTAGGCCTAGTAGACTGGATTTGATCTATGTTTGTTGAGATAAACACTGACATTATAGTAGAAGGTCACATCATCATGATCATGAATCAAGGTTTTCCACCCAACAAAGACGAAACGCTGAATGTTGGCCCAGAGCCTGTGACGATGGACCTACACTAAATCACGTGTCTCGTGTTTGCTGGGCAGCCTAATATTTACGGTTTAAATGTACAAAAAGATGACACAAAATATATTGTATATTCGCCAATACAAAGGGGCCTACATGGATTATGAGACATAAGATACGTTATTGTGATAGTATGAATAATGTCGTGTATCATGTGTATTTGGCCTCACTATTATTATTATTGTTTAATGAAAATGTTAAAGATTAATACAACTGCGAAATGGGCATGCGTGGGACGGTCAGGTGTAGGCGTACATAAGCCTATAGAGTACACTTTGACAGCATTAACATCAGCGACTGAACTGATTACAAGATCATACTCCAACGAAAAATCGGCCCAATGTTGTTTTAATGCTAGACCAACGTCGTATGCGACGTTGGCCGACATTAAACCAACATTTGGTGAGTGTGCCGTGTTGGCTTGGAAAGCTCTCACTCTCAATATGCTGGAGGTCAACTGTTTCCAGATCCCCATGGTAACACAATCTTTTGTGTCTCAACACAAAACCCACATAAGAGAAATTGGTAAATTATTTTCTCATAGATGTCGCTCAAGTATATGATTTGGTTTATATGATTTGGGAACTTGCTCGTGATGCGACGATGTGTATGAAACGCATATAGTATTATTATCTCGGCTGATAACTGTGGATGTGAGGTGATATGTCATTGTGGAATATCCAGGGGCCACTGTTGCATTCTGGGGACACCCTTGTCCAGTATATTTGAGAGTTGACTATACCTTTAATAAAACACAAAATTCACATACATGTATGCTTTGTTATAAACATATTTTGTATAGTTTGTTGTAACATATTATTCGCGACAAATCTTCATGACAAATAATTATAATATATTATACACTTACAGGTATGCGTTTTGTATGTTACACGTATTCGGTGATAACAGATTGAGAACTTTATTGCCCTCTCTAGTAGGCCTACAGTAACTGTTGTATAATAATGTACGTTATTAGCAGTATGTAAAAATGAGATGATTTTAGAATAATCATACATTGCTTTGTCACGCTAATGTTATTGTAAATAACAGTAATAAGTAGCCTACTTATTTTTTTTTTAATTGTAAAATCATTCATATAACGGAATTTTATATTACAAAAAATTATTCTAAATAAAGGTGGTCTCACAAAGCACATCTTCCTCTGCAAGGCTGGCTATTCCTGAGGTCGTAGACCGACCTTGCTGAAACAGGGTTGAATCCGCCTATTGGAGTGGGGACTTTCAAAAAATATTTTTTCTGTGTGACCCAAGTTTGACCTCTGGCATGAGTGTTGTTTTAATGTGGGGCCACTGTCTACGACACCGGCCCTACATTAAACAACACATGTCTGCTGGCCGAGTAGCTCACCGGAAACGTCTCAGACACAGACCACCACATCTCACCGCAACGTGCATGAGGGTTGAATTAATGGTGAGCCAACGTCGCAGACAGCGGGCCAACATTAAAAAGACATTCTTTGAAAAACTAATGAATATTCAATATCTAAATCTCCCTCCCTACCCCAATAGGTGGATGGTATGGCTAATTCAGCAAGGCTTGGCCTGACGGCCTCGCTGTGTCAAGACTTGCTGCCAGGAGGATGACAAAGCACAACATTCAAACTGCACGTCATTAATTGAGGTGTCGTCCGAGTTACAGCAATCCTGTTTTCTTGTCTGTATGGAGCAAATTGCACTTCCAGAGAGATATTTGGAACTCCAAGGACCCAAAACACCTTCACCTATACCACAGTAGGATGACCGTCAATGTGACATTGAAACCGTATAGTGGTGACACCGACGTCGTCAATATCCGGACTTTGATCAGCCAATACCATGATTCTGTACGCCACCAGGAAGTGATCTGCTGGACAGTAGCTAGGCCACTTGTACACAATCCCTGAGCCGCAATCCTCGAAAAATGACCTTACTTTGCCGGCCGTGGTGTTAGACACAAGGTACCACATGCTCCCTTGTGGTCTTTATCCGTAGAGCCATCGTTAAATGGATCAACCTGCCTAAAATACACAATGACTTGGATCACTACCCAGCTAAGACAACACATTTGTATAACATTTGTACAATGTTGGACCAACCTCGAAGACGTTGGGCCGACGTTGTACAAATGTTATATACATGTTTTGTGCTTGCTGGGTAGTAAGCTACAGCATAATAGTAGCTGTGGTATTTGCAAATTCTGAACTGTTTCTATGGGGAGAACCATATAAACAAAATAAATAAAGAGCAAAATTGACTTCATAATTATCCATATTCCTTTAGCGCACTCCTGTTATCACACTCCTTCACCACCACCGCCTCAAAAGGCAGTACTACGTAAATGTTGAATGCCCTAATACCTATGCATGCAGTATGTCTAGTTTCACATTTGGTCAAAAATGTGCAAGCTTCAATTATGGTGCCTGTATAGGCCTACTACCCCTGTAAGCATAGTAAAAAGGAACGGCCGTTTGAACGCCGTTCTGGGAATTCGAACGCTGCAAAATCGTTCAAAAGGCCTGAACGAAGTTCTTATTTCAAAACTGACCACTGTCATTGTTCTGAAATTGTTCCAATGCTGGCCCAACTGTTGTTGTTGGCTGATATTAATATGCTTAATGTTCTAAGTTGAACGTCGATCTACCCCAGAAACACTATATGTTGAGCTAATGTTGATTTAATGCTGGCCGAGCATTATTTACGGTGGGCCAACATTAGGCCAACATTGGTTCAGTGTCTTGGTTTCATGTCTTGGTTTTGTGTCTTGGTGTCTCCGTGTCTTGGTGTCCCATTTGAACACCTTTTTCTTTTTGAATTTTTATATCAGATTTTGAACGATTTTTTTTAAGAAGAAACATTCTCGTTTTTTACCACTATTCAGAACGTAGAAAAGAACGCCCATAAATGTTCAGAATGACCGTTTTGATTGGAAGGCTGGCTCAGAGCAATTATTGTCGTCCTTAACGTCAACAGTTCAAACGACACATGAAACGGTGTACGAACGGCCGTTCTGGTTTTATTATTTTGACACGGGTACTTCGTCGGACTGTTACTTTGCTGTTTAGTTTCCATATGTGACGCTTAATAGTTCACTATTAAGGTAATTTATGAGAGCGACAGGAAAAAAAATATCGAGCTGTATGGCGTACCATATTGCAGCTCTAATTACTAGTGTCGGAAGTAGCAGCAAGCTGGGTAGGTTGAGGGGGGTTCACATGCTCCGCTTTCACCAATGAAATACCATGTTACTATCATGTGTCCACCCACTCGCTCTCTAAGCCAATCAGAGGGCGTGTGACTTGCCCTCCTTGCCTTTAGAAATTCTTTGTTCAGTTGGGGGAATTTTCTTCCAATGTTACCATGCTTATTTTGAAAACGAATTGAAGATTGTATTCGCAATTAAAACACAGATCCAGTTAAGATCTGTTGAATAAAAGACACTATATATGGGTAAAACCAAAAATTGGGGTAATTTTACATAAAATTAGTGTCCCTAGGACTTAAAAGTTCCGCATTTTGATTTAAATATAATAATATTAAAAATAAATGGTGCAACTTCACGCTTAGGCATTACTACTTAATAATGTTTAGATTATTTGTAAAAAAAGATATATATATATGGTTTTATAACAGCTCTATGTCATGGAAACGTGGAAAATGGCATGTCCCCAGAGAAAATTCCACTATTTAAAACTTCACTGTAGGATACAAAATCACAATATAATTCTAACAATTACTTTTCATGGCTAGACATTGTTCACTCTAACTAATCAATGATCAAAATTCGACTTAAAATTGATATCGATATAAATAATTTTGCTGAATATACATGTCCCCACATTTGCACTCTACTCCGTTACCATTATTGTAGCATGCCCCATCAAGTGAATAATCATGAACTAAAATTATATCAAGTGTAGCTTGACACACTAAAAGGTCTTATACGAGTTTTTCAGCTTGAAAGAATTAATATTGTTGATTGACAACTTATTCGAAACAGGTATTACCAAAAAGTTAGAAAATATACTTTTGTTTTTACTACTCCGTTCCTAGCCTTGTGGGTATAAAAACGGGTTTTGTTTTATGATTGTATGCCTACAACAGTTGCTATGGGGACTATTTCCACCCGTATGATATATTTTTGAATTATTGCCCAGATCTTTTCATTAATCCCTAGAATACTTTTAATTTTACTACTCCGTTCCACTCTACTCCGTTACCAAGAAAAGGGAACGGAGTGGTGAATTGTCAAATTTTATGGGTTTTACAGTCATAATGATTGATGATATAGTCTTTTAAAACATGGCTCGTTGTCCCCATATTAATAGAGCACCCATTTGTGATCGATGTTATGATAAGGAAATATACAGTTTATATTTATGTCGAGCCAAACATTTGGTAACGGAGTCGAGTATTTTTTGGCTTTGTAACGGAGTTGAAATAAAGATTTTTATTCATCTCATCAATTTTTTTAAAATTTTTAGCAGTTCTGATGTACGATTGTTTAGTATTATGCTTCAATAAGGATATCACGGTTAAAAGTGTGATGTCAAGCTAAGCAAAGTAACATAATTTTTGAAATGGTTTGGATTTTGTAACGGAGTAGTAAGTGGAATGCTGCAACTTTATTAAAATGACGTTTTTGAAGCAAAAAAAAAATTTCTAGCGCAGCCAGTGGTTTTTTCATGCTCTTTTGGGATCAGTGCACCAAACCTTTAAAGTAGTTTTCCTCCTCTTTGATGGTCACCTCACTGCCATTTTTGATGCTACAAAGTTACCCCAATTTTTGGTTTTACCCATATAGTCAAGTAAGTTAGATGATATAGGCCTAGGCATTGTGTGTTTGCCGTTTGAGTTGAGTTCGTTTGAGGGGAGGTGTGTACAGTAGTGGACAGTGTAGACCTAACGAGCCTTGAACTTGGTGTCAATGTTGGTAAACATTGTGATTGTCATTGCCCTGCAACTGTTACTGTTAGGGTGTGGTGTGATCAGGATAGCCTGACGAAAAAGTTTGAAGGTTGAGACTGTTATTGTTGTTTGATCTGCCCGAAAGGCCTTGATAGTAGTCTATGTTAATTCTAGGTTAGTTTTGAGGTAAAATAAGTTGATCAGACAAGCCTGATAATCTACTTTAAGTCAAATAGGTCCACTGTACTGTAGGCCTAAAATCTAAACGTAATCAAAGTTAGTGGATTGTATTTGTGGGCGAGTTAAATAAATAGCCCTAGGACTAGCCTATATGTGTACTAATCCTGTATAGATCAATATAAAATGATTTGTAGTTATAATAGACTTAATAGGCTAGCGTAATCTAAATTATAGTGTCTAGATCACAGTTAAGTTGATCCTAAATTTAAATCAGAGTAACTATCAGACTATGACTGCATGAACAATATACTAATATTGATAGCTACTAAGCTAGATTCTAGGCCTAGCCCTAATTCGGTCTAAACTTAAAAAAACGACTCTACGTTTCTAGCCTACCTGTCTAGTGATACGAGTTTTACTGTCACTCACTGTGAGTTACTCTGTTCGGTGCAGCGAGAACTAGTACCGCAGGCCTTTGTTTATAAACCTGAGAATATTTTCATGCACATAGGGGCTAATGATTTGACCAGCAGTCTGATTAACCCAAATAGGTTGGCAGTGCACATAGTTTTTTTGGCAGAGTATGCTCTGACCGGTATAGACGAATTAAATTACGTAGTAATCATGGTAATTGGGAGCTCAATTCGTAGAACCAGAAGAAGCGCCAAGTATTTTTCTGATGATCTGTCACTGGCAGAGTACATGTTGTCAGGATTGGAGCATTAAATGATGCGCTAGAGTTGGCCATAGCTAGGAGTGATTTTGCTGACCGTATCAGATTCTGGATTCATAGGGGCTTTTCCCATAATAAATCTTGGCAGTCTAAGATTGGTTCAGAAGGTGTTCACCTCAATGCCTCTGGACTTAAAAAAATTGCAAATAGTGTGAGAACTGCTATTACTCATTCTAGAGGGATTTTGCGGAAGATGTAAATAAATTCTGACATGGTTACTAGGCCTAACTAGTGATTTCAAAATTCATAGGTGATTGTGTTATAAGAAAAAAAAATAAATATATATATATATATAACGTTAGATATACTGATACATATATAACAAGCTAAGAGAAGTTTTCTAGTGTGAGATAAATGTTTGGTGATGTGATGGTACGCCGAAATATCGGCGGGATAATTAATATTTCTCATTGGGTGACGAGGTAAAATTTTAATTTTTAACTCCAAGTGACACGGTAGTGGTCCGCCGTATGGCGAGGTAATTTTTTTCAATTTGATTGCCGGGTGGCGAAATATTGGTCCGCCGTGTTAGGTGATGAGATAAAATGATAGTTTTTCCCGCCAGGTGGCGAGGTAATGGTCCGCCGTATCGCGAGGTAATTTTTTTAATTTTTATCGCCTGGTGGCGAAATATTGTTCCGCCGGGTGGCGAGGTAATTAATGCTTTTCGTTAGGTGACGAGATAAAATTATAATTGGTCCGCCATATGGCAGGGTAATTTTTACAATTTTATCGCCGGGTGGCGAAATATTGGTCCGCCGGGTGGCGAGGTAATATATGCTTCTCTTTAGGTGACGAGATGAAATGATAGTTTTTCCCGCCAGGTGGCGAGGTAATGGTCCGCCGTATGGCGAGGTAATTTTTTCAATTTTAACGCCGGGTGGCGAAATATTGTTCCGCCGAGTGGCGAGGTAATTAATGCTTCTCGTTAGGTGACGAGATAAAATTATAATTGGCTCGCCATATGGCGAGGTAATTTTTACAATTTTATCGCCGGGTGGCGAAATATTGGTCCGCCAGTGGGCGAGGCAATTAATGTTTCTTGTTGGGTGACAAGATAAAAAAATAATAATAATAAAAAAAAAAAAATAATAATTAATATATATATATATATAGGTATGCCAGCTAAGCGGAAAAAGGCCGGTACACCTGCAGACCTCAGGAAATCTAAAAGGCGAGCTATTCTCACACCTGCGGACCCAGATGACAGCAGAGTCGCATCACCTGCTACAGTTGACGCTGTTCCCAGACACAGTGTGGTTGAGGTGCCAGATGAGCCGGTGATCCCTGAGAGTGAACATCTCGCACCAATTGATGTGCAACACTCAGAAGGGTATGACGACTCAACCATTTCACTGGCGATGGACATTGCTCAGGCGCTTCAAAACAGTCGAGGCAATGTTGCGAGGCTCCGCAAAGGAACTCTGCTCCAGACAGCAGCTCAATGAGCAACACTGCGGTAGCATCAACAAATGTGCCGGTGGCGTCTACGAGCTGCCCACCGACACAGGCTGACAACTTGGTCGGTGCACTGGAGATGTTGTTAGGTGACAACCAGGGTCAGTGCCAATCCCACCCGCGCCAACCCTTACCTAATTTGTCATCTTCAACTCCGTTAGGCTTCTCGGTCCCAGAAAAAAATAAGGAAAAAATTTGGGGAAATCAATTCATTGATCTTGGGTTGCTTATCGCTAATCACCAAGTGGCAGATAAGTTCAATATTTCGATCACTAACGAACAAAATTCAAATTCGACATTGTCGCTGGTGCCAAATCTGCGCCCAAAACAATATAAAAATATTGAAGAATGGACATCTGCATTCATTGTTTTCGTTGCCATATATAGTTCACATCATCAACTTGAGGCACCACGCCTCATGAAATATATGGAGACCGTACGTGATCTCAGTAAGATAGGGGGATGGGCCTTTAAAAATTATGATGAGAATTTCAGGATGATGAAGCAGAATGATCCTAGTTGGCCATGGGATGTAATGCATTCTGAATATTGGATGAGGGCCACTCTCACAACTGGGCAAAATGTAAATAACAGCAATAATCAGTCCTTTCGGGAACCCCAAACTCGGCAGCCTAATTCAGAGAACTTATGCTTTCGATCCCAGCGCCGAGGGTTTTGCCCATTTAAACAAAATTGCAAATTTGCACACCGTTGCTCCTCATATGGCGATTCCAGGCACCACCACACCGCATGTCGGAAGCAATCGCATATGCCAGCAACAGCAAACAGGGGTGACGCATATCAGTTCGGGAGCAGGGGTCACAGGGGGAGAGGTAACTCATTCAGTAGAGAAGGTTTTACCAAAATAAATAAATTGAAGTTAATATTACAAGGTTATGATGTGGAAAAGTTGAATTTTTTCAGACACGGGTTTTATTTAGGTTACCAGGGTCCAAGGGAATCATGTTTCGTTAAAAATTCTGATTTAACTAAAGATAATTGGGAAGTAGTGAATACAAAATTAAAGAAAGAAATGAAGATGGGTAGGATTGCAGGGCCTTTCAATTTGCCACCGTTTAAAAAAATTAGGGTCAGTCCTCTAGCTGTAATTCCAAAATTAACACCAGGTGAATATAGGCTTATACATAATCTATCATCACCTCTGGGCAATTCTGTTAATTCTTTCATACCACCAGAACTTACATCAGTTAAATATCAAAAGTTTGAAGATGCCATGAACATTATAAAACAATTAGGCAGAGGTACCCTGATGAGCAAATTGGACATTAAAGATGCGTTCAGACTTATTCCTATAAACCCAAAATATTATGAATTATTAGGAATTCATTGGGATTCAAAGTTTTATTTTGACAAAACACTTCCTATGGGCTGCAGCACCAGCTGTGCTATCTTTGAGGCATTTAGTTCAGCCATTCACTGGAATTTAACGCAAAAAATTCAAGATGGACATATTGCTCACATTATTGACGACTTTCTGATGCTCGGTGAAACAGGATCGAATGATTGCAAAAACGCTTTGCAGTCACTTGTAGATTTATGTTCTGAATTGGGGGTCCCTATACAAGAGGAAAAAACGGTTCACCCAACAACTTGTATCGTTTTTATGGGAATTACTCTAGATTCAGAACTGATGGAGGCCAGGCTACCACATGAAAAAATCATAAAAATTAAGGAAAAAATAAATGAAATGATCAACGGTAAGAAAACAACCTTAAAGCAACTTCAGTCACTGATTGGCTTGTTAAATTTTGCTTGTTGTGTAGTACCTCCAGGTCGCGCTTTTTTAAGGCGCATAATTGATTTAACTAGAGGTCCTAAATACCCACACCATAGGCGATGGGTTACCAAGGAGGCCAAAGATCTATTGGCATGGTTAATTGGCGGTGAGGTATTTTGAATCTCACCGCAGATTTTTTGTCTCGTATGCAGATGGGGAAGTTCAAGGAGCAGCACGCGACAGCCAATCAGTGGCCAACAAAAATTCCACAGGAGTGGCTACCTCATTAGTTGCACCCGTGCTACGTCTATGGCAGCAGTCACTGGCACCCAACACAAGAAATACGTATAAAGGGGGTTTATCTCTGTTGATAAAGTTCATGAGACAATGTTTTCCTAATGTTCCAATATTTCCAGTTTCAAGCTATCAATTGTCATAGTTCATTACACATATGTTTGAAAGCGGTTTGGCCCCCTCGTCTATTGTTACTTATACAGCAGGTATAACAACTTGTCACAAACTAGTCAATTTAACAGACCCTGGTAATTCATTTCTAGTTAAAAATTGCTGACTGCAGCCCTAACTAGGGCCAAAGGCCTCATGTGGTTGGGGCAGAGGGAGGTCACTGAAATACTACAAGTTTTTCAATTATAATATAACTTAAGGGTGTGTCATTCTGATTGATCAGAATGGTATACTCGTTCATAAGGGCATGCCCCTATATATGTGTATTAAATCTGTGATTTTGATAAAATTGTGATGTTTTGCTGTTGATCGCAACAAACGCCATGCAACGGCGGCAACAGTAACCGAACAAGGAATGGTGTTTGAATTAAATGTGCTTATTTTATCAATATCCAGACTGATATCAATGGATAATTAAATGATGCTCATGAATCTTCTTGTCACAACTTGACCTTGACTGAGGTTGGAAATTTCCCAAGTTTGTAAGTTAGTCATGTCAGACCGGCAACAACTTAAATTTGGCTATTTATCATAGAGCTGAATTTAATCTCCAATTCTAGAGGTGTAGGCCTATTGCAACCGATGTGAATTATCAAACCAGCACAGGTTGACTGTTACACAGTCTTCCACGCTGGGCCAACATTGTACAAATGTCATACAAATGTTTTGTGCTTGCTGGGTTGTAACGGGGTTGAAAATTAAAAAACCCAATAGTGGCCATTATGATTCTGAGTATTAGGCCTATCACCCTTTATTATTTATACATGATGTATGCTAGCTTAAGTATTACCACTCTGCCTTAAAACTCTTTTGAGACTGCCCTATAGGAAGTCGATCACTGGTGAACGATCATTAAATACTTAAAATATTATTTTAAAAATCATTATGAACAGTCTCGAAAGAATATACATAATGTAGACAACCCTACTGATATAAAGATATAGGCCTGACAGCTTCCCTGACACAATCATCGTGTCATAACGTAGCCTAGATCAGGTAATAAGGTAGGCCTAATACCGGCACCTGACTTTCTATTCTGATATCATCCAGCAACCACCCCAGTTCACTCGTGTCACCAGTGTCTCTCTCTCTACTTCATGTGACTGTCACTGCAGTGGCGGATCCAGGGGGGGGGGGGGGGCCTTATTTTCGCGAAATACTTTAAAGTCCCCTAAATTGGCTATAATTTACCAAAAAATCTTGGGGGCAAGCCCCCAAAACCTCGGGTGCCCCCCTTTCTTCAGATCATGGATCCGCCACTGCTGTGACACCCACTGATAACTCAGTGAACCACCACAGGAGACCTACTCCAGGAGGTAAGGAGAGGTGGATGCCCCAGCCCCAGGCCGCAACCACATGGCCACAGTTAGGAGCGAAAATCACTGATATGATCAATGCTGATGCCGCTGTCAACTGCCTGCAAACACAACACATTGTCCATGTGTTGTGTTAACGCTGCGTCTACAACGCTGGCCCAGCATTAATGTGTTGTGTTTTCTCAGTAGGGGACAACATACATACATGTAGGCTACAGTAGATCAGTTGTGGTGCTTGTATATATGCAGCAGACCTGGGAGTGAGAGAGGTTGACGTCGAACGTGTACACAACTAATGCTTCATTCACACCTGTCCGTCATCTACGTTCCGTCGTCCGTCATCCGTCGTCAGTCATCAGTCGTCCACTTCAGTCACTACCATTCACACCTATCAGTCTTTTCAGAGCTGTGGACACAGATTTCTGTGTACCGACAGTTTTAAATAGGTACAGTCCGGGAAAGTAGTTGACGGAGGGATTATTTGTGGGGAATTCCCTTTCCACAGCTCATTACCATGATTTATGGTCCGCATCCGCCATCCGTCGTCCGTTAAAATCGCTCCCGGACCGATTTTGACTGACGATGGATGACGGACGACGGATGACGGACTAGGTGTGAATGGTCTTTCATATCTTCTATCAGAGCGATTTTGACAGAAGCGGACGACGGATGACTGAAGCGGACGACGGATGGTTTGACGGACAGGTGTGAATGGGGCATAACACGAGGCATTGACCCAATGTTTTTTTAAAGTTGTGCCGACGTCGAAGACGGCAGGCTAACATTAGAACAACATTTGGGTCAATGATCGTGTTTGCTGGGTATATAGGCCTATAGGCTACATGATCAGCATGTAGCTTTGCAAAGACAAACATGAAAAGGCAGCATCTGCTTACTTTAGAAGTAAACAGGTACTGCGTTTTGGCTTTGCAATGCGTGCTATGATTAATTCCCAGCAACACGAGACATCGACCCTATGTTGGGCCAGCGTCGTACCAGCGTCGTAGACGATGGCCAAACATTGTATTAACATTGGGTCAATGTGATTGTCTCGTGTTCGCTGGCACGAGCATCACTTGGGAGTGTTTGCAAACACAGGAGAAGGCGGAATTTTCCACAGAAAACTGTTGACGTGTCAGCCTAAGCCAAATATGGCCACACAACCACCACGTGATCACTATGTGTGTGGAACAGACAATAGGGACCGTCTACCAAAAGCTCTTAAGGAGATGTGAAAGCAAGTGAAGAAGTTCTATAGGGTACAGGAATATTATATAGGGTCCGCGAATCAGAGGATTACTGAATGAAATGCTCCTGTCTACAGGTTTTTAATGAATGGAGTGACGTCACTTCTTGTCCCAAACCTTTGTGCAGATGAAGATAACAAGGTGACCGGGGCGAGCCCCGCCCACAAAAACTAAAACAACTAAGGATTGTAGACCAATACCCAAGCAAATTTTAAGTAGCATGTTAGGACACTTGTCACAGGTCATTATTAAATCATATGATAGCATAATGTACAGGGCTATGTTTCTGCTTGCTTTTTATGCTTTCTTAAGGATTGGGGAGATCACAATATCTTCGGTCTCGGCTGATGCTTCAAAATTAGTGCAAATTGGGGACATCACCATGCTAGGTGACAGTAAGGGGAATTATAAAGCCATGAAGTTATGTATTATAAATCACAAATACCTGGCGTTCCTTTCACTTTGACAATTTTAGCACGGCCATCTGGAGCCTGCCCTGTCTTAGCAATACAGAATTATCTCAGAATACGGGGAACATACGGGGGGCCGTTGTTTACAAAACAAAATAAATTAGCAATCACAAGAGCACAATTTTCCCAAACCTTAAGACAAGTGATTAAAAAAGCAGGTTTTGATGATAGCAGAATTAAGGGACATAGCTTCAGAATAGGAGCAGCTACTACCGCTGCTTTATTGGGGTTCACTCAAGATTAAATCCAACGTATGGGAAGGTGGAGGTCTGATGCAGTCAAAAAGTATATTCGTATTACTTCTTTTACAATAAAATAATAATTTACCTTATAACTTAGTGATGTATGGGGGGGGGGCATAATTATCATACTCCAATGGCACTGATTCCTGGTATTGGCAAGAAAGACTGACAGATGCTGCAGAATTCTATCTGATGCATAGTGTGAAGTGTGAAGTTCAATAATTAAAATGTCGCCAGCCGACCATATCCACCAAACCATGTGTGTTTGTTTTTATTTGTGTGTTATTATTGTTGCGAACATTAGTGACGCTTAATAGTTCACTATTAAGTTAATTTATGAGAGCGACGGGGAAAAAAATATCGAGCTGTATGGCGTACCATATTGCAGCTCTAATTACTAGAGTCCGAAGTAGCAGCAAGCTGGGTAGGCTGAGGGGGGTTCACATGCTCCGCTTTCACCAATGAAATACCATGTTACTATCATGTGTCGACCCACGCGCTCTCTAAGCCAATCAGAGGGCGTGTGACTTTAGCGCGCGTTGCCTTTAGAAAAGGGCGGGGGCCCTAGGGTAGTGGTTAGCACCGCTGCCTTTCACGCCAGAGTCCGGGGTTCGGTTCCCGGTCTTGGCGGTTTGAAAGAAACAAAATTGTTTCTTCCCCATCCACGTGTGAAAGTTAGTATTGTGGGGAGCCTCCGTGACCGAGAGGTAGCGTGCTCGGCCTCAGACCGCCAGGGCTCGAATTTCGAATCCTGTGTCTGGAGGACAGTGTCATCTCAATCATCTCACCATCCTCAGGAGGTTCTCCTGGCCCAGTTTAGCCTATATGTGCACAAAGGTTGCCTAAAGCCCGATTCATTTCATTTGCCTTTAGAAATTCTTTGTTCAGTTGCGATAATTTTCTTCCACGGTCAACATGCTTATTTTGAAAACGAATTCCCACCGCCTCCCCTTTTCGGCCACCTAAAGGACTAGAAAATTTTGATCAGGTTTTTCTTATGCTATGTTAGTTGTATCTTTATGCTTAGTTGGGAACTATTGGTTAATAATGCTGAAAATTCACTACATGTTAGCAATTTAAATGTAGTAAAAGATGTGATGTTATTTAACCATTTCTTACAAAATGTTTGATTTAAAATACATGTTCTCTCTTGGGCGCAGGTCCCCCAATTAACAAATAAGCTAAAGAAAATTATTCGGTTGTCATAGCAACCAGCTGGGATATAGATTATACAATGTCACCCCACGTGCGGTGACATTGCATAATTTTATCCATAGTTTGTTTATTGTGCAATGTTGCCCCACATGCGGTAACATTGCATAAGTTAAGATGCAAGAACATTGCATATTATTGCATAATGTTAGAAAGTTTGTGGTCTTGCAATTTTATCTTTAAGTTCAATAATTAAAATGTCGCCAGCCGACCATATCCACCAAACCATGTGTTTGTTTTTATTTGTGTGTTATTATTGTTGCGAACATAAAGTGTTTAAAGGGAGGATTATCAAGATTTTTTAGATTGAATTTTATCACCTTTGTTATAAAACACAAAATTAATGTACTCACTGTTGGTAGTCTCAAATTGTTACAGTTGGGTTATTTCTAAAAGTAACCTACTAATTAGTTTTATATTTGATCAAGCTCATATTTGATCAGATTGATATTAACATATATTAAAGGTATAGTCAACTGTCAAAATACACTGGACAAGGGTGTCTCCAGAATGCAACAGTGTCCCCTGGACATTCCACAATGACTTATCACCCAAATCCACATTTATCAGACAAGGGAATAATACTATATGCGTTTCACACACATACACATCGCAGCATTAAGAGCAAGTTCCCAAATCATATAAACTATATATATTTGAGCGACATCTATGAGGAAATAGTTCACCAATTTCTTTCATGTGGGTTTTGTGTTGAGACACAAACGGTTGTGTTGCCATGGGGGTCTGGAAACAGTTGACCTCCAGCATATTGAGAGTGAGAGCTTCCCAAGCCAACACGGTACACTTACCAAATGCTGGTTTAATGTCAGCCAACGTCGCAAACGTTGGTCTAGCAAACGTTGGCCGTCGCAAACGTTGGCCGTCAAAGTGTACTCTATAGGCTAATGTACGTCTGCACCTGTCGACCGTCCTACGCATGCCTATTTCGCAGTTGTATGAATCTTTAACCATAGCCTGTGATCAATCTATGATATTATCAACCTAACCTGCTCACTGGCATGCAGCGATTATATATTCAAAAATTCTCCAAGAAGCTGATCGTCAAAAGCACTGGAGAGCACTGTACGTCACTGACGACAACAGGTGGCTTTCAAGATTTGAAATATTTACAAAATCAAGCCACACTGTCACATATAATAAGCACAGATACTTTTCAGCCACTGTATAACTGCAATCACGAAACGGTTATAATATAGCTGACATCCTACATGATGGAAACTGTATTTTTTAATTTACCAGTCGCCGCAAAAGACTCTTTCGTTAGTAGACAGTAGACATCTCTTTGAAGTTTAGCTCAAGCATGGTAATGAGGTCATATGATCGTGTCAATTTAAACTTACGTTTACTCCGAAATCAGTGCCGTATGACCCGGTCGGACAATAATCAACCACACCCCAGTTTTCCAAAGATTTATCATTGTTAGTAGTCAAGAGGGCTGTGACAACGGGACCCATCTCTGAAATGTAATGCAGATCAAGTAGTGATATGGTTAGGCCTACTGATGAAACAACTCGTGTGGAGATGGTGATATATAATGTCACAAGCTGCTTTGTAACCTTATGTAGCTCGAACAAACACACAAACAAACAAACAAACAAACAAACAAACAAACAAACAAACAAACAAACAAACAAAAAACAAACAAAATAACAAACAAAATAACATACAAACAAACAAACTAACTAACTAACGAACAAATGAAAGAACGAACGAACGGACAAGCGATCGAACGAACGAACGAACGCACGAATGAATGAATGAATGAATGAATGATTGAATGAATAAATAAATGAATGAATGAATAGATGTATTGAGTATTGACTGGGGTCGTCATAATGGAAACTCCAAGAGGGCTGCCTGCCAAAACATAAATTATCACTATGAACGTTATTATAATTGGGATTTAAACACTTCTCTTTAGTTTTCTACCACATACGCATTTTAAATAATGATGCTAATTTGACAGTAAATTTGAAATATTATAAAATCTAAAGTGGCCACCAACCAGATTACACACAAACAAACAAACAAACAAACAAACAAACAAACAAACAAACAAACAAACAAACAAACAAACAAACAAACAAAAAACAAACAAAATAACAAACAAAATAACAAACAAAATAACATACAAACAAACAAACTAACTAACTAACGAACGAATGAAAGAACGAACGAACGGACAAGCGATCGAACGAACGAACGAACGCACGAATGAACGAATGAATGAATGAATGATTGAATGAATAAATAAATGAATGAATGAATAGATGTATTGTAGTATTGACTGGGGTCGTCATAATGAAAACTCCAAGAGGGCTGCCTGCCAAAACATAAATTATCACTATGAACGTTATTATAATTGGGATTTAAACACTTCTCTTTAGTTTTCTACCACATACGCATTTTAAATAATGATGCTAATTTGACAGTAAATTTGAAATATTATAAAATCTAAAGTGGCCACCAACCAGATTATCCTATTAATAAAATAAAGTCAATTAATATCACATAACAGTGTTTCATCTAGCCATTTCTTACATGGCGCAGGGCCATGTTGCCTTTTGTGAGCGCCATGTTGCCCTTCATGTGCGCCATGTTGCCATTCAGGTGTGCCACGTTGCCCTTCTAATATTCAGACAGTGAAGTGCCTCATTGAACTATTGTTACGTCATATTTAATCCGCCCAGGACATTGTCACAGTGGAAAACACCACTATCACTGATGTCTCGCGCTCACACCTTTGACGCAATAACTGATAACGGCTTTGTGTACATAGTGGTAATAACTGGCGATGTCTACATACTTAACTGATTCTGTTTGTACCCTTAATTGGGGAGGGTGGGTGTTGGAAATGCCCAACCTCGTCAACTGGGTGCCCTGCAGGCATGATAAGGTGCCCCAATGATTGGTGGCGCCATGCCCCTTCTGAATCCTAGATGAAACACTGCATAATTCTAATTGAGAACGCTTTTATATTTTTTTATTTCAATGAATTGAAATCCGATGCATATTTAATATCAGTAATTAAATTGTCTGGAATCACCATATTGCAAAATTCAAGATGGCGACTACATAATTACAATTAACAAATACTTCTCTATGGTATTTTACTTCTTGGATTCTAGTACATAGCAAATGCTATCTCGCGAGTGTAGCATTATTTTACAGCTCTTTAATTCTGCTAAATCCTGACAAGCAACGGTTCCCTGACGGTTGAGACGGCGGAGATACAGAGCATCAATCCGGCATATCAAAGAATATGGGACAACTAATTCCCACCTTCAATCCGCCATATCATAGAATATGAGACAGTACCTTCCCACCTTAAATCTGCTTATCCAAAGAATATGAGACACCTTCCCACCTAATTCAATCCGCCATATCAAAGAATGAGACACCTTCCCACCTTTAATCAACCATATCAAAGAACACGAAACACCTTCCCACCTTCAATCAGCCATATATCAAAGAACACAAGACACCTTCTCACCTTCAATCAGCCATATCAAAGAGCACGAGACATCTTCCCACATTTAATCAGCCATATATCAAAGAACACGAGACACCTTCCCACCTTCAAAAAGCAATATCAAAAAACACGAGACATCTTCCCACCTTCAATCAGCCATATATAAAAAAGCACGAGACACCTTCCCACCTTCAATCAGCCATATCAAAGAACACGAGACACCTTCCTACCTTTAATCAGCCATATCAAAGGATATGAGACACCTTCCCACCTTCAATCAGCCATATCAAAGAACACGAGACACCTTTCCACCTTCAATCAGCCATATCAAAGGATATGAGACACCTTCCCACCTTCAATCAGCCATATCAAAGGACATGAGACATCTGACCCACCTTCAATCAGCCATATCAAAGAACACGAGACACCTTTCCACCTTCAATCAGCCATATCAAAGGATATGAGACACCTTCCCACCTTCAATCAGCCATATATCAAAAAACACGAGACACCTTCCCACCTTCAATCAGCCATATCAAAGAACACGAGACACCTTTCCACTTTCAATCAGCCATATCAAAGGATATGAGATACCTTCCCACCTTCAATCAGCCATATCAAAGGATATGAGACATCTGACCCACCTTCAATCAGCCATATCAAAGAACACGAGACACCTTCCCACCTTCAATCAGCCATATCAAAGGATATGAGACACCTTCCCACCTTTAATCCGCCATATCAAAGAACACGAGACACCTTCCCACCTTCAATCAGCCATATCAAAGGATATGAGACACCTTCCCACCTTCAATCCGCCATATCAATGAATATGCGACATCTTGCCCCCTTGAATCAGCCATATATCAAAGAACACGAGACACCTTTCCACCTTCAATAAGCCATATCAAAGAGCACGAGACACCTTAATTCCCACCTTCAATCAGCCATATATCAAAGAACACGAGACATCTTCCCACCTTTAATCAGCCATATCAAGGAACACGAGACACCTTCCCACCTTCAATAAGCCATATCAAAGAGCACGAGACACCTTAATTCCCACCTTCAATCCGCCATATCAAAGATCACGAGACACCTTCCCACCTTCAATCCGCCATATCAAAGAATATGAGACACCTTCCCACCTTCAATACTCATATCAAAGAACATGAGACACCTTCCCATCGAAACTGAATAATAGACTAGCTGATATTTTTCAAAGATGGCTATGGCTGATGGCATTGTGACAAACACAATTATGCCTCGGCGTGCTGCACCAGGCACTGGATATATTAAACTTAAAGGGACATGCCCAGGTCTAAAATCATAAAAAAAATCGGTGATGTTATTTTAGCTTATGTTATTTTAGTCCCTTTACAAAACATGCCAACATCGTAATTATTTCCTCAAAAAGTCAGGAAGAATAGGCCCACTTAATCCAGACTTTTGACTTTATACGTAGACCTACGCCCTCAAAGTGAGATTGTCCTCTACCCAGTCATCTGGTATTTTGCCCGTCTGCAGAGATTGATCAAAAATATTTCGTTGGCAGCATTCTTGAGAATCAAATTCGGGAGCTAGTCCGGTCCTGAAGCCTTTTTTTTAGTAATTTAGTTACACCTTAATTGAACAGTAATTTCAAATTTAGGCATTTCAGTATTCGGTGGTCCTGGTGATTTAGGTATATTTGTGGTGACTTCAGAGGTAAAAACTGAGCAAAATTGGTTGTTTAATATTTCGGCCTTACGTCTGCTATCTAAATGCAGCTGGCCGTTTTCCGTCAAAGGTGAGACACCACTTCCATCCTGACGTTTTGATTTGATATAACGCCAGAGTGGTATTGATTTTTTTGTTTTAGGGATTCAGAAAGTTTTTTTTCAAAAAAGACCACCTGACAGACATGATGGCACGCTGGGTCTGCCATTTGCATAATTTGTACTTTGCCCAAAGTTCAGCTTTATTCGTATGCTTGGCTTTACTACATAGAGATTGATTTTTCCGAATAGAAAAAGTGATCTGGATAGCCAAGGTGAATTTTCCCGAGGGGAAGTCATTTTGTTTGGTATAAATTTGTCCAGGCATTGATTTAGGATGGATTATAGTTTAAACCAATTTTCATTAACAGAACGGCTAGGTCTACTTTTTGAAAAGCAGGTCCAGCAGCTCCTAATTTGTTGCCTGATAGCTTCCCAAATTAGACCTACCATTTTTTAACTGACGCACTGGACGGGGTTTTATTTATATAAGGCTGTAGGGTCAATATCCAGTTCTGTCACCACATCACAGTGGTCCAAAAGTCCCTGGTGATGAAACAAAGTAGTCAGGCAGAGTGTTCCATTGACTGTTGCTGGAAAAAACTGTGCCTGTAAGAATTTTTGTGACATAGTAAGGGCAAGAACGCATGCTGGTGAGATCAGGTTTAGATCAAGACTTGGGTCTATGTTTCTCAGCGTTTCGTTACGTTCTGGTTTTTACTCATACGACAGCCATTGTTTACTTTAGCAACACTGCAACAGGAAACATGTCGTCGCCGTCAGAGCAGGTAAAATGTGAAAATATACATTATATTGTGGAATAATAATACTATGTGTATATTTACATGTATAATCGATGTTTATATGTAAATAAATAACCATTTTTTTGGAAAATGGTTTAGATTAGACCTACAAAGTACATAAATAACGTTATCAATATATTATCGCCCATCCGCTCTGGCAACACTCCACTGACACTGTCTCCAGTGTCAGTGGCGCTATGGCACTATGGCGCTGAGTATGCATAGCCTATGCTGATGGCATAGGCCTAGTTGCCAAAATGACTAGAAAATAGGGTTCACAAAATTTCCTGAAAATCGCTTGAGAATTGACTGAGTAGGTCTAGATACATAAAAGCTAACTTTCAGGTAGGCCCTATAGGTCGTACGCCCAATATCGCGAACCACATTTCCCGCCATTTAAAAAATATTTACTGGTTGAAATTATTTTTTTTATCTCCTATTTAACTCACTAACATGTCCGGCGATCTCCAGGTATAATTTTTGTTTGAAAATTATTTTAACTTGCGAAATCCTTTCTTTGTTATGTATAACGTTTTTCCCGAATTTCACTAAATATCGCCCACCGCTCTAATGAATAATGACTTGCACCTGTCATCATACATGACAAAGAAAGGATCAGACGATGTAAAGTGATTTTTGCCGAAAAAACTGCAGAAATGGGCGCCGTATAACTTGGCAAGTTGAATGGAGTTGAAAAAAATAAAATTTAGTCACCAAATATCTTTTAAATGGCAAAAAACGTGGTTCGCGATATTGGTCGTATGACCTATAAATCCCTAATCCTTTATTATGTTTATAGTGATAGTCGGATTCACATTAACCTTGGTGAATGAATTTCGCCGATTTCTCAGTCAATTCTCAACCAATTTTCATGAAATTTTACACACACTAATTTCCATTCATGTTGTGACTACCGTAGAAAAGTTTGGCGAAGTTTTGATAAGTATTTAAGAAGTTAGACCATTTGACATGTAGTAAATAAATAAAAATGTTGCCCTCTATAAACCCATTAGCTTTGTCACAGAATTTTATTACATGTCAAATGGTCTAACTTCTAAAATACTTTTTACATATTTGGGAAAGTTTCAGGGTAGTCACGACATGAATGGAAAATAGTGTGTGTAAAATTTCATGAAAATCGGTTGAGAATTGGCTGAGAAATCCTCGAAATTCAATAATCCCGGTTGATGAATTCAACACAAACTTTAATTTAATGAGTTTAATCATGTTAATTGAACTATCTAATATTTTTTTATGAAAATTTCACGGTAGTCGCCACGTGACTCTAAAATAGTCCTTGCAAAATTTCATCAAAATCGGTTAAGAATTAACTGAGAAATCGGCAAAAAACATGCAATACAAGTTAATCTGACGGCGGGTACAGTGATAAGGCCACCAAGACGAGCACTCAGCAATAAAAGAAAATTGCAAAAAACACAGAATTAAAATGTGTCATCTCTATACATTGTCATCTCTATACGGGAGGAATGTGGTCCCAAACGTCATAAAAAAGTGCCACATTCCCTCGCTTTTTAGAACAGAAAATGTGGTCCCGACGTCATAAAAATAGCGTCCCCTATTCTAAAGTATTACCAACTTTCATTGCGACCAGCCCCTACCATCGGACAAACTATAAGCATGATAAGGGTGATGATGAAACCCTGATATGCCTAAAGCAAGCCAATTGCTGAAAGCAAGATCCCTACACCGAAAGCAAGCTTTTATAGCCAGATTTAAAAACTTACCCTTTTTTTATATTGATTAATGTGTGGAACAATATAATTAATTTCCATAACTTTTGTGAAAATTCTGTGATATGAGTTAAACAAAAGAAATTATCATGACTCCCATGAGTAGAGGAATTCAACTTGTAAGCTGTTTTTTCTTTAAGATGTTTAACTTGTAATATGTTTGTATCCCTTTCACAAAGCTCACTTTTTTATCGGAACACAGCTTTTATTGGATTCTGTTCACAAAAATGGCCTCTAGTTGCCAGAATGTTTTTTTTATCTAAACAAAATTGTTTCAGGCCATCAATAAGCAGTTGGATGCTAAGAAAATAAAGAGAGATGTTGATGTCACTGAACTTTACTTAAGTCAAAAGTGAGTAACATGCACTGCAAGTGTTATAATACAATTATTGTCCATAAACACATTACTTCTAGAAAGACAACATGTAAATATCGTGAATATATCCATAGTTTTTGCTGTCTCTGCAGGAACAAACTTGGATATTTGAAAATATAAAAACTATAAAATAAGGGACATTATGTTTGAAAATGATTGATTAGCAATTTTCTGCTTTAAGTTTTCACTCACATAACATCCCTATCATTTCACTATTCAAATTTTATTCAACAATTGGGCAAAAAGGGATAATATGAAATTTCTCCCAGTTGCTATTTTTATTTTTCGTGATGCTGAATAAAATAGCTAGTTCATGACTGCAAAAACATTGTATATTTAATAATAGTTTGACTAACACGATGTTTCACACAACATCTTCCATATAAACATAAGGCTGGACTGGGATAGTTTGCCTTGCGCATAGTCCCGCAGACTTTTTAAGTGCTTTATTTCAAACCTGGGGAAACACTACAATCGTATAATTTTGTCAATTTTAAGAAGTACTATAATACATAATTCAGGTTGACACTTTCTTGAAAAGTGTAAGTTGATCATGTTTACAGACCTGCATGCTAAAGGTGTATCCTGATGTTAGGATGGGTTTATTTACAGCAACCTAAATGATGTGGGTGATCTCTCGAGGTTTAAAAACTTGAAATATCTCTGGCTGAACGAAAATAGGGTAAGTAAAACAGCATGACCTTAACCCTTGTCCTGCTAGGCCCGTATATATATACGGTTTCAAGTATTTTTATATCAATAGAAATATCACTTAATCTGATTAAATATTTTTGGTAGATGCTTAGTTGATCCAATAATTCAATTGTGCAGATATTTTTTATCATTTGAAGCTGAAAAATGTGTTAGCAATTCCAACTTCAAATGAAAAATTGAAGAATAGAAGTGAACAATTCAGCAGAACAAGGGTTAATTAGGAAGTTTGGAGTATTTTAAGACTGACGCATATTGCTCTAAATACAACGTTCATATCAAATATCCTGGTGCTCACATAAAAACATTCCAAGGTGATATGCACCGGTAAATTATTTCCAGCTTAACCCTTACAGTGTGGGGATCGACTTTAGTCATCTGACGTCTCGTCAGATTCTCACGACTAAAGTCGATCCCCGCACTGCAAGGGTGAAAATATTGAAAATGGTCACAGATAAAAAAAAATATTTAGCGCTTCAAGGGTTAATTGTTTCAATTATGTTTCAAACCAAAAAAATGCCACTGAACGTGACAGATTTAGTTGTGACAGATGCTCAGCTCATCGAATAATGGAGTTTGTCCAGTTCTCATAAATAAACATGTTGTCATCATTTAGAGATGGAAATTGTATTATTAATAACAACTGTAACCCTTCCAATGCTGAATTAATCTGTATAAGCCATGGAGACCAAAGGGTTTTTTCAACCTTAAATCATCATAAATGTCTTAGTTAGCTCTTTCTGATTCATTTGAATGTACCTATGTTATGGGTCTACGGCCATTATAAATATGTTTACTCTTACAGTGGGGGGATCCACTTTAGTAATCAGAATGAATCTGACGTCTTCAGGCATCAGATTCTGACAACTAAAGTTGATCCCTGCACTGTAAGGGTAAATTAATTAAAATAAGAAACAGACTTAAATAAAAATTCGATATATCGTAGGCTTCTGATTGGTCGAGATGGCCATCTCGACCAATCAGAAGCCTACGATATATCGTAACTTGTACGAGAATACGGCCCCAGACGCACAAGGATTTACATTATCAAAACATGTGTAAATCTCAGATGTATTTGTCAATCAATCAATAAATGTATCCAGTATCTATTTAATCATGCAGATTAAAATATGTACCAAAAACATTTATTCTTGATTATATAAGTGCCTCAAAATATGTTTGTCCTCTCATGATTTTTCATGTTTATACTCACATTTGCAGTTGAGGAATGTCGCCTGTCTACAATTGAATCTTCGCCTGTCAGAGCTCTACCTGCAGCATAATGCTCTTGATAGTATCACCGGTGCACTTGCTCATCTTACCACATTAAAAGTACTCTTCCTCCACAACAATCAGCTGTGCCACCTTGAAAGTACTGTCAGAGAGATCTCAAAGATGCAACAACTTGTCACCTTAAGTGGGTGTTTATCTCTCTATTTGTTCAATTCATTAAATTTATAAAGGTACAATACTAATGAGTTAGGTGCATTTGGAATTCATTTCAGTAAATGCTTCTGAAAGATGTAATACAGTGTACATACTAGAGGATTAAACCTGTAATTCTGATATATTTTAATAAACAACCCTCCCTTTGCCATAATCCAAAATATTATCACCATGTGAGATTATAGCTAGGAAGTGTATATCATGGAAGGACACAACAAACTTCAGCATACATGTAATGCTATATCACCTTTCAGCCCATATTTAATTGCTGTGGCACATTATTATTTTATGCTGGATACTGTTGCAGATATGTTCAGTAATCCAATTGCACAGGAATCAGAATACCGTCTTTATGTAGTTCATCATCTGCCTTCGGTTCAGCTGCTGGACAGACATGGTATGTATATTGCTGCAGTGCAAAACCAAAAGGCAGTATCAACATACTTGTAAAGTGCCTTTTCTCTTTGCACAGTATATTGGCTCTAACTTCTTCGGACACTATTTTCAAACTCTATGTTTCTAATATTGTTGGTGTTTAATTAAAAACAGGAGTACTTTGATGTGTGAGCCCCAAAATGTTGTTCAATGTTAGCATGTGCATGCAGATTTTTTTGCTGTTTGTTTTGATTTTTACTTCAACACACAATAATTTATTTTCACATAATTTGTCCGCAGGAGAAATACTTTTATAGACCACCTCTCTACTGGTTATTCAAATCTTGTTGGCAAACATTTTAAATTCTTGCTGATGAAACAAACATATTTTACTCTCAATGAGGTCTTAACCTTTTTCTCACAAGTTATCCGATGAAATTTTGGCCCACTCGAACTGGTGTCTCACTACCGCAACCCACAACTTCTAGTGGATGAAAATTACTCATATAATTTGCTTAATCTGAGACTGAACATTTGCAAATCTCAATGTTTAAACACACATTTCATTACCTATAACAGCGATTTAATCTACCAATAAAATGATTATAGTCATTATTGGAGTTGAAAGCTTACTACAATTACGATTGATTCACCATCTTGATTACCTCGCTATGTGAACCACAGCGGAAATAAGTAAATCTCTTGATAATAGCTTTCTGTGTTATCCACAATGAGTACTCAATGCCTTATTTAATTGATGTTGTGTTTTGTCATCCAAATAAAACTACTACGATTACAGTCATGATTGAAAAATTATTTTCAGAAGTGGAAAAGAATGAGAGAGATGATGGATGGCGACTCTACCAGCAAGACAAAGATGCAGTGAAAGAGACCATAGCATTTGGCAGACGCTCAGAAGGTCCACCTTCCCTGTATTATCCTAACGATCCAGATGCCCTGAAATTAACACAACCAGGTGAAACTAAAATACTTTTATAAAAGGCGCGAATAAATAGCCTAGATATCTCTGTAGGCTATTCTGCTCTATTGGTATCAAACGTTAAGATAAATTGTCTTTCTCGAATATAAATTGTTTTGTAATTTATAATAATTATACGTTGATATTGGATATAATTTTACTTTTGCAAAACAAGAAAAACGTTTTCTTTTGTATACATGTATAACACAAGGATATTACATAATTCTGTGTTCAAATCAACATTGGCCTACATTTATTATTTTTCAGCTGATTTTGAAGTGGGAAATAATTTCTACAGAAATCAGTGAGTACAAGTCTAATGATTGAGTAGTGTTGTAGACTACAACTTGTAGTTTTGTTTTTAAAATATGTCTAAAATTAGCAGAAGATACTGCTAGTTTATATTCAAATACCAGGTCAGAATTGAACCATATTCTCTCCAATTATTCCCTCCTTTATTTTTATTATCTTACTTTTTTACTATATGATATTATTCTAGTGTGCATATTTTAACTATGACATTACTTTCGTACTTTTGTACAAGTATGATGATTAGGCAGCATTGTTTTCTTTTTAAATGTGTCTAAAATTAGCGGAATACCTTTTCTCAAGAGTGATATAATTTGTTTCTACTCTGCCAATTTAGACCCAAATACATACGTATTTATTTACCTACTTGGTTACTTACCTCCATATTGCAGTCCTCCATATGCTGATACCGAGCAGGCTATGAATGTACGTGCCATGAGAAGATCTGTCATGCAGTATTCCTCATTTGACTGGAGCAATGTACCCAGAGCACAAGAAAGAAGAACCAGTGCAGAAAAATTCCGCAATCCACAGATTATCACCACAGAGTTCAGATAAAAATAATATATTTAAAAATAATATATTTTAAAAAAATTCACGAGAAAGGCAAAAATTGTTTCCATTTTAAGTGATTATGTGATCTGGTTTCTTTCGAAAAGCATTGTTGCTTCAGTTTGAGGCAAAACCCAAAAAATATAGTGTAACGAATGGTAACAATGTAACAGGATGAATAATGGATCTGAATGTAACAATTATTAAATAAGACTGTTGGCATTCTTTTTATCTGCTAATCACGATAATCTGTTTTAGTAGCCGTTTAATTCGCAGTGCTTGGGAACGAAATGTGTGTTTAAAAATCAAAATTTACAAATGTTTGGTCTCAAATTAAGCAGATAATTATGAGTAATTTTCAACCACTTGGAAGTTGTGGGTTGCGGTAGCGAGACACAACTTTGAGTGGGTGAAAATTTAAATTATTCAATTTAGCGCTTGAAGGGTTATTTATTATTATTTACGACTCTTCTATAGCGCTAAATCCCATTAAATGGATCTTACTTTACAACTAAAAATCTATTTTACAACTACAAATCTAACATTGGGTTAACATAGATCATTGATTGCATCACAAGTATAGGGAGAAAATTAGTGATAGATATACATACCGGTAATAATAATTATGTAGCATTGTCTCAGATGATATAATCGGTCTAAAATACATGTGGGCTAATGCTTACTTTTTACCGCAAATTTGTTATCACTACCGATATATACTGGTATACATGTCTGCACACCCCAATATATTATAGCCTTGAAAGTATACCATGTATACCAATGTCCTTAATATATTTGTATAACTTGATAACGTAGTTTTCCCATCATCTGCTTGTATTAATGCTACAAAATAACTATTTATTTTTACAAGAAATGATACTGGCCTCAACTTTTCTTCTGCTGTTTTTAACCTGGAATAATACCATTTAACAGGATATTTATGTATTCATTTTGTGCCTCGTGTAGGACACTGCATGGTGAATGTAATATAATGTGTATTGCAATTAATTAGAAGCATAATATTGTGTTACCCTAGTTTTTATATGTGACACGCAATATGTATTTATTTTGTGATGATATACATGTATACAGTACTTTCAGTATTACTTTCACCCTCATACCAGACATTTCCAGCAAACACGTGTCATTGCACCAATGTTGGTTTACTACTGGTCCAGCGTCACAGATTGTGGACCAACAGTAACACAACATTGTTTCAATTTCTCGCATTTGCTGGGTTTATTTGTTTATAATGGTCCACTTTACCGATTTTATTGGCAAAACTGCTGAATAACATTTTAGATATGTTATATTTTATCAACGTATTTACACTCAAGATACTTTTGTATTAAATTAATCGATTCTGGCATTAAATGTCTGTTTCTGGCAAATGTTAATATGTGCAGATAATGATATAAGTCTATCGATAATGGAAATAGTGATGTTATTTGACTTTGTATACTATACTATAACCTATACTATAACCCATTGACAGTTATATCTATTAAATGTTAACATGAAAGTGTGTTGTTTCTTATATTAATTATAAAGCGAGTTGGTGAGCTAAGATTTCACTGTCTCTGCTTGCTTGCATTGAACTGGCCGTCTGCCTGTATGTCTGTGAAATATGCTGTGTCCAACATATTTTTAAGGGGAATACCTTGACCTATATTATTTACAGTGACTTAGTGGAAGGTTGAAGATGACCTTGATTTATATAGTCCAGGGAATTCAAGCCAAAAAGTGGTGAACATAGGAACTAATTGCAACAGAAGCTTTTTTTTGCTTTTTTAAGATCCGTAGCATATCCACAATGACCAAAAATAAGTCCCAAGCCAGAAAAATTCGTAAACTTTTTTAATGGGCATTTTAATGAGGGTACCCTAAAATGGCTAAATTATGTTTATCACTCACTAACATCAAAATATGAAATGTTTTTCACCCCAAAATTCTTATTATATTGATAAATACACATGAAATAAGAATATAAGTAAGACTGTAATAGTTTAAAGGGACTGGCCCAGGCTAAAATCATCAAAAAATCGGTGATTTTATTTTGGCTTCTTAATATGACCATATGATGTAAACATGTCCATAGACTAGAACTGCAATTTTTTTTTAATTTTTCTGCTGCGCATTCACCAGTTAGACTAGATATAGAGACGAAATTCCCGTATTTTTAATTTTTGACATGGCTGTCAATAATTAGAAATCAGGAATTATCATGTCGAGGTATTGTAACCACAGCTTTGCCGTTCGACAAGTGGCAAGGGATGCTTTATATGAAGTAAGGAGGTCCATTATTTTCTTTACTGTGGTTGCTTTACTGATTTCGTCAGGTGATTTTCCTTTGGTCATCAATTCATCATAGAGCTGTTCAGCAGCTTTCACATTTGGATGCATCCTCCGTGTTTCATCAGTTGGTATGGTGCCTGGTTCCGTTGTTGTCACTTGAGACTCTTGAGAGGTAATATCTTTCGTCTCTGGTTCTGCCACCTGTAAGTTTCTGTCATGTGACTCTGTGTACTGCTCATCATCGCTTTCACTTGAAGAAACACCAAGAGCCTTGGATATTAATATCGCATTCAAAGCTGCATCCATCAGAAGATGTCCTCTTACAGCTCGTGATACGGCTTTGCCTGAAAAAAGAAAATTGCATATTTTTAGGCTTTATTTATTGCATCATTATTGAAGAACAACAATTGATGTACATGTATTACTAATGCATGCATGATATTATTTTATCAAATACTTGCGTAGATGCTAATTAATATCCCACCTGTCAAGATATGCTGTACAGCAAGTGGGGCATATATCAATTCTAGAAGCTCCTTCAAGCCTAACCCAGACATCAAATGGCCTATGCTACCAAGATAGATTGCTCATCTCCATGTGGAATGTTCCAAGCCGAAGGACAACTGACCGGATATGACTCCCCTCTGGTTGAGACAGAATGATTGGCAGGGCCTTCCACCAAAGTGGTTGATCAAAGGTGACTATGGGGATAATGTTATGTCTATGAGCATGGTTTGCTATGTAATTCAGTGTTGAGTTGATGCAAGAAAGACCACTAGAACTCATGTCGATCATGGGAAGGAATAAAACAGAAGATCTCCCTGGATGGCTGTTGCAATGTAGGCCTACACACTGCATCATGCCTGCCCATGCTGATCTGGAAGTGCTGAATAGCAGTGACGTTTGCCACAAAACATCCAAGTTCGCTGTACGATCTTCAGCGCTCACCACCGGTATATCTTTGTAAATCAGCTTAGCATCAGGTTTACCATAAGTACCAATTACAATTGGGAAACTAACGTCGTCAAGGATTGCGAACTGACAACCGCATTCAAAGGCAAATTTGATCATGTCTAACCTTCTTCGACCAAGAAACTGCAACCTGTGTGTCACTCATGCTGTACAACTGCAACAGCTGGGCAACTCCAAAGACATTTCTGGATAAGCTTGATGCCTGCCACAGGAAACACCTACGCACCATCTCCAACCATCGATGGCCACATAGCGTGATCTCCAATGATGCCAAATACAAGATGTGCAACGTAGTACCACTATCCGTCAGGGTGAAGCAACAACGATGGTCCATGTTTGGCCATGTGTTACGAATGCCAGAGACCACACCTGCTCAACAGGCCATAGAGTTCGCACTATTCGGATCCAACAAGTACAGATCTAGGACAGGCCGACACTGAATATTGCAGAATACACATATTGTGTTCATTGCCATTGTTGTTTATCATGATATAATTGGCATTAGAAAGATTTGAAATCAGAGACGGTACATACGATAATATCAAACTATTACTGAATAGACCTCCCTAGTGAGATGCAGTACATATTCTGGAGTTTATTATACGGGTCTAGCACGTGACGCCAGTACACTGTGTACAAGAACAAAGAACTTCGTGGAGTACATATTCTGGAGTTTATTATGCGGGTTTACCACATAACGCTAGTACACTGTGTACAAGAACAAAGAACTTCGTGGTGTACATGATACAATGCCAGTGTGACAACCAGCAGACAATAGTCTGAGGCGTTCACAAAATGTTGGTTTAATGATGGACCAGTGTCGTAGACAGTGGGCCAGCATTAAAACCAAACTATATGCATATCTCGTGTTTGCTACCAGGATATTTGAATGCCATCTGAAACAGCTGACAAACAAATGTAGCATGAAGGTGTTGCAAAATATGCTAATATTTATTATTTTTCTTGGCTAAAATAGCTAATACTGGGTGGAAAATTGGTTGACATCATTGTGGATACAATACTGAATTCAAAAATCGCTTCTGTTGCAGTTTGTTCCACCTTAAATCGTAAATCCCCTGAACTAATATTGCAATATCATTGTGCAGGATATGTTGTGTTTAAACATAAAAACAATTCCCAAGGTCCCAAAGAAAAAAGTGAGATAAGTGAAAATACATTGTATGTATTATATAAATTGTATTCAACATCAAGTGTACATCGTACTATATGTGACCCGATCTGTCAAAATGAGACGGAAGTCGCGTTTTGGGGTATTGGAGTTATTATCAGATCCTGAATCTCCACAAAATTACCTTTAAAATGAGGTGTCACACGAGCCTGTAGGTTGAATAGCTCCAAAGATGTAACTCGGGCCAAATCAGAAAATATCAATTGGAAAATCGTGTCATTTTGAGACAACGAGGAAACGGAGTTTAAAGATAAAGTTTTTTTTGAATTTTTTTCTCAACACTTATTCAATTACTTGTATGAGAATGTCACCGGGAAGGATTTAAAAAAAATAGACATATTCGGACAAATGACCAGTATATAGTATTCTATTGAAAATGGTAAGTTAATTAGCTGATGGAGGTAACCCCAAGTACACACTGCGTCACGGCTTAGGTTTCATATGGGTATTACCCCAAGGTCATGTCAAGGTCATATCAAGGTCAAATCAGCAAAAAAGGGCCACTTAGGCCCCAACGTGGAGGTTCACCAAACACATCTCAAAGAGGTTACAGGTGTAATATAGGGGTTGGAGGGTAGTACCCCCCAAAGTGACCCTTATATCACCCCCATCTGATATGACAGGAATGGATCAAATAACACATACATTGTCATGTTTGGACCAATACCTAACACTTCTTCTAAGTGTGATGAAGCCCAACCCAAGTACACATGGTGACATGGGCTGGGGTGGGGCTTCATAAGGGTGTTACCTCAAGGTCATCTCAAGGTCACAGCAAAGTCAAATCAGCCAAAATTTGTGAAAATAGTTAGTTTTTGTTGTTATTGCTCTAATTCTGTACATTTGAGATGTCTATGACTGTTGAAAACCACTTAGGCCCCAACACATAGGTAGGCCTACATCAAACACATCTCAGGAGGTTAAAGGGGTAATATGGGGGTTAGAGGGTAATACCCCCCAGAATGACCTTTATGTCACTCCTCTCCATCTCATATGACAGAAATGGACCAAATAACAGTTCAGTGTCATGTTTGGACAAATAACTAACACTCTTTTAAAGGTGATGAAGTAAACATGGTGAAACGGGCTGGGGTAGGGCTTTATATGGGTATTAACCAAGGTCAAGTCAAGGTCATTTCAAGGTCATATTTCAGGTCATCTCAAGAGATTACAGGGCTTATATAGGGGTTGTAGAGTAATACCCCCCAAAGTGACCCATATATCACCCCGATCTGATATGACAGGAACAGATCAGATAAAACATACATTGTCATGCTTGGACCAATAACTAGCAGTTCTACTAACTCTGATGAAGCCCAAACCAAGTAAACATGGTCACATGGGCTGGGGTGGGGCTTCATATGAGTGTTACCCCAAGGTCATCTCAACGTCACAACAATGTCAAATCGGCGAAAAAGGGTAAAAATAGTTAATTTTTGCTCCAATTGTGTTTAGGATGCCTCTGATGGCTGAAACCCACGTAATGCCCAACACGGAGGTACATCAAACACATCTCAATCTATCTATTTGATTAATTTAAAAATATGCCTCTTTTTATCCCTCAATACTTTTATACTCATCAATACTTACAAAACGAGCTGCCACACGACCCTATTTGATAGGTTGAAAATATAGCCTATTTTTCTTGATTTTACCCCTTTTACCCTTTATTCCCCACTGGAGGGGGTAGCCTAAATATGGATTTTAGCATATTGTTCTTTAGTGAAATGAGTTGCTACACGACTCCATTCGATTAATTTTGAAAAAAGATTTTTCGTGATTTTACTCCTTTTTACCCATTATTCCCCCTCCTGGAGGATTTTAGCTATTTGTTCTTTAGTGAAGTATTTTATTCTCATTAATACCTACAAAATGAGTTGCTGCACGACTCTATTCCATTAATTTGAAATATACCCTATTTTTCGTGATATCACCGCTTTTTACCCCTTATTCCCCCCCCCCCCCCCCCACTGGAGGGGTAAATATAAATTTTAGCCCAAAGTTTCTCAGATAAAGATTGTTCTATTCATCAATACCTACAAAATGAGATGCTACACGCGGCTATTCGATTAAGTTGAAAAAATCAGATAGTAGGGGGGACGGGGGTTTTCAGGGAGTAAATGACCCCGAAAAAATTTAACACACTTTAATTTTAGCACCCTCAAGATACATAATCAACAATAAAATCAATTTATACACCAACATCTAGCAAATGGGGTACATATAGACATACACTATATTGGGGCCTATTACCACGCTCATGACGCTAGTGCTGGCGTCATAATTTGTATTGTCTGTGATTTTGTTCATTTTTTTCAAACTGTAGTGTGTTTAAAACATCAATTTTATACAATTCATATTTATTTTTATACCTTACAATTTTAGGAACCGAAAGTTAGCATTTTAATCTCGTACTTTATCTCAAAATCTGAAATTGGTTAGATTATGACCATTTTGCTTTTTGAAGGCCCTAGCTCAATAGTCAAAACGCGACTTCTGTCATATTTTGCCAGATCGGGTCACATATGTGTGCAGCTATTATAATTAAACAACAATTTTACATCTGTATATGCAGTAGGCCCCTATCTAGAGTAAGTTTGCAGATGTGATAGATACGTAAGCCCACCTTTTTTAATCGTGCTCAATTTTAGCACTAGTTTCTTTTGTCTAGGACAAAAAATCCAAATAAATTGAAAAAAAATATATATATAATAACTGAATTTTATAAATACATGGTAGTTTTATTATAAATCATACAAAATACCATCGACAAAGCTCTTAAATGTGTGTGACATATCTAAACTTCGATCACACATTTTTCAGAAGTGCTATATGTATTATGAAAGAAATTAATGAATAATTGCTGTTTTGCAGATTTTATAAATCATACATTATATTCAAACCAAGCTGTTTTACACAATAATTGTAATGAAAGTCATCAATACAATTTCAAAATCACTGACTTCCAATTTGTCAGATATGAATAAATTTCACTCAATTGAAGTTGTGAATAGCGTGGACAATAAATTTGACCATCAAAACATCGAGTTGGAATCAAAGGTATTTGTAATTTATTGTTTAAATGATAAAAATCAGTCACTTAAAAAATCTGTAATTTTGATAGACATGTACAACAAAATATTTCACCTAATTGTATTTATTCTATCTTCACACTTTATTAATGCGAAATCCAGTAAACACTGTCAACACGAGACATTGAGTAATGACAATGGTTCAACGAATGCGTTGGGCAGTGGATAGGCCTACACATAATAGAAAGTAGTTAAGGAGTTACTTACTAGCTAATGATTGATTGAAAAGTCACTGACATTGAAGAATGATCATTTCAATTAGTAGATATAAGTAGAAGTTAGAATAAAATAGTACACAATATAATCAAAATAATCGCAAATGTTCTGTTTTAATTATTTTATAATAATTATAGTGTACAAATATACATTTTAAATCAAATATTTTTACAATTAACATAATGTAAAACATCCATACCTTGGAATACTTGAAATTATTTTGTCACAGCACATTTTAAAATAATAATCATTTATTAAATTAAATTAGAACATACATCCTTTTCACACATTGGCATACTCTCACTTGACAAGCATACAACTGTAATAATTATATAAATCATCAACACATTTTAGACCTTAACACATTTCCAAAGTGTTCTCACTAACTATATATTAACAAAAGAAAATCAGCATTGGTAAACACACCAAACCCTTTGAGATGGCTGTATTCTGGTCTGCAAAGCCAAAAGGCAGTATCTGCTTTCTTGTAAAGTATGGTGAGCAGATACTGCCTTCCAGTCACAACATTTAGCCTTTTGACAATAGCACATATATTGTAACCCAACTAATGTATTGCACAGTTGAGCGATGAAATTTATTCCCTTCTGTTAGAAGAAATCAAAATTATTCATTGTCTGACTGAATTGTTTTTTTCTATTTTCATTCGATTGTCAATGCAATTTCAAGCTTCAAATGATGATAAATATTTCTATTTATGGATAAAATGTATATACCGTTGTTAAAATGGTAATTTCTCTGGTAAATCTTGTTCTACATGTCCACTAAAAAACGAGTACCGGTACTGTTCATGAGCTATATGGAATTTGTAGAATATGAAATCATCATAAATGTCTTAGCTCTCTCCGCTTCATTTGAATACCGGTACTTATGTTATGGGTTTATGGCGATTGTAATATTGTACTCTTTCACGTTCTGATGTCTAAAGTCGATCCCGCGCTGGAAGAGTTAAATAAATGAAAAACAGAATCAAACAATTCAGCAGTAATAAGAGTTAAATATGTTTTAATTTCACAAATATCACAAATTTTTAGTCACTTGAAGTTGTGGATCGCGGTAGCGAGACACAACTTCAATTGCTGAAAATTTAAATTGTATAGCTCAGTTTTCCAAGGGTTAAATATAAGAGGTTTTTATCCACTCGTTTGCAAAACTAAACACATTATATACCCCGATACCCATATCCAGAGATAATTTCTAGGCTGAGGGGAGGTGGGAAATCATTCATATCCGGCAGCTAATGGCTGACCAATCCCTACTCTAATTCTACTGTACAAAGCAATGGACAGTTACTGCTTACTTCAAAAGTAAACTGTTACTGCCTTTAGGTTTTGCATGGTGAATTTCAATAATCCTCTTTATTAGATTATAAAATAACAGTTATTAATTGCAAATGTTTGGTTGCAAATCAAACAAATATAAAGAAATTTTCACCCACTTGAAGTTAACAACTTCATTCAGTGGGTGAAAATTTCAGGAAGATAACTTGGCAGTTGTTACTTTCTATGGTCCATCTTATTCAACATGTACCACTAAAAAACAAGTATTGTTTGAGTTATATGGAATCCGTACATTTCATTCCGACATAACAACAATTGCACACATGTTTGCCAGAGCAGCACATGCCCAATGCTGATGGTGGTCCATCGTCTACGACGCTGGCCCAACATCAGCCTAACATTGGGCCATTTTTAGTGGACCTTATCACATGCTTTCCAACTGTTTCACAATAGCCTCTCTGTCTTTCAACGCTTTCAAAGCTAATTCCTTCTCCTTTTTCGTTGGTGTCTTCTTTTTCTGCTTCGAAGCTTGTATTTTTCTGTAAGCCTCCATGACCTGTAATTGTGTTCATAAGTGACACATTAATTAACATAACACATTTGTCTTTTGAATTTTAATCTCTTAATGAAATATTTTAACTCTTTCACCGCGGGAATCTGGCGTCATAAATTGTCTGAGCGCTGAATTTATTAATTTTTTAACTAAAAAAAGTAATTAATGATGTCGCCAATCCGCGGTCTGCCAGGGGGTCGCCTTTTGGCGACATCCGCGGTGAAAGGGTTAAAGACAGGCACTCTGGTTGTCGTAAGACATGTTTGGTAGATCAGGATCTTGCTAGTCTTGAACGCTGTTTTTACCTGCTCTTAATATTTATCAGCAATGTGTGACAGATTAACTGAAAAACGAGGGCACTCTTACTACATTTATTACAGTTCATCAAATATTTTGATCCAGTGACAGGCTCAATGTGTGTGCCATTTGACCTGTGCAGAATTATGGTAAAACTGCATTTTATTTATTGAAGATCATGCATTTATTGAAAAGTAGAAAAAAACAGTTGTCTGATTATTTTTACAATAATATTAATTAATTAATTCTCACTTTGCTCATTATTTCAGAAAGTTTGCATGATAGCAGAACATTAATATAATGTAAACATGACAAAGTCGATATCAATTAATAGTGAATAATGATTATTATTTATTCATTATACATTAGTACATTAAACATGTGAAATTGAGTGGGGCTAGTAAGAGTTTGTGAACCAACCTCTGCATCAGCTACAGCCATTTTTTTACGTAATTCTTGTTTTTGAATTTGATCTTTAGCCATCTTGTAAAGTTGTTTCGTTAGCATTAAATTGTGCTGACTCAATACTTTCAGTTCTTGTTGTTTTCGTTTTAGTTCAATCAATATTTCATCTTCAGGTCCATCATCAGCAGTTTTGTCGTCAATGTCAAGTATTCCTGAAACAAATGAACATGTAATTTTCATTATTTTAGAATAATAATAACTAAAATAAATGGAATTCTATTGCTAATTAATTGTAATTTAAATAATTATCAACTACTTTAATGTGTGTCTTGCTATGTGAACAGTGATACCAACTTTAAATTAGGAACAAAGAGTACTATACAGCAGTACTACCATAATATGTCAATCATGCTCAGATTTAGGATAAGGTTATCAATTTCTAGGGTACCAGTACATGTATTGAAATGGACTTTTTATATACCAGGCGTAATAAAAAAAATACTGTAACGGAACTCATTTGATCATTTTCAGGGTGTATCACATTTACTTTTATAGTAATCATTCTAAAGCTGTCTGTAACAGTTTATAAGATATCAGGCATAGACAAAAGTATATAATGGCTGCTAATTACCCATTACTACTTCGATTCAGTGAAGTGTGTGTCCCTCTCCGAAACCTCACATTCTGTTTTATAGTGATCTATGATAAATTATCCCATCAGCTGGGACAGTTGGTCAGATATCAGGCATATAAAGGTAAATAATGGCCAACAGTCAGCCATTTTTAAGGCTTATTACTACCTGACACGTAAAATTTTGTTTTATACTAATGGGCTACCCATCTGGCACAGTAGCCAGATATCACAGCAACAAATTAGCTATTCTGAATTATTTAGAGTCGAGCTGAACATTTTCCCTCCCTGAATCCCCACCTTCTGTTTTATATTTTTTTAAATGATCTAGCTATCTGGCACAGCCAGCCATTTTGAATTTCTGATTTGAAATTTTTAATAGTGTATTCCTACCTGATACCATATATTTTTTTTTTAGTAATCTTACTTATTACTTATCTGGCATAGTTTGCCAGATATTGGGCAAATTAAAGTGAATAATAGCTGCCAGAAGGTGTTTTTTACTTGATTATTTTATCAGGCCTTACCCCCCCCCCCCCACAGCTATGAAACTTCACATTCATTTTTTATTTATATCTGGTAGTAATTGTCTAACTGGTGTGTCAGGTTATCTGACATGGTTTGACAGATATCAGGCATGCTAAACCTTATGTTGAAGCTTGTTTACCAGGTTGAGGTAAGTTAAAATTCACTTTGCATTTAATCAGATTTATATTATCTTGATTAAATATTAATTGTCTTGAAAAAGTCCAAATAATGTATAGCAGCCAAAGTGATAAATCAGGGACTAACAATTTTAAATTGGTTATCTGGAAACAAATGCAGAGTACAGACATTTAATATTTTTTTTTTATGAATATTTATCAAGGCTTCAGTATGAATGATTATGTTTGCTATGGAGTCTAATGATGCACAATGTCAATACATGCAATGTCAAACAAAAGTTTAGTTGAAAAGTAAGCAGTTACTTCCATTGGGCTTTGCAGCTAGTAGAGTAGGCACCAGTACCATGCCTGATAAGTACATTAAAAATATAAAGTATAGCTCACCATTTTCCTCTAGTTCTCGTCGAATACGTCTCTCTAGAGTAGCAGTGCTTCCAATGTTAAGCTGTTTCGCCAATGACCGAGGAGAAATACTGGCTGCTTCTGCTGCATCTAATAAAAGGTCAACATGATATGTTAGGTTTTATTTTTATCTCCTTCAGCACTCGGACCGACTTCAGACGTCAGAATCTGATGTCTATAGACGTCAGATTCTTATGTCTAAAGCCGATCTCCCGGCTGAATGAGTAAAAAATATTTATAATAAAAAGTATAACTAACACATTTATAATGATTTCAAATTGAAAAAGACACTGATCCCTATGGGTTGTATAAAAATATTTCATTGCTTTAAGGGTTAAACTCCCTGGCAAAATGTACCACATGACATATTTTCAATAAAATTGTGATTGAATTAAAAAGTTGTCAGTTTGTAATTTAAATTGAATATGAAAATTGAATATTTATGGCAAGGAACAAAAACATTGCTGTGTACATATATAAAATAATGTTAGCTACAAACGTGTAAAACAATGGATAAAAAATAAGGTATCAAAGTGATAATTAGGCTACCTGCTTCAGATATGCCATCATCAATGGGTGTCATTATGTTTTCCTCGATCAGAGCTTGTACAAGTCGTTGTGTCAGTGGCCCAAAAGGAGAAGAATCATCATTCCTGATATTTGAAAAAAGTGCATCAAAGATGTATCTTGATCTGATAGCAGTTGTTGTAAGATTTTCTAATGTATTAGGCACAGTATCATTAGTAAATTGTTTGGTCAAGTTAGATGAGCTTTAATTTCAAATTAAGAATTCTCAGTTTGCTCTTTACGCAACAGAAGTGCTTAGTGCATTTACTGATTACAAATATTATTAATATTATATGAGCTCTTTGAATGCTCACTCCGGTTGCCCTCATTACTACCTGTACAATATGGAACAGTAATAATATTAGGCATACTATCCCAGCAAACAGGAGACATCAACGCAATGTCTGAACAATGTTGTGCCAGTATCGACGACGCTGGCCCAACAATTGTCCATTATTGGGTCGATGTCTCGTGTTTGTTGGGATAGCTTGTATAGATCATAATATCATGTGAGCAATCTGCATGTAATCAGCTAAGTAATGTACTCTGTACTGTACAGGCATATATGTTTTCAAGTTACAAACCAAACGAAATATCACTGAAATGGATAAAAGATAATGTAGGCCTATCATTAAATTAGAGGAATGCCTATATTTTGGAAACTGGATAGTGGTAGCAATTCCAGATTTCAATGTTTGAAAACTATTTGAGATATATATGGGCATATACAATAGTGAATACAGATCCAAATTCAAATAAACAATTACGAGAAGGTTTCAGAAGGAAATTGAGCAAAATGGCTGCCAGGCAATTTTAGATTATCTATTTGTCATGCTTACATTATATTATTGTTCTGCTTTCATACAAGGTTTCTGAAATACTTAGCAAAATGGAAAGAATATAACATGTGATATTTTAATTTTGATTTAATGTTAAAATGGATGCCGAACAGGCATTTCGAAATTGTTTGCTCTCTAGAGCTTGTCAGTCAATAACCAAATAAAATGATTATCTGTACAAAATTCAATAAAGATCTGATGAAAACTTTTTCTTCAAATGCTGTAGTTAGCATATCACAGCAGCTAGGCCAAAGTGCAGGAGGCATACGGACATGCAGAAACACGGACATCAAAGGTAATGTGTTGTAGTCTATCACCATTTTTGAAAAGGGTGAGTGACAATAAAACACAGTACACAGTGGGCCAGTGCTATACAGGCTAATGACACAATATTAATTACTATTTTTTCTATTTAAAAAACAACATAGTTTATATAAATTAATATATCTAACCTCTTTAAAAAGCTGCCACTTTCTGTTAAATTTGATCCACCACTGCTGTTTAAACTTCTTCTTTTTTCAGTAACTTTATTACCTATAAAATTTAACAAGATTAATAACATTATGTAAAGAACACACACTAATATGCATGCAAATTCATATTACATGTATTGAATTAGAAACAGCAGAAATGATGTGGATTGAATATGTGCATTCTACATGTCTATTAGAGCCAGAAATTTGACCAAAATTAACTGAGCAGTTACAAAAAATAAACAAACCATCCACGTAAAATAAATGTGTGAAATCTGCTGAACAATACTAAGGTAACAGAGGCACCTTAAACTTAAGTGCTGAATTAATTTGTAAAAAACATCGCAACTAATGGGGTTTTGATTCAATTTGAAATCATCATACATGTCTTAGTTAACTCTTTCTGATTCATTAGAATACCTATAGGTTTCCGGCCATTAAAAATATGTTGATTCTTACAGCGCGGGGATCGACTTTTGTCGTCAGAATCGGACGTTTACAGACGTCAGATTCTGTCGACCGCGATGTCATGGTTAAACCTTTATCTGATTTAAAAAATAAATCAAATTCCCAAATGTAGCATATGAAAACACCCGTGATTTATATGGGTTTGACATTTTCTATTGAAATAATTTCCTTCACAAACATGTCAGATGACCCATATAATTTTGTATCATTAAACCTTACAACGCTGAATAATTTTTGTTTAAACCATGGAGATTAAAGCGTTATTTTCAATTTAAAATTATCATAAATGTCTTAGTTAGCTGTTTCCACTTCATTTGAATACCTATGTTATGGGTCTACGTACGTTAGAAATATTTCATTCATTCAGTGTGGGGACCAACTTTATATGTCACATTGGTCAGTGAGGGGACTGTCTTTATACCTTAGAATCCGAAGTCTACAGACGTCAGATTTTGATGTAGGGCCTTTTAAAGGGTTAAAAGTAAAACTTAAAATGGTCACTTTTTCAATTAAAATAACTTCGACAAATACAGAAAATCTCTCAATTGTGATTAGTCATATATCTGTCCAAGAGCTTTTTATGAATTGGGTAAATTAACACATTATGCAGTTTTTGTGTGACTTTTTGTTATTTATTTCATGGCAGTTTTACCATAAGTTGCATATATCTGACAAAATATTTTACAAATTGGGTAAATTAAGATATTGTAATTTTTAAGGGTCATCCAGAGTTCACCACAGTATCGGCACTGCCGGTTGCACGAGCGGATGAATTCTAAACAGAAATTTTTTTTTGAATTTTTTTTTAGTTTTGTTTTGTCGTGTCCTTCCATTTGCGTTTTAAAGATGGCTAACTGACTGATTTTGTAATTTAATGGTTTTTAGTATCAGTTGTTCATCACATGTTTTTTTGAAGAAAAAATGGATAGATACTTAGTGGACAACCACACATGCTGCAAATTTGATGCAGCAGTGTAAGTTAAGCTATTCGCGCGCGTTAAGGTAATATTTTTGAAAGAACAACCAGATGATTTTTGTTTCTGTGGGGAACCCTGGGTCATCCTAGAGTTAAAAAAATAGAGAAAAATTATTGGTCAAAAAATGTGTGTGTATAAGCAAACACTTGTCATGAATAGGAAGCATATACTATGTTCATTGCTTGATGGTTGACAATAATAATAATGTCTTTATTTCGTACCAAACAAGTACAGCAAACAGATTTCACATGCGTCACACACACCATAAAATATAAAATAGTAGAACAAAGTCAAATTGAATGGCATTAGTTATCAAACTGTAGTATCTAATAACACATATAATTCATTAAGTAATTATGAGCACAATAGTTTATTTATTATTAAAGTTGTCTCTCCAAATGTGAGGGTTGTTGACCTAGTGTCTCACGCATCAATGAGTTCTCTTGAAAAAGTAATGGTAGGTGTATCATGTACAATATGTTTTGTCATTAAATGTTTAATATGATAATACGATCCCTAATTAGTATTAATCCCTCGTGGTATGATATATTTATGAATTACTAAATTTATATTTTTACATGCTGGTGACCGGCTCCCATTAATGGCTAATAAACTACACATCTTTAAAACATTATTATTATTCTTCATACAATTAAGGAAAAATTTCAAAAATCTACACAACAATTGCATTTCAACTGGCATATTTCCAGCTATTTGGTATACAAACCTGCGATGACACATAGGAGGCAAATTAAATATACGCTGTACTGCTTTATACCAATTGGTCATAAAGGGAGTACAACTGGTACAGGAAAAATTCCATATTTGGCTTCCATACAATGGCATGCAATAAGTTTTAAAAAGTATATATTTTACATGGGCATGTGCATGCTTAAATGTTGATAATAAAACATTAAGTCGGCGGTTGAATTCAGAGAAACAATGTTACCAAGATGTACAGCATTGGGTTTCACATTAACATTACTATTTTGAAACTCGATTTTATTATTATCATCTTCTGTCTCATCCACATCATAAATATTTGCATTAAAATTGACATGATATTTAATAGAAAATTGGTCACATATATGTAACATTTTATGTGGGGCTGTCTTTGTCGGCGCTAATAACACAATATCGTCAGCATATGATAGCACTCCAACATATGTGAGGCCAATTGCCCTGACATTTTCAAATTATTGAGCAAATGATCATTATAAATATTATATAAAATGGGTGAAGTAACCCCCCCCCCTCCTTGCTTTAATAATATGTCCCATCACAACATTTAAATATTTCTAATGGCCGTATACCCATGACATAGGTAGCGGTATTCAAATGAATCAGATAGAGGTAAAGAAGACATTTATAATGACTTCAAATTGAAAAAAACCCATTTGGTTGCGATGTTTTTTACAAATTAATTCAGCGCTTTAAGGATTAACAAAAGATTAAGAGTAACTAAAATGTGTACACTGACCTTCTCGTTGCTCCTCTAGCAAGTCTTCCTGGGCCCATTTCTGACTGTAGTGTTTTCCAAGGGCGGGGATTTTATGATACTCATGTTCATCTTCATGCACTCGCATGAGGTCCTCCAATACTTTAAGATCCTCATTTGTTATGTCAGCACAGTATGGTTCTACCATAGTCCAAAATCTATTGGGGGTATCATTGCGGGGCAGCTTTGGAATCTCTGGAGGCGGGCGAGAATTTGGCGATTCCGGCAGTTCAAACTCTTGCACTTTAGGATGCTATAACAACAAATAAGATATGAAATTTCATTTCTCACACACATCTATGGAGGGGGGAGTCACTAAACCAACCCTTAACACAAATCTGACTGGTCTACTAATCTTAACTCATAGAAATCTGGCTATCGGTACCGGTATGTTTAAATACACATTAATGTATAAACAATATGAAACTGAAGAATAGATGAAATATTATCTGATTATGAAAGGTGCACTTACCTGTACTTTGCCTTTTGGTTTTGGTGTTGTAGCTGCAGCTTTTCCTGAAGATTCTTTGAACTTCTTGCTTGGCTTTTCCTCACTTACTTTTCCGGCAGACCTTTTCCCCGGTGATGTTGATTCAGGGCCCTGTGCATTTGACAAACAAGGAGATTATTTAGACAATACACTTTTGCTGATCTAAGTAAAACTGAATTAAAGTCAAATAGTGTGGTTGTGTATTTTTCCAAGGAAGTTTTAAAATACAATAGATTTGATGAGTACTTTTCATTTGAAAGTGAGCCCTGTTTCACTTTTTGTGGTCACTGAAACGTGTCTCATATTGGTAGGCCCAGGACTAAAAAATATTTGTTAAAGCTAGAGAGACTTAGCTTGAACCATTTAGCATTGTTTAGAGTAGAAAAGAACTTCGTTACTTCTTTTTTTTTTAATTTTAAACAACTGTGCTTTTATGCTAAGCAATTTCTTCTTAAAACATTCAAGATAAAATATTTTAACTAAAGCATGAAGGGCCTATGTGCATGTGGCCTAATGCCTACCTGTTATCATTGTTATTATATCATGTGTTATTATATCATGTGTCACGGTTACATAAAATATGTGAAACTAATCAAAACTTAATGTGAATGTTCTCTGTAGGAAACATAATCAGTCTGGCACTACACAACATTACCTCCTACTAAAAGCTAGCCTTTAATTTCTCAAAATTTTTTTGAAACAAATTGTCCCTTACTGTCTTGCCAACTGAGCGCTTGTCTTTGCCCTTGTCATGGTGCCACAAATTCAGAGCTTCTATCTCTTCCTGCAGAAGAAGCATACGTTTTGCAGCAGTAGCCAGCAAATTTTCTAGTTCAGTCTGCAATGAATCAAGCTCTTCCACACCAATGCTTTCTTCTTCTTCTCGACTTAAAACTATTTGAATAAATGAAACAAAAACTCAAGATTATTCCTTCAAGTAAATGTTGGTAAAACTTTTCTAGACACCCTAGCTACATCTTTAGATCCACAAGATTATTTTTAGTCCCGATGCTATGACACTGGACAGATGTAAATCCTGAAATCAAAAGATCCTACAGCAGAGTGGTCCATCAGAACCTCCATGTGCAAGATCTGAAAAAAGGCATTTCTATTCATCAGAGGCGAACTAATTTAATGGATCGTCTGATGTTTAAAAATCACCTGTTTGTTCAACATCACAAGGGTTGAATTATTACAAAGTCACAAACAGAAAACTCACCAGCAGTATAACGTGGGCAGACCTTGGTGTGATCCACTGGTTTTAGTTCTGGGAAGTGTAATGGACACTCACTGATATCAATCTTAGCATTGGACTCATTCTTCCCTTTACCTTTCATTTTCTCTTCCTGAAACACATTCAAACATGTTGTCTAAAAAAGAGCCTGATCAATAATAATTACAAGTATTTTTAGTTACATTAACCCTCTTAACATGCTTAACACCAAGGGGGTTTGTTTCATCATAATTAGTAATTACCTAAGGCCAGTGTTTTTATATTAGTTGGTTGACAGAAGTTATTATTTTGAAACCTAGGGCAGAAGGATGGAAAAAAAAAAAAATCCAAATTACTTTTTTTTTCTATACTGGTAAACTTATCGATCAATAACTCTAAATTAGCATATCAATTCCATCGTTCGCTACAGTAGTCTTGGCTTCTGCTGCTTGATCATTTTTCGGTGAATATGACACTCTGACAAACTGGCGCATCAGTGAAAATTGTGTCAGGACGGTGTTTCTTATGCTGGGGGAAAGTGTCATGACTCATGAGCTCTGCCCTTTCCCTCGTTCAGTCGTTGCACCTTCGATACCATCCAGGCACAGTGTGGCTTTGTCATCCTTGGTAACGCTGTCTATTAGCTCACTAATAAATTCGCCCATAACACCTCCCGACTTGACCTCCACCAGTTTTCGACAAAAGGCAGAAAGCCCGTTCTTTATTTCTACGAGGAGAAAGAAATCTGAGTGATCAGACTCCGCCATGTTGTTTGTCAGATGGCCTTGACACTCTGGCATTAGCAGGTGACCTCATTCTGGACTCCAATGCGCGATACCAAAGATATACACCGCAGTTTACATTACGCACCACACCGCACAGTCATAACAAGTGGAGTTTATATTTTTAGTTACAGGTATAATAGCTATTCATCGGCAAACACAGGGTCGGCAGCAATTAAAAAAGACGCGTTTTCATTTTTATTTTTTCAGTTGGAGGGTTTATCTATTCACCGGCAAACACAGGGCACTAAAAATATATGTTTTTTTCAATTTTATTTTTTTTCGAATTTTTTGTTTTCATGACTAATTAAAAAAAAATTGCTTAAAGGTGGATTAATTAAAAATAACAGACAAGCGATTATCAAATTAAAACTATTTTTAGTGCAAGAAATATGAACATTAAAGCCAGCAGGACAGAGGTACTGCGCCTGTGTCCCACTTCAGATATAATTTGCATACAGGCCCGGTTGTAGTATGAAGATTAAATAAAAAGACCTAGAACAAAGCGGCGGTAAGATTTATTTATCCAGGACCATGACAGCTGTTTAGCTGGTTGGTGCCGTCAGACGGTGGTTAAATCAATTGGTTACCGCTGCAATAAATAAATGGGCGTCCAAATGAGAATGTATGCTAGCCACTTTGAATAAGAATTAGTATTGTTTAAGGAGAGTAGCGCGCATCGCTAAAGTTGGCAGCATGTACCACATGCCTACTACTCAAAGTTGAGTAGTAGGAAAAACTGCACACCTCGTACAATGTACAGATACAAAGGTAACACTTTCTCACACTCCTTGCTCATTCAAGGAGTGTGATTTTCCACACACCACTATTTTGCAAACCATCAGCACTGCGTACTTGACTATACCCAAAGTCACTTAAAAAATGATCAACCAGGATCCCACGGTCTTCAGCATTTTCTTTGCAATTCTAAACCATTTTTTTAAATTGTGAAATAATTAAAGGGACTGGCCCAGGCTAAAAGTGTCAAAAAATCGGTGATTTTATTTTGGCTTCTTAATATGACCATATGATGTAAACATGTCCATAGACTAGAACTGCAAAAGTTTTTAATTTTCCTGCTGCGCATTCACCAGTTAGGCTATATATAAAGACGAAATTCCTGATTTCTAATTTTTCATTTTGTCTCTATATCTAGTCTAACTGGTGAATGAGCAGCAGAAAAACTAAAAAACTTTTGCAGTTCTAGTCTATTGACATGTTTACATCATATGCTATGGTCATATTAAGAAGCCAAAATAAAATCACCGATTTTTTTATGATTTCAGCCATTCAGTTTTAGATAAATTTGTGACCAATCAATTCACAGTTAGCCACTGCCTTATAATAACCCTACCGTACGAATAGAATAACATTCATTAACTTAGCATGTTAAAATTGGATTTATTGCAATATTGATTATAGTTGCAGTCAACTTCCACCACCGTTGGGTGTTTTTCGCTGATTTCTCAGTCAATTCTGAATCAATTTTCATGAAATTTTGCAAGCACTCTTTTCAACTACTCCGGCGCCTACCCTGAAAATTTCGTGAAATTTGAATGAGTATTACAAAAGTTAGACCATTTGACAAGTAGTAGAATTTCGTGAGTGAAGCTGATAGTGTGCAATGGGTTTATAGAGGAGCGTCATAATTCTTAAAAACTACATGTCAAATGGACTAACTTTTAAACTACATGATATTTTTCCCTGAAATTTTCAGGGAAGTTGCCGTAAGACTAGAAAATAATGCTTGCCAAATTTCATGAAAATCGGATAAAAATTGTGTGAGTAATTAGCGAAAAGCATGCAACGCAAAAGTGACAAATTTAAAGTGACTTTTACTACAGACTGTTTGGACGACTTTGGGCCTATTGCAGTATTGCCATTGCATTGTTTTAGAATCGATAGATCTAAACTTGCTGTCAAATTAAAAATGATCAACAAGGATCGCATGATCAGTTCAAAATTGACAGAGATATCGCCGAAAATCATGGGATTCTGGTTAATTTGACGGCAATTATAGACTCCTAGAGTGAGCGATATTACATTGATCGAAACGAAAACCAAAAATAATAGTCTAGATTGAAATATCAACCGTACGGAATTAAATAGCCTGTTTCCTTCAGTAATATAAAACCACGTTAGGTGAGTGTTCAACTAATTATAAATTTAGTAGGTCTTAGTGTATGTGTGAAATGTATTCTTATAAATTAGTCTTCTTTTTTAGGAAAAAACAAACAATTTCTATTTATTTTTTATTTTTATAATCAATCAATCAGTCAACTTGTCACAAATAATAGAACACAATGGTACAATGACAGTGCATCGCACTACCAGACAGACAGTAAGACATTTTATTGACAGAAAAGAAAAGTAATTACAGACTTATTTGTCATAGAAATGAAAGAGATATATGTACATGTATATACAAGATTGTTAATTTGTTAAAATCATATGACAATATGCATGGTATGACATACACAACTAAAATCATGTTAAATTGCTAAAATAAAAAACTGGGTAGGCCTACTTCGATAATATAAATGACTAATCTACTACCAAAAATGAATTAAAAGGCATTGCCAAGATAACATAGAGGTCTATCATTTGGTTTCCCGCACCAAAACCAGAGATAAAATAGCTCCTATGTATGACATACTAATTATATATAGTAGCGAAAAAGACACTCTGGAAAGCGTAGAAACCTAAAATATATACAGACAGACAGACAGATATTTTATTGACAGAAATAAAAGTCATTACAGACTTATTTGTCATAGTAATAAGAGAGATATATGTAGGCCTACATGTATATACAAGAATGTTAGTTTGTTAAAATCATATATGACAATATACATGGTATAATAAACAACTAAAATCATGTTAGGTGGCAATGCCTTAATAAAAACTGGGTATTTCGGTAATATAAATGACTACTTCCTAAAATAGAATTAAAAGGCATAGCCAAGATAACATGGGGGTCTATCATTTTGTTTCCCCCACCAAAACCAGAGATAAAATAGCTACTATGTATAACATACTAATTAGTAGCAAAAAAGACACTCTGGAAAGCGTAGAAACCAAAAATATATACAAGTGCATAATTATGCTACAGTAACTGGAGTATGAAATAATACAATGGTAAAAATTATATGGTATTTAAAATATATATTTATATATATATAATATAAAGCAGTTACAATTAATGTGGCAATCCGCGAAACAGTTAGCACCGAGCCATGTGACCATGCAAGCACAGTCGCTATGAACCCGGAGATTCCCTGATATTGACTAGTGGTGTAAACTTAACAACGTAATAACAGTACTACTACCGAAACACAATATATACATACTAATAAAAGTCGGAAATTGTGGTTCGTCGACTGCCAACAAAGTATAGCATCAGAACCATCCATATTATCGAGTGTTGCTGACTTAGTGATGTAATAACAATGACAATCACGGATAATAATTATGTGTGCCATTCACGCAGGACATGGCACTCACACAATAACATTAAAGTTTATTTATTTAACTAGTGATTTATTACCTATATATCCCTTGCACAAAAAACATTACAGCTTATTTTAATTCACTATATTGTTTATTTCATACCATTTCACTCACGACCTAGTTAGTACCACATACTCGGAGTTACAATCGAAGAAAAACATTCCCGACCTCATAGATAAAATCAGGTGACTTGGCAACCCTGAAATCCTCCATAAGTCCCCACCTCGTCTGATAACAAAGGCGACGGAAACGTCCCTAACCGGCCCTAAAAAGCCAAATAATAAATCCGAGAGCAACAGCCGTCCTGATATGTGGTAATACCCAAGTCAGATCACGAAAGAATGATAATATAGATAATATAGCGACAGGTGACTTGTGATTTTTTATACTCAGTGTTTTTAACAATTAATTTGTTTGAAACAACCATAGATAAATTGCGCTAGTGACTTCACCACTGTTATGTATCTAGATGTCATAATTTGTAGAAACATTTCATTTGTCGGCTGTATATTGATAGTTGCGGTTACAGAGTTAAACAAGATTTTGCGTTTATTATTCATAGCGTTACAGTGGAGAAGAAGATGTATTTCGTCGTCAATTTCGTTTAATTCACACCTTGTGCATATTCGCTGGTTTATTGGAGTGACTGGATTATTGTATCGTCCTCTTTCTATATTTAGATCATGTGAGCTCATTCGGTATCTCGCCATTGATGTTATGAGATGGTTACCCCTTGTGTGTAAGATATATGGTTCAACACAGAAATATTTGTTTACTAATGCATATGTGCGCAGCTTACTCGAACTCTTAATTTCTTTTCTCCACTGCTGTGTAAATATTCTAACAATTGATTCTTTAAATAAAAGCATGAATTTATTTGTATCCCCACTATTCTGTGATTCCCAAATTTGATCAAGCCCGGCTCGTTCGAGGACAGAGCGAATACGGGAACGCCAATTCGTGAAGCCAATGGCATCTAGCTCAAGAAGTATATTGTAGGCATTTCTGACTGGATGGCTCCGAGATAGTTTTAGAATTCTACACCAATATTTTACGGCTTTTATGTGTTGTCGGATGATCAGTGGAAATCGTCCCGTGTCCCCATATATTGCAGGTGTAGGTGTTTGCTTTGTAACTCCAAGTGTAGATTTAATAAATTTTAGATGGATTTTTTCCAGATCGTTAACATCATCGCCTGTGTACCATATATCACTTTTATATTCTAGTATGGGCAATATTTGACAATCAAATGACTTGAACGCAATAGTGGGTGACAATTTACCGACCACAGGACGGGACTGTTTACGTAGAGAAAAAATTGCTTTCCCAGCTTGGGAAGCAAGATGAGAAAAAGTTTCTTTTAACACGTTATTAGCAGACTTGGTGCTATACACCACACCCAGGTATTTATATTGTTCAGCTTTTTCTATAATGTTATCACCATAGTGGAAGCTTCCGTGTACTTTTGTGTAACGCTCATTAAAGATTAGATTTTTTGCTTTAGGAATGCTTACTATGATATGCCAAAGGGAAGCATATAAATACAGAGCAGTTAGCTGTTTTTGTAATCCCTCAGCAGATTCTGAAAAAAGGACAAGGTCATCTGCAAATAACAGATATACCATTAGTAAAGTGTCCACAGGGATACCTTGATCTTGGTCAAATGCTGCGGATATGTCTTGTAAAAATTCCGTGAATAGTTTGGGACTGAGCATACCGCCTTGTAGAACCCCATATTCGCTTTTTAATATGTCACTTATACGCGAGTCCCATTTTACACGACACTCTGCTTCAGAAAACATGCTTCTTATTACGTTTAGCAAATTGCCGTCTATTCCCCTGTTCAATAATTTGTAGTATAATGATGTTCTATCAATATAGTCAAATGCTTTTGTGAAATCGACAAAGCATGTATACAGGGGTTTAGAAAGACACCTTTGTTTATCTATGAAGGCACATAGTATGAATATATTGTCCGTAGTTCGCGAATTGCTTTTAAAACCAGCTTGATAAGGATCATTATCGTTACACACTTCGTTTTTAAATGAGAGTCTGTTATTAAGTATCGATTCAAATAGTTTCCCAATACACGGCATGACTGTGATTTTCCTGTAATTATCTGGAACACCATGTTCCCCTTTTTTGTAGACAGGGTGGCTTATACCGGTAGCCTATCTAGATGGATATTCCTCCTTGGTAAGAATGGTATTGAACAACAATTCTAATGCTGGCAATAGTTCATTACATCCATATTTGTAAAATTCGGCAGAAATACCATCCACACGCGCTGCTTTCTTGCATTTCAACTTTTGAATTGCCTTTTTAATTTCTTCTGCAGTTATGGGACTGTTTAGGAAGTGTGTCATATTAGATTTATCATGCTCTACATTATGTTGAAATGAAGTAACTTGCTTTATAATATTATTCATGTGTTCATAATCAAAATAATCCACATGAGGTGGGTAGACTTGTTGTTCAAAGTATTTCACAAAGTCTGCCAAAGTAGACCCTGTAGTAACATTTCTAGGATTTAAAGATTTCCAGAATTTCCAATAGGAATTATGATCTTACGTTCTCATATTTTCCAGCTTACTAAGTTTGGCTTGCTGGTATTGTCTTTTCTTTCTTTGGATTAATTGCTTATATTGTCGTAACATTATATTATATTCGCCATGCCGTGCGTTAAAGTCTCTCTGTTTAGCCATATTATTAACAACATACTTCAAGGATTTACATTCTTTATCATACCAGGGGTTAGAGGGAAAATTATTTTGAGTGTTCTTTCTTTGCTTCGAAATATGTTTTCTTGCTGGGAATAATGGCGAAATTACATTTTCTATCATACCATTGAACATGTCACATAGAGTGTCAGTATTACACCCATCGATGACGGCACACAGCATTTCCTCAAATGCATGACACGTTTGCTCATTTCGTAAAGCTAGTTGATATTCTTGCTTTTCTCGTCTTGCCATATGAAAACATTAGAGCAAGAAGCTTTGTCATTTACACAGGTATCTATTTTTAATGGGTTGTGATCATCATGATCATCGAGTTTAGTATTTCAAATATTGAACTTTATGGGGCAATGATCTGATTCCACCAATTTCGGTAAAACTTCAAATTTGCTGATTATGTTATCTTCATTTAAAATCAGATAGTCTATTGTGCTTGAACCATTGGGAGAGTAGTATGTAAAGCGGCCGATACCATTATCATTATACATCCGCCCATTGGCTATTTTGAAACCTGTGTTTATACAAAACTTTAGTAAAAGTTGACCATATTTGTTAATTACTTTATCTTCATTAGAACGTTGATTTGGAACATTTACATTGGTATCTATTACCCCAGCTTCATAGTCCGGAGCCTGACCAGTCCGGTTATTAAAGTCACCACATAATAGGATGTGGTGCGTTTCTATATACCTAGCCACTTCCTCTTCTAGCATAGTAAAATAATCATTTCTTACACCAACATATGTTGAGTTTTCTGGTGGTATATAGGTACACCCAATTTTAATGTTTTTCTGACAACAGTCTGAAGCTAATGTTAACCATACCAAATAGTCATAGGTGTGGTCTATCCTATACAAGTATACAAGTGCATAATTATGCTACAGTAACTGGAGTATGCAATAAGCAATGGTAAAAAATATACGGTATTTTTTAAAATTAAATATAATATCATGCAAGTACATTAAATGTGGCATAAACAGGTAGCTCCGAGTCATGTGACCATGCAAGCACAGTCGCTAAGAGCGCGGAAATTCCCTGATATTGACTAGTGGTGCAAACTTTACGACGTAATAACAGTAACAGTAATAATGTAGTAAATTATTTGTGCAATTCACACAGGACATGGCCCTCGCACAAAAACATTACAGCTTATTTTATTTCCCTATATTGTTTATTTCATACTTTTTCAATCACGACCTGGTTAGTACCACATACCCGGAGTTACAAGCGAAGAAAAACATTCCCGACCTCATAGAGAAAATCAGTTGACTTAGCAACTCTGAAATGCTCCATAAGGCCCCACCTCGTCTGATAACAAAGGCGACGGAAACGTTCCTAACCGGCCCTAAAAAGCCAAATAATAAGATCCAAGAGCAATAACCGTCCTAATATGTGGTAATACCCAAGTCAGATCATAAGGGCATGATAATATGAATAATATAGCGACAGGTGACAGATTTATTATATTCGGTATTTTTAACCCTTAATTTGTTTAAAGCAACCATAAATAAATTGCGCTAGTGACGGTTATGTCTCTAGATGTCATAATTCGTAGAAACATTCTATTTGTCGGTTGTATATTGATAATTGCGGCTACAGAATCAAACACGATTTCGCGCTCATTATTCATAGCGCTACAGTGGAGAAGGAGATGTATTTCGTCGTCAATTTCGTTTAATTTACACCTTGTGCATATTCGCTGATTTTTTGGAGTGATTAGATTATTGAATCGTCCTCTTTCTATATTTAGATCATGTGAGCTCATTCGATATCTCGCCATTGCTGTTATGAGGTTGTTCCTCATTATGTTTAAGATATATGGTTCAACACAGAAATATTTTTTTACTAATGCATATGTGCGCAGCTTACTCGAGCTCTCAATATCTTTTCTCCACCGCTGTGTAAATATGCTAACTATTGATTCTTTAAATGAAAGCATGAATTTATTTGTATCCCCAATATTCTGCGATTCCCAAGTTTGATCAAGCCCGGTTCGTTCAAGGATAGAGCGAATACGGGAACACCAATTCGTGAAGCCAATGGCATCTAGCTCAAGTAACATATTGCAGGCATTTCTGACTGGATGGCTCTGAGATAGTTTTAGAATTCTACACCAATATTCTACAGCTTTTATGTTTTGCCGGATGATCAGTGGAAATCGACCCGTGTCCCCATATATTGCAGGTGTAGGTGTTTGCTTTCTAACGCCAAGTGTGGATTAATAAATTTGAGATGGATTTTTTCCAGATTGTTAACATCATCGCCTGTATACCATATATCACTTCCATATTCTAGCATGGGCAATATTTGGCAATCAAATACCTTGAACGCAATAGTGGGTGACCACAGGACGGGACTGTTTACGTAGAGCAAAGATTGCTTTCCCAGCTTGGGAAGCAAGATGAGAAAAACATTATTTTAACACGTTATTAGCAGACTTGGTGATATACACTACACCAAGGTATTTATACTGTTCAGCCTTTTCTATAATGTTATCACCATAGTGGAAGCTTCCACATACTGTTGTGTAACGTTCATTAAAGATAAGAACTTTTGTTTTAGGAATGCTTACTATGATATGCCATAGGGAAGTATATGAATACAGGACAGTCAATTACACAAGAGAGATGACTATTTTTTTCAAAATGTATTATCAGATAGAATAAGCCTTTATTGCTTTAAAAAAATCAATAAAACAATACACACATATTTTTTACAATACACACACGGAAGAAATCGCCTAGGTGATCTGCATGAATAGCAAAGCCCTTGGCTGAAAGAATTAGAAAGCCCTTTGCAGGTTTTATGAACAAAACACTAGAAAAAAGTGAACTGCCACAAGAATGTAAAGACGCTATGGTAACACCAATCTACAAGGAAGGAGCGAAATTACCAGCCAGGAACGCCAGGAACGAGGCCTACCTCTCCGTGAGCTTGACGAATGTAGTCTGCAAAGTCACAAATAGCACAAGCGAAGACCAGGTGATGAAACATTTAGTCAACAATGAGCTCTTCACTTCTAGTCAGCATGGATTTGCAGGGAAATCATAATGCATTGACTTCTGGACAAATATAATTTAGAAAGGAAGATTTTTAGATGTTGTATACATACATATACATACATATATGTATAGATATTGAACTGGATTTAAAATTTTCTTACTGGAAAGAGGCATGCAGCTGGTGGCTGTCAATTGAGTATCATCATCATGGGCGAATGTTCTCTCGGGTATGCCCCTAGGGAGTGTCTTAGGGCCACTGCTTTTTGTTACCTATATAAATTACCTTCCCCAAGAAATAGATACACTGGTGCGCATGTTCGCAGATGACACAAAAATATGTGTGGATGCATCGAATGAGGCCAATAGGATTGTCCTGCAGGCAGACATCATAAGACTCATTACTTGGGCAAAAAAAGTGGCAACTTTCATGTAATGTTAAAACAATAATAATACAAAATGTACAAAGGACATCAGGGCCTTCATGGCAATATGTAACTGCTCATCACCACTCGATTTATGAGCACATAAGCTTGCCTTTTAGATGTGTTAAATGTCTTCCCATTCTGCCCCTATCTAGCCCCTTAGTTAGGGCAGAACCTTGTAAATATCAGTATCTATATGTGTATCAGCTACTCTTCGTTGAATTATAGCTCTAGAGTTAAATTAATGAGTTTCTTTATTTGTGCTGTTGTTAGTGTAATTATGAGACTGTTTCTTGTTTTATGTTTCCATAACCTATGATTTTGATTCTATGATTTTGAGTGCTGTTGTTTTTACTCCGTGAAGGTGAAGGTGCATGACCTAGCTCTTCTTAATTGCTTGGTGTGATCATGTTCACAGACAAACGTTATTATACTTTGATCTGCAGCGGTGTCCCCCAGTTATTGTGAGGTGGATGATAGCATGAAATATTCGTAGTATCTCATCTCGAATCATAGTGAAATCGACAGATTCATAAGATTTGGCACGCAGGGTTGTGTAAGCCATAGCACACCTTTTCATCTCTAGCGATAAAAAAACATAACAATGTTAAAGTTAAACCATAACTTATTATTTAATACAGACCATTGCATGTAAGGCAAGCTACAACAATGATCAGTAACGTTTTCTAGAACTATTGCTCCTTAAGTATTTCCTAGAGAATCCTAAGGTTTCAAAGTTTATCATTTAATTGCTTGCATCTAGTAGATGAGCTTTTGTCATTGTGTTCCTTAAAGCGACAATCAGGCTAAATCATAAAGAAATCAGTATTTTTTTTTGCGCTTTAATATATGGCTATATGCTATGATGTAAACATTGCGTGATTTAAATATTTGGGCTGCTTTTGCATTTACCAGTTGAGTAATAAAGACGAAATTCCTGATTTATTATTTCGAACATACATGTCTAAAATAAGAAATATGGGCCATGTTAAGAAGCCAAAATAAAAATACTGTTTTTTTATGATTTTAGCCTGATTATGTCGCTTTAAGGATCAATGTAATATACGTAGATTCTTTGTTTTAACTACCCGGTACCTAATAATCTGGTAATATTATAACCATTTACATACCCCCTGTTCCACGCGATGTAGGCTACTTGGAGACACTTTCCAATGTCATGTCATCCAACTTGTAGTATTATTGTTCTGACCCACACCTTGTCTGCTCAGCTATTCAGTCAATGCTCCTCAGTCAAGCATCCATCCATTCATTGCTCCGAGGGCATTTGCAAAATCATAGTGATGTTTCACCTCAATCAATGTCTTACATGCCGTACCTGTGAAGTTTTCCAAATAAGACGTCATTGTTGCCATGGCAACAATTTAGCAAAAAACTAAAATATTATTTTTTAGTAGCAGGTGTAATGAATGTGATGTGTAACCAATGTCTTTAAATGTTAGTATTTGTGGTGAATAACATGAAATTATACTTCATAAGTGTTTGTTTTCTTACTTCATGTAAAATTTCATTCGAATTCTTTCTGTTACCATGGTTACAACCATATTTTCTTACCTGCATAAATGTATCATACATGAATTTCAATAAAAAATATAAAAAAAACTTTATGTTTTCTTTAATTTATTCTTCTGTGATAAGTTACATTTCATGAATTGTCGCGCATACAGACAGACAGATATTTTATTGACAGAAAGAAAGTCAATCCAGACTTATTTGAACATGTATATACAACATTGTTAATTTGTTAAAATCATATGACAATATACATAGTATGACATACATAACTAAAATCATGTTAACTGGCATTGCCATAAGAAACACTGGGTATATTTTTAAAATAATATTGAAAGGCATTGCCAGGGTAACATAAGGTCTATCACCAGAGATAAAACCAGAGATAAAATAGCTACTATATATGACATGCTAATTATATATATAGTAGCAAAAAAGACACTCTGGAAAGCGTAGAAACCTAGAATATATACAAGTGCATAATTATGCTACAGTAATTTGAGAATGTATCAAGACAATGTTAAAAATGACACGATATTTTTAAAAATCAAATATTATATCATGCAAGTACAATCAATGTGACAATCTGCGACATAGGTAGCTCCGAGCCATGTGACCATGCAAGCACAGTCGCTATGAACTCGGCGATTCCCTGATATAGACTAGTGATGCAAATTTAACAACGTAATAACAGTACTACCACCGAAACACAATATATACATAGTAATAAAAGTCGGACATGGTGGTTCGTCGACTGCTAACAAAGTATAGCATCAGAACCATCCATATGATCGAGTGTTGGAGACTTAGTGATGTAATAAGAATAAAAATTACGGATAATAATTATGCGTGCCATTCACGCAGGACATGGCACTCACACAATAGCAATAAAGTTTGTTTAATTAACTAGTGATTTATTATCTATATGGCCCTCGCACAAAAACATTACAGCTCATTTTAATTCACTATATTGTTTAGTTCATACCATTTCACTCACGACCTAGCTAGTACCACATACTTAGGAGTTACAATCGAAGAAAAACATTCCCGACCTCATAAAGAAAATGAGTTGACTTAGCAACTCTGAAATCCTCCATAAGGCCCCACCTCGTCTGATAACAAAGGCGACGGAAAAAGCCAAATAATAAGATCCGAGAGCAACAGCCGACCTGATATGTGGTAATACCCAAGTCAGACCATGAAGGCATGATAATATGGATAATATAGCGACAGGTGACTTGTGATTGTTCTACATAAAAATGTAACGTTAAAACGATAATATTGACACATAATCATGATCATGATGATAATAATTAATCATGCTAGCCACGCACGGCACGACACACATACAAAATATTTCAGCTTGAATTTGAATTTACATTTATCATACTCAATATTTTTAACCCTTAATTTGTTTAAAACAACCATAGATAAATTTTGCTAGCGACTTCACCACTGTTATGTCGCTAGATGTCATAATTCGTAGAAAAATATCATTTGTTGGTTGCATATTGATAATTCCAGCTATAGCATTAAGCAAGATTTCGCGTTCAAATACGCATAATATGCCGACATTCCTTACGTCATAAATCTTTTTATCAGTGTAGTGAAATGCAACGTCATAGAACGTCATTTCTTGCGACGTTCGAAAATGTCGCTATTAAGAGAAATACGTTTTTAGACAATGTCTCGTATAATACTCATCGTATCGTACTGAGTAATATATGTAATCCCACATTTTCTTGGTCAAGGAATACGATAAAATCAGTCTAAATGGCATAAATAACACAGATAATGGCAATTCTTAAAAAAGCAGAAAAATCTGTGGATTTTTTAACATTTTTCAGCGCAGTATGATTGAATCGGCCTTTTGTTCCGTATTAACAGCTAGGCTGAACTGAGACAGATGAGTCGTCATTAATAAAACGTTATCACACAAACTGCAAAAAGATAATTGAGAATTTACAGATATTTTAAAGTATTGGAAAAAGAACAAATGACAGGAATAATTTACCCAACCTAACTTCGAAAAACACATTTGCTGAAATGTAAATATTATTTGAATATTTGTTTCGAGTATATTTTGCAGTTGGTAAATTGCATTATCTACACCTTTTCAATGACGGTGAATAATTTTTTATATTAATATATAGATAGACAAGTAATTTAAGAATTACACGATGCAAATAATAATATCGACAGTAACTAAAGAAAATCACTCGTATATCTCAAGATGTAGATCTTAACATCAACAGTTTAAAATTAATGACATTATAATAATTATATAATGCCATTGTGGCGCCAGGGTAGCTCATTGGTAGTGTGTTTGACTCAAGAGCCCGGGGTAACGGGTTTAAGTCCTGCTGTGGTTGTTGTCTTTGGTGCACACATAAGCAGTGACACAAACTATACCCGATTAGCGCCGCATCAAAAAAGTATACAAAATAAATAATTATTTTGACCAATATGTCAAAGTTGACATGTAAACGGTCAATAAAACTTTTTTTATGTTAATGTAAATATTAACTGTCACTGTAATATAATCTAATGAATATGCCTAGTAACAACGCGAAATCCTGACATCAGATTAAGATGTTATTTGTTATAGGCCTATCTCAATATCATAATATTCATTTCTTCTAAAATTCAAGCTATTTATTTCATCCATCACGACATCATGATAAAATAATTAAACATTAGCAATACAATGGTTGTAATTGTCAAATCCTCAGATCTAACTGTTGGGTCTGTACGTCTGGCCTTATGTAAGATTTTGTATTGTGAGAATATACCAACTTTCACCAAGCCACAGCTAATACTTAATATGCTATGGATGTTTTCCTAAATCTTTACAAGAAATAAAACAGAAACTATACTAAGTACATTGGCTTATATTACCAAAATATACAACGTTTTCGGAAAAATTCACCAAAGTGCTTAGACTTAGGGGGTAGGGTTACGTTTGTGGTTGCTGTTCTAGTTTACAAATCTACACATGGAAATTCAAGTTACTTCACAATGATATACCGGTATTGAATGTTGCAATGGAGTAAACACTCGTTTCTCCGCATACATGGAAACATGAGTTTTGTTACAAAATAAACGAAATCAGAAACAAAACAAACTAGTCAACATGGTCAATGGAAATCTCCATGTGGCCTATTTTTTCTGAACCCAGATATGTATTTGTTTAACACTCAGTTGTATGTAGATTTATGAATATTGTATATATTTTTGGATGCAAAAATATTGCAGGCTTTGATGAAAATGTATGTATTTAGCCTGAAACATTGATCTTTGCTCGGCATTCAAATGTACAATTTGTTAACGACTTCATTTTACATACATGGGTGTGCTTAATTTGAATCGATCAAGAACGTTCCACATTTAGTGTCCTTCGCCTTCAACTGGCAAAACAAAAAATGACCACCAAAACCACATCTTTTTTACTTTTTTCTTACAAATAAATGCACAATTTCTGGTTTCTGCATGATTTGGAGTTGCGAAATTTATGTCTCATGTTTTTCGCTCAAAATAACCTACATTTAACCTTCAAATTCATTAAGGTTACCACCAGCGTTTTGTATGCATCTAAACTATAATATAATAAAAAAAAACACTTTTTAATTGAAATCTAGAAAATAAACAAGGTAATAGGCCTACGATTAGCTTACAAGGCATTCGAAACTTGGTTTAAATACATTATATTCCAACATTTGCTCAGTATTTAGAATGACGCCATGATTTTAATAGTAGTAAGAAAAATGACGGATTTTACGATACAATAATAAACATCAGAAATGAGTCTTTCGGCCCCCAAATCATGCAAAAATCATAAATTGAGCATTCCCGTGCGACAAACCAAAAAAGGAATGTCATTTTGGCCAACATCTAGATAGCCATTTTATTTTTCGTTCGTACTTACACAATTCTTGGTCAACCAAGTTACCACAAATAAGTCATTTACTGTCAGCATGTTTAGCGGTATGATTATAGTAGCAGTAAATATAAGAAACGGCAACGCATTGAATTTGAAGGTAGTCAGTTCTTTCTAAAAACGGTTTACTAACGTCATAATGGTCTACTAATCCATTACTGCGGTCTACCACCTCACTACTAATCCGTTCTATCGGTATACTAATTTGTTAGAACGGTCTAGTCTTTCAAAATACCAGACCGTTGTAATGAAATAGTAGACCGTAATAACGGAGCAGGCAGTGATAACGGATTAATAGACCGTTATAACAGATTAGTAGACCGTTATAACGGAATACTACACCATTTTAACGGATTACTAGACCGTTATAACCAATACTAGACTGTTATAACGAAATAGTAGACCGTTATAACGAAATACTAGACTGTTATAACGAAACACTAGACCGCTATGGCGAAATACTGTAGACCGCTATGGCGAAATCCTAGACCCGTATAACGGAATAGTAGACCGTTATAACGGAATAGTAGCTGAAACGGATTATTAGACCGTTATTTATAAGGGAATAATAGACCGATAGACCGTTATAGCGAAATATTAGGCCGTTATAACGGAATGCCAGACTGCTAAAACGAACTAATAGGCCGTTGTAACTGAATAGTTGACCTCCATAGCAGATTAGTTGACCGTTATAATGAAATAGTAGTCCATAATAACGGTATGGTAGTCCGTTATAACGGATTAGTAGACTGTTATATCGGAATAGTAGACCTTTATAGCGAAATACTAGACCATTGTAACGGATTAGTAGACCGTTATAATGGATTAGTAGACCGTTATATAACGAGATAATAGACTGTTATAACGAAATACTAGACCTTTATGGCGAAATACTTGACTGCCATGGCGAAATACTAGACCTGTATAACGGGATAGTATACCGCTATAATGAAATAGTAGACTGCTAAAACGGATTATTAGACATTAGCTATAGGTGAAATTGACCGTTATAGCGAAATATTATACCGTTATAATGTAATGCTAGACCGCTAAAACGAAATATAGACCATTATAATAAAATAGTTGACCGCTGTAGCAGATTAGTTGACCGTTATAACGAGATAGTATTCCATAATAACGGATTAGTAGACCGTTATAGCGAAATAGTAGACTTTAATAAAGTCTACATAAATGTTATGTATATGTGGAGAACCCCTCGTCTAGTGCTTAATGCGCTATTTGGGCAATCCACCTGAAAATAAATATGTTCATATATTCATTGCTGCAATATTTCTCAAGTCATCGCCCCTTGACATTATACAATCGCATCATTAATTGTTAGTATACATACGTTCTAATGCAATCATCGCCCCGATCATGATGAGCATACTGATCTTCATGATTACAACTAAATGTGTGGATAACTTCAGATTCCTACAGAGGAAAGAGAAGCGAACCTCACGATGCTGATACGAATGGCGTTATGACGCAGTGTGGTAGAGGCTGGCGGGTAGATAGGAATACTCAATATGTTTATTAATGGGGTGGAGCATGGTGTCAAACGCTATCGCTCACACTGTCTAATTGTGCTAAATTGCATGCTTGCCACGCGAAAATTACTGTCCATTTCAATTTGTGTCTCGTCACCGTGATTCGCAACTTCAAGTGGGTAAAAATTGTCAATATTATGTACAAATCTTGATGTTTAAACACATATTTGTTTCCCAATAATAGTGAAATAATCAGCTGATAAAATCGGATAAAAATCAATCGAAATTGGTTAACCTCGGGATCATTAATTTAAAATTATAAGTTCAATAGACATATACACGTTATTTTTCATTTTCTTGAAAACGTGTGTTTGGCAGCATATAATGCTACATAAGTGTTTTACACGTTATTTAAAACTGAATTGTATACATACACATATCCTGAAACATGTGCAAGTCGGCTCCAGGGATATTCAATTAAATTTATAGACAAATTTGGCAAAAAAATAGGATAAAGATTATTTAATAGTTTGGGAAGAATAGTAAAACATAACATCACAACTACTACCCAGGACCATCCATTTTAAATTACAGCAATGTCGGCCAGAAAATTAATATTGCGGCCATTTTGACTCGGAGCCGCAACATTTTAACGTTCGCAACATTTTGGTCACACCAATAATTTGCTAATTAAATTCCAGATTGTTAGAAAAAGCGAATTTAAAACGATTGTCATAAATAGAAGTGGCCTCTGTGACATGAACCGAACAGTTGTTGGCGATAAATCTTAACGGTGTTGGACAGAGGGGCGGACGAATGTGCGCAATGGATGACAACAATAGGGGAGAGTCGGGTTAGCTGAGCCACAGGGTTAGATATTCCACCCCTTGCATTTCTACACATGAGATTTTCAGGAAGTTTCAACACCACCTGGTGATTAACTGTTATCTCACTTACATGGCCACGTTGTGAGCACCGATCATTTTGCAGGTAGGGAGTTTTGTGGTTCAAAAATGCATTTTTCGCTGTAGTCAGTAGAATTCGGATATTATAATGTTTGCATTAACATTACGGAAGCAATAGGGATTCTGTGCATTCTTGCCATAGGGTTAGGCAGTCAAATACATAAAAATAGCCTTTGTCAATGTAACACTCAACTTGGATCATTGAATTGTCATAAAATTTCACATTTCACAATATGGCTGTTGTGGAGTAAGTTGAGCCAAATAAGATCAACCGGCTCAATTAACCCCATTCATGGCTCATCTTACCCGAGTAGGTAAAATATGTTATTACAGAATGTGGATCAACTAACCCCACTCGACATGGCTCATCATACCCCAGTGGGAATATAATATACTATTATAGAATGTGATATAGTGTAACACTTGACATTATATAATAGGTCAATATAAAAAAGACACATAATAATAGTATATATCTTCTTAATAAATACAAAAAAACAATGATCAATGCATCAATACAGGCTATAATGCTGATTGTATTACTTGGGAAGATATTTTTCAACAAATTTGACCATTATCTTTATATTTTTATTTTTGCATTTTCTGGACAGAAAATAACATAGGCATGTACATTTGTCAATTGTGAATTTTTACCTTAGGTGATCAACCTACCCCCTTGCTTGGCACAACTTACCATACAGCGGGTTAATTGAGCCACTTTCACCACTCTCAATTGTGTATCCATAACTGTTTTTTAATTGTTCTCTTTCATTGACGTTGGATGTATATGTAATATATAGCCATGTTTTAAAACTATCCCAACAATTCTGCGATCAACTGGGGAAACAACAGACAAAATATTGTAAAAAGTGGCTCAACTAACCCGACTCTCCCCTACACTTTCAGATAAAATTTGACTGAGGCCTAAAAAATATAAAATAAATGATACATGATTTCTGAGTACTATTTTTATCAAGTTTACATGGAATAGTGTATACTGTATAGTGTAATCATTTGTCTACCCTGTATCCTTTTGAAAACATATGCATATTTAACATACAGCATATTTAATAATGCTGTTGTCTATTTAAAAAAAATATTTATGAACATACTAGACCGAGGTCATATTTATCGTCAAATTATGCACAAACAACAACAACAAACCTATTAAATGATCAATATTATTATATTTGTAACCGACTGTAAACCTTAGGTATTATTTTCATGGTCTGGTAAGACTCGCAGTCGTCAAAAAATGTTTTTCTTTCAGCACTTCTCTTTGTAATTTCCCCCTATTTTGTAGGGAAAACACAAATTGTAATATCTCTAAAACCGATTTCGAGAATATTATTATGTCCTATGTAAGTGGATATGTCCGACTAGCTTGATGCATGATCTCATGTATCTGAACCAAAAACTCTGGTAAATTTTAAAAGAATATTATTGTTTGCAACACATACTTGTTAACTTTATTCCAAGCTACACAGTGCAACAATCTTTGATCAGGCAGTCTAAAAGATTGTCGAAGTTGATATTTGTCCTTATACCCTGCCGTGAACTTTAACATTATTTCCCGACGGTTTCTGCCCCTTTTAAACCTAGGCCTATAATTATGTGATACCCATTAGGCTGATATCTAGACGAAAATTCCGGGAGTATTACTAAAGACCAAAGACAGACCCCAAAATGGTTTCTGAGATTGGTGTCGATACTATACTCAGGTCCACCGGCAATGTATTTATTAAGTACAGCTTTAACACGAACAATCTGTTTAGGGAGTATTGTTTTCAATTAGAGATCAATAACAAGATCAAATGTTGGAAGTTATAGGAAAATATCAATCTGTAAATGTATATAGATACAATTATAAATAATAGAACTTCCTGTCGACCTTTAACGTTTTTTTTATCGTCTTTTACTTATATATTTGGCTTCAAACGCCCCTCCATCGCCCTTTAAAGAGGAGGAGCGCGCAGCGCGGGTACTGCGCGAAATTAACGTCGATACACTGGCCTCAACCTTAACTCGACGAGGCCGCCATTAACGTGATCGCCTAGTCACATTGAGAAGGGAGAAACAATGTTGTTCCTCTGAAAACCCCACACGGGAACAGCGGGTTTCGAAACCGGGACGCATGCATGACTGGCGAGGCAGTCAGGCGCTCTAGCCATTGCGCCACGTCCTGTTGCCCTTTATCGACTCTCTGTTGCCCATTAGCACTTCTCAATCGCCGTTTAACATCCTTCAGTCATCTTTTGCCGCCTGTCTGTGGCCCTTTTTACATTTTTTAACTTGTTTTTTTCGTCGCCTCTCGTCGTTCTTTATCGTCTGCTCGTCATCTTTTAAAGCTTGAAATGGTTTATGACAAACATAATAATTATGTACTAACTCAGTCACGATTATATATTATGCAGCAAACTAAATACGTTGACCCAGTATTGAACTAAGTTAGGCCAGCACATGCACCAACATTAAAACTAAATTGATTCAGCGCCTCAATTTCGCTGGTTAAAGGTGTAGTCAACTGTTAAAATTCGCGGGACAAAGGTCCCCCAAAAGGCAATAGTGCCCGTGGGTAGGTGAAGTCCCTATTCCATAATAATACTAAATATGGGTTTCATACCCAAAGCCTCATTAAGAGCAAGTTCTCAAATCACAGCAAGTTCATATATACTTGAGCGACATCTATGAGTTTATAATTCAAAGCTCTTGGCCCTCACCCCTACTTGGTCGCTTGCTTGCAAACAAACTGACTGTATTACTGCGGGGATGTTGAAACTGCTTGACCCAAGCTTGTATTGACATGCCCAGTAAACACAAAACATTTGTATGACTTTATGCAATGTTGGACTAACGTCGAAGACGTTGGGCCGACGTTGTATAAATGCTATACAAATGTCTTGTGTTTGCTGGGCAGGAGGACTTTCTCTCAAACATTGTACATTTATTCAATGTTGGTTCAATGTTGGGCCAGCGTCGCAGACGTTGGCCTAGCATTAAAACAGCATTGGATCAATGTCCCGTTTAAGTAGTATCTTGTAATCAGTTCGGTGGCTATATTAATGCCGTCAATCTGTACTCAATAGGCTACTGTTGGCCTACACTTGACCGTCCCAGGCATGTGCGTTTTACAGTTGAATCATTCTTTAATGATCCATGCAAAGATCAGCCACACTGCAATGTTCAGTGTGAAATTATTCAGGCTAACTGGACAAATAAATTGTAGGCCTATGTATATATACACAACCGTCAAATAATAATTATTATTATTGATGGTTTGTCTTCACAATTATGTTTCATATTTCCATGTCGTGTGCAACTCTCTATGTTGTGTACAACTTTCCATGGCATGTACAGCTTTCCATGTCGAGTACAGCTTTGCATGTCGTGTACTACTCTCTAAGTCGTGTACAGCTTTCTACTGTTAGTCTGCTTTGACTGATAGTCTGGGAGCCAAATCCTGTAACGTGTCACTTCACTTGACCCAAAAATGAGGGATGTTCAAAGGTACTCCCGAGCCTATATACAACATTTTGAAAAACACCAGGTGATTCAAAATCTAAAAACCAAGGGTTTTAAACAATCTTCAAATTATTGTGAATACTATATCTCTTTTATTACACAAAGAATGACATATTACTGAAGTTTTGAAATATATATTTCAGAAAAATTAAACCCACCCTTTACGCTCTGAAAGTCAATATTCCAAATTAAAGGTAGCTTTGTTCTCTAGATGTAACTTTTCCGTTTCCTGTAAATTTGCATGATTATGAGCATGCGAAGCTATGCTTACCTCATTTGGTCCATCAATAATCTGGTACCACTATGTCCCATTTGACAACACATAAGTTGCTGCATGAAGGACTTATGAGGTCAAAGGTCCGGATGGGGTAATCTCACTAGTTTCATTTTGTCGACCCCTTGTAATGATATATACTTTATTTTTTAGTTTTAAACAGCTGTAATACCACTCTTGCCACATTTTATCATTAAATACATTTCGGACGAAACATAAGTGAAGTTATGATATTTTTCAGAAAACGTGGGCCCACCCTTAGAACACTGAAAGTCAATATTTCAAAAAAATCACAAAGTTTGTAGAATATAACTCTTGCGTTTGCTCTGCATTATGAGCATGCTAATGTCTGTTGTTTAATTTTGTATATCTGTCATCTGGTTCCATCGTATTAAGTCTAATAACTTAATCTTTATTTGTATAGCTATAAACAGCTTTATTACAGTTCTTGTCACATATTGTCAATAAATACATTCCGGACAAAACATTATGTGAAGTTGTGATGTTTTTCAAAAAACATGAACCCACCCCGGATGAAACATACATTTTCATTAATTTTCATTTAAATGAAACTAATAATTTGTCATCTTATCTTTAATAAAAGAGAAAAATGGTCGACAGTGTAGCTGATATCCACAACGTATTTGAAAAAAATCCACCGCAGTCAACACGAAAGTCAGACAAGCGATGCCAGTTCCTGCTCCAGCTCCCAGCCGAAGAGTCTGGCGTCAAAAGGCGAACGCAGCACTGAAAGTTTATACATGTATAAATGGCCGACAGTAGACCCAGAAAATATGTATTCATAACATTTTCAAGTCTGAATTCATCCACTACAAGCCGCGAATTGCTTTCGCAATTCTCAATTTGTTGTGGATGAAGATGACTTGAAGTGGGTGGTAAATGATTCGCCAAATTTAAACTGTAACCCTTATATCGCTGCGTGAGCTATATAGTAGTTTAACCCTTTAAGCCCTCATGATGCATTAAAGCATCCTTTTACATTCCTGAAAACAGACTTAATTTTTCTACAGCTAACGGATTTAGACTGAAAATGTACAAAAAACTGGCTTACCAATACAAATTTTCCACCTACTTTAAGTCATTTTTACCCACCACAAGTCGAGAATTGCGACAGCAATTCGCGGCTTGTAGCGGATGACAATGACAATGTAAACTCTGGCTTGAAAGGGTTAAATCTGATTTTATAAACGGATGAAATCACTGTCACTGGGAATGAAATGAGCGTTTGAAAATCAAAGTTTTCAAATGTTTGGTCTCAAATTAAACAAATAAGAGTAATTTTCACCCACTTGAAGCTGTGGGTCGCGGTATCGAGACACAACTTGAAGTGGATGAAAATTTAAATGATTTAATTCAGTGTTGTTAGAGCTGTCAACTCACTTAAAGTTTGCAAATCCAAACAACATTATCTACTACTGCCTTTCAGTTGTGTACAGCAGAATACACAAATTTAAATAGATGACCTTAGGTGCAAAAGGGTTAATATCAGGAACAAAAGATGAACAGAATGCGATGACATCTTAGATCCCATAAACAATGATACCCCGCCGTGAAGCACACCTGAGACTGACGTAGATAAAACACCTGGCGCAATAAACACTTATAAATAGACCTCAGTCCCCTGGCAATCAATTCCATCACATCATAAAATATGCAGCGCAGGGGGCCTCCGACTGCTTTCCAAAGCATTAGAATTGATTAACACTCTAGCCCTTACAACGCTGAAATATTTGTGTGTAAACTATGCAGACCAAAGATTTTTTACAATTTGAAATCATCATGAATGACTTAGTCAGCTCTTTCTGTTTCATATGAATTCATATGTTATGTGTCTACAGCCATTGACAATATTTTTTATTCTTACAGTGCGGGGAGCGACTTTAGACGTCAGAATCTGAGGTCCACAGACGTCAGATTCTTATGTCTAAAGTCGGTCCTCGCGCTGTAAGGGTTGAGCCCTCACGATGCATTAATGTATCATTTTGCATCTCTGACTTAATTTCCACCACCTAGGGGTTTTAGAACGAACATGTTCTTGGAACCGTTTTAATAATAACAATATTTTGTTTTCATTTGCCTCCCACTTCAAGTCATTTTCATCCATTCCAAGTTGAGAATTGCGACAGCAATTCGCGGCTTGTAGTGGATGAAGATGACAATGATAAATTCAAGCTTGAAATGGTTAAAAGAAGTATTTTCATTTATTAATATTCATCTCTGTTATGCATAGAAATAATTAAACTATGCACAGTTTCACAAGTTTGATATTTCCTAAGAGTGATCCAAGATATAGGCCTATGTATCAGCTTAATATTTACAATTATCTTTCGAAGGTTCACGATCTTAATATGTTGCTCAATATGTAAGCCTAACATCATCATCATGTTGATTTATTACCCAAACTAAAGCATGGTATAGAGTACAATCATATAGCGTACAAAATGAGTTAACAAAAAATACAACAAAAACAGAAAAATACAATCAAACTAAAATCTGGCATATTGATAGCATAATGTCAGTAAAACAATGTACATGTATATCTAAAATAATAAAGCAGACAAAATGTAAGCAATGTTTTTAAATACATGCTTACGAAATACAGCAACATTGGTCATATTTGTTCTATTTAACAATATCTCAGATGATAAAATTTAAACGGACTTGGATTTTTTAAGTAATAGTAGGTGAATATTGTTCATATGACTACATGGCGTGAAAGATATAGACAATATTGCTTCACAATTATAACCATTTCGAGTAAAATGAAATGAATCGGGCTTTAGGCCACCTTTGTGCACATATAGGCTAAACTGAGCCAGGAGAACCTCCTGAGGATGGTGAGATGATTGAGATGACACTGTCCTCCAGACACAGGATTCGAAATTCGAGCCCTGGCGGTCTGAGGCCGAGCACGCTACCTCTCTGTCACGGAGGCTTCCCACAATACTGACTTTCACACGTGGATGAGGAAGAAACATTTTTTGTTTCTTTTAAACCGCCGAGACCGGGAACCGAACCCCGAACTCTGGCGTGAAAGGCAGCGGTGCTAACCACTACCCTAGGGCCCCCGCCCACCATTTCGAGTGAAGTATACTACAGCCAAAAGGAAGTGACGGCTCATTTTTCAAGTGAGAAGTTACCGCATTTTAGCTTTGCAGCGTATAGTAGGCTACCCCATCCAATCACAGTCGTCACTTGGCTACGACACCTTATCATAAAATGACGCAGTGGGCGTGGTCTGGAGCAGAGGACAGTATTTCTATGCGCCTGCCTCCTCATTCATAGCAACTCAAAGTATCTCTACAGTCAGGTTCGTTTGATCTTCAGCGACAATTTTGTTAGAAATTTGAAGATATCCACAGACAGATCTGCTTACAGTCATGAAGATCGGCATGCTTTACATATACGGTGTGGTGGTTGCTTTAGCATTCCTGTTTGAAGGAACAGAGGGTAAATATATTTTTAAGACATGTCTAATATCATTAGAATAGTCTATACCTATGCATATGTTGATTTACTCTCAGAGACTTGATAATAATGTAATACTATATGTATAGTCAGACAAATAAAATAGAATAGAAAATATAAAACATAGACAAAAATAAAATAGACTCCCAGGTTGAATTACTTGATGAAGTGAGCACCTTCCACAAAATGATTTAACAATTTTACTGGCACTTTTACTGCTGCTGAAATGTGTGTCACTATTTTTCGCTCATTTCAAGCTGATTCGGCTGCAGCAGTATAAGGGTTAATTAGATTTGAAGCTCTATTGAAACCGTATATATACGGCTTATTGAAATATCATCTGTGTTTCAGGGCATTGTAATCCCCCTTGTCGGGGCGGTCAGGTATGTGTGTCATGTGTAACGAGCTGTACAACTATTCCTACATGTGACGACCCAAACCCGCCACCCTACGAGTGCAAGTGTCCCGCAAATAAACCATACTGGAGTGCAGCCCTGGGCGAATGCATTGATAGATCGCAATGTAAGTGAAAAGATTGATCTTCCAGGTACAGATTTGACGGCGGCATAAACACTGAAAATTACCACAATGTACACTTTTAGATGTAATGTAATAGGCCCGTATTCTCGTACAAGTTACGATATATCGTAGGCTTCAAATTGGTCGAGATGGCCACCTCGACCAATCCGAAGCCTACGATATATCATAACTTGTACGAGAATACTGGCCTTGAAGGTCTGATCTCTAAAGTCAAAAGACAGTAATCGCTTAGTTGATGAGTAATCAGGAAGTTACTGTACTTGCCTTTTGGATTTGCACTGGACTATTGCATAAGATAATTTTCTGGATTGCATTTTGCTCTTCTTGACTAGGCTTTAAGCTTTATATTGATGCATTGTGTAACCATAAATATTATCACATCTAATGACTCTGTCACAGGACCGAACGTTTTTATTCGTCATTGGCCGTTTTGAGTTCTGTCGTTGTCTGGCAAATATGTTTCATGTTCGGTGATATACGCAGCCTTATACTACGGCCGTAAGAAATTCGTTTTGTCCAATATATGCCCTAAATTTGCTCGTTTTTCTTCCGTATTGGCGATGCTCAGTCCGGCAAGTATGAAAGTATCATAACGTACGACATTTTGTTAACCCTTTAACCGCCAAATTATTCAATTAGAATTTTCACCCACTTGAAGTTGTGTCTCGCTGAAGCGATCCACAACTTCAAGTGAGTAAAACTTATTCAGATTTGACAAAATCGAGGTCAACTCTTTTCAAATCTTGCTGGTTGATATCACATTTTATGTTTAACATATTAAAAATGTGGTACTTAATGTGGTAATAAAAAATAAAAACCCGAATATATGCGGCACCGGCGGTTAAAGAGTTAATATGATAGGATTCTTGCGATGTTTATGTGAGATATTAACCTTACAACCCTGTCATATTGTTCTATGAACCATGGAGACCAAAGGGTTATCTCGGACAATGATGAAGGGATGCTTGTGATGTTAACGTGAGACTTTACCCTTACAACGCTGACATTTTTTTGCATAAACCATAGAGACCAAAGGGTTATTTTCAATTTGAAATCATCATAAGTGTCTTAGTTATAGCTCTTTCCGCTGAATTTGAATATCGCTGTTATAGCCTACATATGTATAAATCAATTACAAATAGTTTACTCTTTCAGTGCGGGGATCGATTCAGACGTCAAAATCTGACGTCTAAGATCGGTTCCCGTCCCGCGCTGAAAGGGTTAATAATTGTGGGAAGGATATGAGAAAGAAACGGACGTATGAGTGGGTAGGCAAAAAAGATCCGTGGAACAATGAAAAAAATATACGATATAATTATACCAGCTTTGTTGATAAAGCGCCTGAGTACAGTTAGCGTAACTTATAATTATATACGCCGGATAATGTTTGCTGAGCAAGCATTCTCCGGCGTATATAATTATAAGTTACGCTAACTGTTCGAATGAATAAAAATACTCCCATCCCTAGTGAAAAACACGCCTTGATAAATAAATGCTTTGCAGAGATAATAGGCAGTAGCAGCTTACTTTGCAGGTTACTGACTTTAATTTTTGTAGAGTATAATACCATAAAAATGAGTACTGTTTCAACACTGAGACATGAATTGAACTTGAAGAATTCTAGTGTCGTGTTATCGACTGTAATAATGATGGAAAACTGTTCTTATTCGACATTTTGTTTCAGGCCCATAGCTGAAGACTGCTGAAATGCGACACGGCCAATGAACTGAACTCATCAAGAGAATACCCTCGACGGCCTGACGTGACGAATTGTGTACGAGATAAACCAGAATCAATAACACAGATCAGATTAACAGCATGTTTTCCATATTTATCTTTCAAACGTATATCTAATCCTGACGATTTGTGTAAGTGAATCAATAATACAGATCACATCCAACCATTTTAACATGTTTATCTTTCAAATGTATATCCAATATCTTAATCATGAGAAGATAATTCTCGAGAATTCTATCAGCTGATTCTTCAGTCTGTTCTATATTCAGCTCTATGGACATATTCTGTAATTAAATGCAATTACTCAAATAATAGAACGTTATAAAACATCAAGACTTTATATTATTATTTTGTCCACGCCATGTTTCTTTGTGACAGTAATTCCAGACTCTTTAAGTATAAAGCATACGATGTTATTATAATATTTAAAGTCTGGAATTTATTTCGGTACACAAAATTTACTTCAGTGATAATGTATAATTATTAAGATTTTGTTGAAATAAATATACATACTGTCTGTCTCTGATTATTGTGTTTACAATTAACCCTTTAACTGCCAAATTATTCAATCTGAATTTTCACCCACTTGAAGCTGTGTCTCGCTGACGCGATCCACAACTTCAAGTGAGTGAAAATTATTCAGATTTGACAAAATGGAGGTCAACTGTTTTCAAATATTGCTGATTGATGTCACATTTTATCTTTAAAATGTTTAAAAGGTGGTACTTAATGTGGTGATAAAAAATGAAAACCCGAATATATGCGGCACCGGCGGTTAGAGGGCTAATGCATTCACCACTGGGTTGAACAGCAATTATGCACACTTTTATTTTATAATTGTTCAGTAAACATGTTTGTGGTGATCATTTTAACGGATAATGATGAAGTGACGTGCTATGATTTAATGTGTATATTTTATCAAAATACACGGTGACGGTATACCACAGACCAGAGGCGCGACACAATCATTAATAAAACAAAAATGAAAAATATGTTTTTGCCCAAACTTCACACTGTGTGATGTTGGAGTTTGCCCACACTATAGAATACCTTAAATTAGATTTCATTAACCCTTAGAGCCTTGAAGTATTTTTGTTTAAATCATGGAGACTAGCTGGTTTTTCGATTTGAAATCATCATAAATGTCTTGGTTAGCTCTTTCCGATTCATTTGGATTGGTCTACGGCCGTTAGTTATATATTAATTCTCTCAGTGTGGGGACCGTCTTCATACGTCAGAATCTGACGTCTACAGACGTCAGATTCTGACGTATAAGGGCGGTCCCCGCGCTGAAAGGGTTAAAAACTTGCATGTATTTGGTAAGCATGTATATTTTGATATGGTGCGGCTAATCTGCAGATTTCCATGTGTATTGTGCATGCATGCTTAATGATGCTATTATATGCATACGGCATCGTTGGGAAGACGAGATGGATTCATCTCAGCACAAGTCACCACATCAAGCCCGAGCATTTAGGCAAAGGGCCTGATGTGGTGACTTGTGCTGAGATGAGCCCACATCGCCGTACCCAACGATGCATTTTCTATCTTCTCGTACGAATATATATTTGACGCTGCAAAATCAAACTGAGCAGTGAAGCGTATAGGAAAGAGTGTGAGATGGGCTGATCTTAGCCCCAGCGTGACTGTACTGGCAAGCCTCGTGCTTGACCGAGGACTGAAATCTTAGCTAGGCTGATCTCATCATACGTCTCGTAGTGAAAGCCAACATCATGAGTGCGAGCTGTCAGAATAGTTTGATTGTTCTAAGGTGGCATAGTCACTAAATCACCAAAAAAACGTATACAACACTGAAAAAAGTTTGCAACCAACAGTCAGTGTTTATATGGAGACTATCACAATACGTTGATATACCGTGGAATCGTACACTAAATATTTCCACATTAGTGGAGCAGAGCTCCAATATCGATTTAATTATCCAAAGCTGTCCCATGGCGTGAAATCAAATCGGTCCACTGAGATATAGTTTGTGTTTTATCTCATGGTAGGCCTATGTAGGGCCTAAAATAGACTCAATGACATTCATATGGAACTGTGGGCCAATGCCTTAACGTTATTCCGTTAAATAATTTTATTAATCAATGCTTTGGACTTTAGATTTCTGACATCTAACTTGATACTACTTTATATTGTATTGCCGAAATAATTGATATTGTCAATATGAATGTGAATATGACATTGTTCACTTAAGTTACTGTTAGGCTTAGTATTTTTTGAAGTAACAGCGTGTCTTTATATGCACCTATATTTCAAGGTATTTTGCACTTAACAGGATAGGGTACGTAGGCCCCATAATCCAGGCCGTATCCCTGGGATCAATTTGGGTTCATAGGTATTTTAACTTTCAAACTAAAAATGAATGAAACTTCTCACTTGTTAGAAGTATTTTTATGAAACCAAAAATTTAGATAATTAAACGGTTAATTTTAGACCCGTTTGTGTTGACTTGCTTGTATATAATGTGAATAGCACCCCTAATGCGAGGAGAAGGTATCCCTCCTCTTTCCCCCGTTCTCCTACTTTTTATCAAGAAGGATTTGAGGTGACATAATATAAAGGAAAGCAACGGGACGAGGCGATTGTTCCCTTTCCCCCTTTTTGCTGCTTTATTCTATATGTTTTAGTATACTTTTAATGTGAAAGTATTTATTGTGACTTGAATAATTGTATGTTTTTTAATACAACTCATGTGAAAGGAGTTATTGTTTATTTAACTATTATGAACCCTACATGTTTTTCTGTCATTAATAAATGACATTTTATCATCACTAGCTGTGCTGATTGCTTTTGTTTTTTAATTCCGTAAAATTGTATAGTATAATTAAATGAAAGCAGAAAAAACAGAGCTGCAACCTGGATCCTGCTATCTTAATAACCGAATTAACTCTTGGTTTTGCTTAAGACCTAAGCGAATCAGTAAAATATAATTTTTGAGTGTCATAAAACGTGTTTTCTGTGCTACACAAAACAATATACAACCAGATATAGCTCATGTATGAATGGTCTTTAACCTTTGGTATATATATATATTCAATCCAGGGACTGTGTTTAATACTGTACGTAGAGTTTGATTAGATTGTTGTATTGGTGTGATCAGGTCTGCACTGAGCTGCATTTTACTTTCTGTAGTTTAGCACGCATCTTTTTGTCGGTCGTGGAAATGTGTGATGATGACGTCCTATCAGAACGAGGAAAGAAGACCAAACACTGGCCAAAAGAGAGAGAGTTTTGGAAAGCGAGGGGACAGGCGATGTTAAATCCATATCATCCCACAAATAACAAAGAAGTATGCGTATGTTTATTCTATATTGTTTATTGCGTTGTTATTTGGACATAAATAATGCATTATAATAAACTATTTACTTATGTTGTGGTTAATGTGTCTATGGATCACATACTTACATAATGGTTTAAATAATTATGTTTATAATTATGTTATATAGTTGGTGTTACTCCTTGCGTTTTAGGTAAGCAGGTACTGTACATGTATATTTGTTTCAGCAGAGCAAATAGATTTACTCAATATACTACACGAGCCAGATATAGGGGTTGAGTTGGACTGTCGAAGTCCATTAGGTTTCTAAAAGTCGATTATACAGTACACTATCTGGAGATTAAAAAAACATGTTTCCGGAGACGGTCAGTCGACCTTAATTTAGCCTAGAGTTAAATGTAAAAAAATCGATAAAAAAATAAATATTTGTTATAAGGTCATATTTATACTAACATAGTCAAAATATAATGCTAATTACAAATAAATACTTTATATCGCCAAGAAATGTCATTAAAGAACATAGAGCGCAATATGGGGAAAAGTCACAAAAATCAATACAATAATTTAAACTACATTATATTGCCAAAAATATTGTCCAAATCGTCAGAAATGTATTGATCACAAATATATACATTATATGGCCAAAAAGTATCATAAAAGAAAAGTTAACGCTGCCTATTTATATGTTGCAAAAATCAAAATTTTGACTCAGATTGGTTTACCAAATGAACACATGTGTAGAATTTGCAGTTTTATCATTTTTTTCAAGACAAAAATGCATGTTGTTATACATGTTGAAACGTATCCAGACTTTCAACGAAGTACAGGTATGGTGGAAATGTCAGAGCGATACAAATTATTGAGTGCATTGTTTTAACGAAAAAAGTGCGGATCGAAAAACATCAGAAGTAGTCATTTCAAATTGTAGGCGCAATCTATATAAACGTTTTTTCTCTACAAAATCTGCGTTTGGTGGATACATTTAAGCCTATGAGTTCTAACGCGTTATTCCAAAACTGTGAATTTTATAATTATATAGCGGTACAGATTCTAAATCATTTACTAGTCGGTTCCAGGAATATTCATTTAAATTTATAGATTGATTGGGCCAATCAATATTGCATAATTAAACAAAATTACTCCCAGAACCATACATTTTAAATAGCTGCCACGTTGGAGAGATAATATGATAAAAAAATAAATTGGCTGTCATTTCAACTCAGAGCTGCAACATTTAAAAGCTTAGGATCTCCCCAATGTGATCTCGGAATGTTGGAACAAATTAGACGACTTTAAGATTATTTTACCGAGCGTCAAAATGGCCATTTAGCGCCTCCCCATCGTCCTTTAACACCATAATGTACTTATCAGTTTATTACCCACAATGTACTGAAAAATAAGAAATCCTTCATTTACCAGATATAAGGAGTTATAATACGTGCATGTTTGAATCACCATTCTCAGTTGGATTTTTACAACAAGCAATGGGCATTGTTTATCGTGATCGGTTATGTTATCTTTTAGTAATAAAATGTATATATTATTAATCAGCATCAAATTTAAAACGATTTGGGTATAAATATGACTATTTAACGTTTTAATTTGTATTGATTTTTGTAAAATTTGACTCCTTCATATTGAGGATCATGACTTAATGTTTTTTGTATCTCCATACATTATATAATCGTACTCTAAAGCCAAACTCGATGGTCTGGATAGTCCCACGCAGCCCTGGCTAGCTCTTGTAATAATAATAATAATGGTTACTCTGATTGTGTTTGAGTCACTTTTATGTATGATTACTATAATCATGATAATTCAAACAATTAGGTCCATCTATATTCTATAATGTCTACCGCGTCTTATCTGGATGACTTGCATGTAACTGGTTGTAAAGTATGTGGTATTGACTATGCATGCCATGCAATGGAAGCTGTTGTTTAAAAATACAATTTAAACAATAATATTTTTTAGGGAATTGTGGATCTGGGAAAAGCTGATAATTATCTCTGTCAAGAATTGATGATGGAAAAGGTGAGATTATGTATTGACAAAACAAGAGAAATCTGCAATATCATTTCTGTAAAGAAAATATTTGATTTTAAAGTAAACTCATTATAAAAACACGATAAAGATCGCTAATTATACGTCATACTATGTTCAACATGTGTTATAATCGGCATGAGCTGCTTTTTTGCATACTGTGATCATGAAAAGATCTATATTTTTATTTTATTTTTCTCGTTCAAATACAATGGAAAGGCAAAAAAATTACCTTCTTTAAAATGTTGCATACTGAAATCACAAAGGGGGGTTTATTCGTCTATTTTCCCATCCAAAACTAATAATATTACGAAAACTATTTGCATCACCATTAGTGCCACTACATAGACTACCAAAGTTAATACTAGAGCAAAATTTGCTTATGTACTATTTAATCATTTTGTTTTTAAATAAGTTTTAATAATATTACTACTTTTAATAATTTTTTGTTCAACTTGAGGTACGTGTAAAAAATGTTGTCTGTAGGTGTGATCAGTTACCAACTGTATAGCATGAATTAACCCTTTAACCGCCAAATTATTCAATCTGAATTTTCACCCACTTGAAGTTGTGTCTCGCTGAGGCGATCCACAGCTTCAAGTGAGTGAAAATTATTCAGATTTGACAAAATGGAGGTCAATTGTTTTCAAATATTGCAGATTGATGTCACATGATTGATGTCTTTAACATGTTCAAAAGGTGGTACTTAATGTGCCAATAAAAAAGGAAAACCCGAATATATGCGGCACCGGCGGTTAAAGGGTAAACATTCGCTCACGGTGCCGTGTTCTCCAGCAAACACGAGTCATCGATCCATTGCTGGGTCAATGTTAGACCGCCGGCTACGAAAACGGACCGGCATTAGACCAACAATTGGCCAATGCCTCATGTTTACTTGATTGTTCTATTTTGTAGTTGAAGTCTCCTGTGATGAATGAGCTGCATCCGGACATGCTGTACTACTCCGCGTATCATGGATTAGAAAGGTAAACATTAGTCTCAGACACAAACTACGTGTCATTTTCCACCGACTTGAAGTCTGGTCTCGCTACAGCGACCCACACCTTCAAGTAGATTAACATTACTGAGTAAATAAAATGAAATCAAGGGGGCTTTAGGCCAATTGTGTGCATATACAGGCTAAATTGGGCCAGAAGAACCCTCTGAGGATGGTGAGATGAGTGAGATGACAGTGCCCTCCAGTCAGAGGATTCGAAATTCAAACCATGGAGGTCTTAGATCGAGCACTTTAACTCTTGGTCACGGAGGATCCCCACAATACTGAGTTTTACGAGTGGATGGAGAAGAAACAGTTTTGTTTGTTTCAAACCGCCGAGACCGGGAGACGAACCCCGAACTCTAGCGTGAAAGGCAGCAGTGCTAACCACTACCCTAGGGCCCCCGCCCGAGTAAACTTAATACGAAAATTAATTTGTTATTTGGACGACACTTCGATCTTGTAACCATGAATAACAATATTTTTTAATTTATTATCAATACTACGTGTGCATGTAAACTATCACAAGTAGGTAAAGTATTCACTTTGTTCTCAGATATAGGTATACGTGTTGTTATTTTTTTTTTAAATGAAGAAGACTAGAAGAGAAAAATCGAATAACATTTTCCTTTGGCAAGTCATATATATAAGCCGACTAGATTATATATCGCTCACCAATCATGCTAACTAGGCATGGGAATAAATTTTAAAACATAATGAATAGAGGTGCTGTACCGTCTACCAAGTATTGTAAGTATTGTACTCTGCTCCAATTTAAATAACAACTAAATAACGGGAGATGATTAGCGTGATATAAGATGTGACCAGTCGGGCAGTCGGATTAACGTGTTAAAGGCGATCTATCACCCCTTATATGGTATAAATAATTATGTCCTTATATGGGGTGATTGGCTATCATGTGACCCTCTCAGAGGGTCACATGATAGCCAATCACCCCATATAAGAAAACACTTGTGCCCCATCTTGTGGCAACTTTGATTTATTTGTCACAAAATAATTCATACTATATAAGGGGTGATACATCACATTTAACATTAGCTGTATTCCACGCGTCAACAATAAAAATAGCATAATATTGTTTAGAGTAATACCGCATGCTTACATTTCCATTATTTTTTATTATGACATTACGCTTGTTAAAATAAGGCTGATGTGTGAGTTAAATCACAAGAAATTATTTTCTAATGTACTTTGCTAATAATATTGACATAAGCAGACATTGAAGTTTCAGAAAAGTACTGGCGAAATTCTACAATGAGCGGCTCATTGCAAAGACTCCCCTTGTGGCAGATAACGTGAGTATTCTCACGAAATGTTAACCTACATATCTAGACAAAATGTTTGACACTTGAACACTTTGGCTGTTAGGGGATGATATGTAAAGTTATAGTGACAAACTGTTTTACCAATATTGAGTAGAATACATTATCAAGATTATTGGATCTTTTAGTGCCATTATTATTTATAATTCTTCGAAATAACTCTTAATTTTTTCTCAACCATTTAAAGCGTAAATGACAGCAAATTATTCTAGCTTTAAATAGACGAAAAATAAAAAAGAGCAATAGAGCAGTTGAAGGGTTATTTTTTTAATTTAACAGTTTACTTTTTGTCTTTTCGTTCTTACAAAACTGTGATTGTTAATAATTTCAAAGCTTTCCTTGATTCCGCTTCAGATTATCGTGACGTCAGGAGTAGGGGCTGGAATTGACTATCTGGCACATGTGTTATGTGATCCAGAAGGTAAGACATCCCAATGTTGTTTTAATGCTGGGCAAGCGTCGTAGATTATATATTTAAGAAATTAACCCCTATAGGACCGTATAACCTCGGTTTTAAGCAATTTGAAACGAAATAAAATGGCACTAACAATAATAAGTAAATTCTGGTAGATGCTTATTGAATCAAATAAATCAATTTGGGGGATGTTAATTTTTTTATAAATATATTTTTGTTGTTGCATGAATATAAAGCATGAATTTGAGTCTGTAATTCTAGCTCCAACTGGATGAAAAGAAGTAGCAAACCATTTAGCAGTACACGTTGTAAAAACATTTACCAGGGTAACCTCTACATTATCATATTTGTTTATCAGCTCATGTATGAACACGTAATTTTCAAACGACCTTTAATGTGATTCTAATGTTCGAGAAACGTGTCTTCTTGAAAATATATTTCAGACTTTATAGTTTATTCATTTTTTAGATTTTTTTTCAATTAAAAAGCAGAGGGAATGGCACATAGTGATTTGAATTTGTGATTTCTTCCCTTCAGCCCATTTGATAAACTGTGTCAACTGTATCCGCAAACGACAGTATCAAACAAGTGGGCCTAATTAGGCTGTTTTCTGTTTTCTTCCAAATTATATATTACGTGGTGACCACAATAGGAGAGATACATAATTATATACAGATTTATATGATAAATTAGGGGCCTACCCATAGGTTACCCAGGTTACGCTTCTTTGTAAAAAAAACTCGCAATACAATATTTTTTGAATACAGTATACACATAGCTGTTTAATTTTGCAGGACAACGTTCCATTCCTAATAACTCATATTTGTTGGGTATAAGGGTAGGGGATAGGCCACTATATATAGCTATCTATTGGGGATAGACATAACTTCATGTTTATCAAACATTAAGTCTAGGGGAAACAAGGATTAACTGGCACATTGTGTTCTAATGTGTCGCTGTGGAGCAGATGTCACAGTTACACAGACAATAGCAAAGTTAGGAATTCGCTGTGAAAAAATTGAGAGTTGCTCATCTCTATCTAAAATGCAGAATATATTAGTTTACTCTCATTATTCATCGATTTTATTGAGAAATTATGAGTATCCCAGTACTGTTACCACTGGCCTTGTCTGATTTCGCCTCCTATACGGGGAAACTTGTTACACATTTGCAACATTTTAAATAGTTTTTAAATCATTTTGAGTGGTGGTCCTAGATTAACTGATTGTCTGTTCCAGAGCGCCAAATGTGAAAAATGGCCCCTACACTATTTCAAGAAGTATTTTTTATATATATAAACCATATAAACCATGCAGAACAAAGGTTTTTTAAATCACCATAAATGTCTTAGTCAGCTCTTTCCGCTTATTTTGAATATCTATGTTATGAGCCTACGGCCATTATACATGTTGTACTCTTTCAGTTCGGGAATCGACATTAGACGTTAGAATCTGACGTCTATAGACGTCAGATTCTGACGTCTAAAGTCGGTCCCTGCACTGAAAGGGTTAATTTCAGCAAGCTGTAGCCTAACTATTATATTTTTCAAGGATTGTTGAAATAGTCACGAGTATTAAATTCCAGGTCTCTGACGAGTACTCGGCTATGTGTAAAGCCCCCCTTATGACGCAACTTTTTCCAACTTGATATTTTAATTTACTAACAGCTAAACAAGTTTACTAGTCGTTCCATATTTCTGCTGCAACGTAATTTTAAGCAAGCAAATTGTTTAACAATAATGGCTGATTTTAACTATGTTTCTCCTCCAGATTATTTTATGCACCCTACTCCTTATTATATGAGGATCTATACTGACATGGGTGAGCGCAGTTTCGTCAGACCTTGGAATATTCACCTCTCTATCAAAGTGAGCTTTACTCATGGTATATATGTAAATTTTAAATTTGATAAAACAAAGTTGTTATTTATTTAGTAGAATTCTACATTTTATACGTAGAGATCAAGTAAAAGTCGAATGTTAATCACAATAATGTTAAATACCATACTTCAGCTAGCTTCGCACTCCATTAGTACATGAAGATAATTGGTATGTACGTCATTATTCTACATCTAATTAGTATACTATCACTATAACATTGACCAAGGTGTATTGTATATTTAAACTACTACAATTTGTTCATGCTTGTTCAATCCTATTGAATAATAAAAGGCTGCACATTAAATTGTACCTTAAATTAAATTATTAAGACGGTTTAGGCCTCAGTTATTCCCACAAAACTCACAATACAATATTGTATTATACAGGATAGCTGTTTAATTTTGTAGGACAACTCACCATTGCTACCCACTGTAGAAGAACTTGAAAGAGCTCGACGTGACGCCATGTCTCAGGTTATCCGGCCTTAAACTCTTAACAATTTGAACGCTAAATTAAAAAAAACTTTTTTTTATTCATTGAATTTGTATTTCTCTACCGAGACCCACAACTTCAAATCAGTGAAAATTACTCATATCTGTTTAATTTAAGACTAAAACATTTGCAAATCTTGATATTTCAACACACATTTCATTCCCAATAACAGAGATTTGATCGGGTAATAAAGCGGTTTAAAAACGCCCACGGTGGTGATTAGCGGGTTAAGGATTAACCCTTAAAGCGTTGAATTTTTGACCAAATGTTTTTTTCAGTTTGAAATAATTATAAATGTCTTAGTTAGCTCTTCCTGATTCATTTCAATACATAATGCTACAGGTCTACTATACATGTATATGTCAGATATTACACTCCGGTATTTTTATCAAATCAGTACATTTCCATTCACCTTGAGATGGAATTGCCATAATATTCACATCTCAAGTTAATTCAATGTCGCAGCAAACACAAAAACATTTGTATACCATAAATTTGTACAATTTGGAAAAGTAGTTTTTTATCGTATTTAAAACATTTTTCAGTCCTAAAAAAGGACAGCATAAATTATGTAGTATATTGATTAATTGCAGGCAATCCTGTTAGCATAATTATTATTACCTAAACTTGTGATAACTATTATCAAAAATGCATATTATGCATTTCTGATAATATGTTTTAATGGTAAATCAAAATAACCTAAGGTCATTAGTATGTATGTCTAAATATCAGACCCGATCCCCATCTCAATATCAACAGCAAATGCCAACTGATTTCCTCATGTGGTTTAATAATAATTATATGACAGTTTTCATAGCCATGAATATTATGTGGATGTATTAGGTTGTATTCTGCAAAACCAAAATATCATCAATGTATTTTATCGCGTTTACAGGGTGGGAAGCTAAAAGGTTTCTTTTTGACGAATCCACACAACCCCACCGGCTTGGTGTATGGAAAGGAACTGGTGATGGATATTTTGAAATGGGCAAAAAAGTAAAGACATGTAGAAGTTGTTTTAATTTTTAATCTCAGTCACTTATACACATAATTGTGATGAGTTTTTGGATGCGCCTGTCTTCAACTCGAACATCTAAATTACTTGCTTATTACCATGATCACATGTTGATGCCACTTTAGATACACATTTCGTTTGTTGTGGTAACATATAACTATATATATTATTATGTTTATATTTGGAATATGGATAGTTTATTATCTGATTATATGAATATGGATAGCTTATTATCTGCCGCAATTTCACTTGTATTTCTGGTAATTTGATCAAATTAAACATAATTATAATTAATTATATTGTTTAGTACTCAAATATTTGGTTTTTTTTAAATATATAAAGTATTATTTTTTTCTTACAGACATAGACTACATGTGATATGTGATGAAATCTACGCTTTGAGCATATTGCAGGATGTTAACACCTTCTGCAGTGTGGCTGCCCTGGATGAGCTCCCGGACCCCTCACGGACTCATCTACTGTGGGGTATTAGTAAGGTAACCATGGTAATAAGATCAATGTGGGATATGGGGGTATTAGTAAAGTAACCATGGTGATAATATAAATGTGTCTGCCATGTATGAGATCCCGGACCCCTCACGGACTCATCTACTGTGGGGCATTAGTATGGTAACCATGGTAATAATAGCGATGTAGCTGTCCTGGATGAGATCCCGGACCCCTCACGGACTCATCTACTGTTAGTGCAGCAGCAGAGCAGGTCAATTTTTTTATGTGTTATATACCAAATTAAAGCTTAGCATCTCTGGATTCAGGAAAGTGATAGTGCTAAAGCCGCAGCTTAGAGGGTTTTTTGTATTCTGACCTTGAAGTAGGGTACTGTCTATTCCGAAAAATGCATTATTTGCGACATTCTAGCATAAAAAAACCTAAGTAATCTGTCACAACTCCTTACGTAACATATATTTCACATAAAATGACAAATCTGATGACACATAATTATGGTATGATTTCAGCATCACTGTTTTATTTTTTAATTTATTTTCTATTTGCTCCTCAATTTAGATTAATCTTTGAAAACCACACGGTTTTGAAAAAACGAAATGTGAATGTTTTCCAAGCCGTGCCTTTTTAATTAGTGGCCGGCAGTTTATAAGTTACCAGTTGCTGGTGTTGTACCAAGAAATGGATATATTAGCTAGCATAGAATACCTTAAAACAAAAAAATGTATATTTGTATGCCGTTAATACCATATTTCAAGCGACTCAGGGCCGACACGTGTAGTCTAGTGGGATTAAGTATATTTGCGAGGGCTCCGGTGCACCCGCGGAAATATACTTTTATTCGGTGTATCGAGCTTGTAAAAACCCAGTAGAAAATGGTTAGCTATATTAACCAGCTGCAAGCTGGAAATAGGTCCTACGTGTCTGATCTGATGTGTTTCAGAACATTTAGTATAAATTAGCGCCGCCATTACCGAAAAATATATAACTATTTATGGCTTGGTCAATATCCCAGATCACGCAACAAAAATGGTATCTACACCTATGTTTTCAGGGTCAATAAAGACAATAAAAACATGCTCGGAGTGATCTGATGTGTTGCAGTAAAAATAGTATGCAAATTAGTGCCGTCATTACTGAAAAATTGATTTTACTTGTCGCTCAATACGATTGATCTAATATGTTTGAAAAACACTAACAGCGTTTCCAACGTATTAAATTACTGTACAGTTAGATCAGAAGATAATATGGGATAGGCCTATCATAGTTTTGTGGTTTAGCCTCAGATCAGCTTTAAACTAGCCTAAACGACATGCATGATATGGATGGATATATGCTTATTTCTAAAAAAAAGAAGGATAGATTAAGACTAGTCAAGCTTATCACATCTAAAAAAGCCCAGGCAGTAATAAGCTAGTATATCAATTCAATATTTTATGTTCCTTTCATTCACATAGTGGGGAGCCTAGTCTGAAAGCGTAATCACCGCCACTTTGAAGGTTATCGCATCCACTACAAAAGTGATCTTGGCCACCACAGAAGTGACCACAGCCACTTTAAAAGTTGTCCCATTTACTGCAGAACTGATCTTGGCCGCTGACGAAGTGATTACAACCACTTTAAAAGTTATCTCAGTCACTACAAAAGTGATCGTGAACACCGAAGAAGTTATCACAGCCACACTAAAAGTTATTTCAGCAGCTACGAAAGTGATCTTGGCCACAAACAATCTGATGTCAACCACTGAAAAAATGATTTCAGTCACTACAAAAGTGATCTTGACCACTGAATAATTGATAATATCCACTTTGTAAGTCATCTCATCCACTACAAAGGTGATCTTGGCCACAGAAGAAGTGATTACAACCATTTTAAAAGTTACCTCAGTCAGTACAAAGTAATCTTTGACATTAGCAGACTGATGTAGTGAATGAGATAACCTCCACTTAAGAAGCGATCGAAGTCACTACAAAAGTGCTTATGTACACTGAAGAATTGATAACATCCACTTTAAAAATATCTAAGCCACTGCAAAAGTGATCTTGGCCACTGAAGAATTGATAACAGCCACTTTAAAAATTATCTGAATTACTACAAAATGATCTTGTCCACTTAAAAACTGGTGTCATCCACCGAAAAAAATATTGAGGCTACTTCAAAAGGGAACTAGACCACTGAAGAAGTGATCACAGCCACCTAAAATGTTATCTCAGCCACCAAAAAGCTGATCTCAGCCACAAACAAACTGATCTTGGCCACTAACAAACTGGTGTCAGCCACTGATATTGATATCTAAGCCCAGAGTGATCTTGGCCACTGACAAAGTGATCACAGCCACATTAAAAATTATCTAACCCACTGCAAAAGTGATCCTGACCACTGAAGAAGTGATCACAGTCACTTTAAAAGTTATCTCAGCCATTACACAAGTAATCTTTGACACTAGCAAAATGATGTCAGCCACTTAAAAAGTGGTCTCTGGACACTGAAGATTTGATAACAGCCACTTTAAAAAGTATCTAAACCACTACAAAAGTGATCTTGGCCACTGAAGAATTGATAACATCCTCTTTAAAATTTATCTGAGTCACTACAAAGGTGATATTGGCCACTAACAAACATTCGTCTGCCACCGAAAAAAATATTTAAGCCACTTCAAAAGTGAACTAGGCCACTGAAGAAGTGATCACAGCCACATTAAAAAGTAACAAAACCATTACAAAACTTATCTTTGCCACTAACAAACTGATTTCAACCACTGAAAACGTGATTTCAGTCACTAGAAAAGTGATCATGACCACTGAAGAATTGATAATAGCCACTTTGAAAGTAATCTCATCCACTACAAAGGTGATCTTGGCCATTAAAGAAAGTATTTCGACCACTTTACAAGTTATCTCGGACACTACAAAAGTGATATTTACCACTGAAGAAGTGACCACAGTCACTTTAAAAGTGATCTCAGTCACTGAAGAAGTGATCACAGCCACTTTAAAAGTTATCTCAGCCACTACAAAAGTGATGTTGTCCACTGAAGATGTGATTACAACCACTTTAAAAGTGATCTCAGCTACTACAAAAGTGATCTTAGTCACTGAAGAAGTGATCACAGCCACTTTAAAAGTTATCTTAACCGCTACAAAAGTAATCTTGGTCACTAACAATCTAATGTCAGTCCCTAAAAAGTGATCTCGGTCACTACAAAAGTGATCATGACTAAAAAAGAAGTCATCACAGCCACTACAAAATTGATCACGGTCACTGACGATGTCATCACAACCACTTTAAAAGTTACTTTCGCCGCTACAAATGTGATCTTGGCCACTGGAGAACTGCTCACAGACTCTGCAGAAGTGACCACAGTCACTTTAAAAGTGATCTCAGTCACTACAAAGGTGCTCTTAGTCACTGAAGAAATGATTACAGCCACTTTAAAAGTGACCTTAGTCACTACAATAGTGATCTTGACCACTGAAGAAGTGATTACAACCACTTTAAACGTTATCTCAGCCACTACAAAAGTGATCTTAGCCACGGAAGAAATGGTGACAACCACTTTAAAAGTTATTTCACCGCTACAAAAGTGATCTTGACCACTGAAGAAGTCATCACAGCCACTTTAAAAGTTATCTCAGCCACCACAAAGGTTATCTTGGGCACTGAACAAGTGTGCAGAGCCACTTTAAAAGTTATCTCAGCCAATACAAAATTGATCTTGGCCATAGAAGAAGTGATCACAGACACTTTAAAAGTTATCCCCGCGACCACAAAAGCGATCTTGGCCATAAACAAACTAATCCTGTCCACAGAGGAAGTGATCACAGCCTAATAAACAATGCATTAACCAATCAGCTATTGCAATGTAAATCGCTCTTCTAGTAACAGAAGACATTTGTATAAATGTTATACAGATATTTTGTGTTTATTGGGTGTTGTTCATGGATGCAATCTAAAAACTACTTTAAATGCAATCTAAAAACTACTTTAAACACGTAGACAGGCAGATAGTTGACGGAGAGCGGACAGGCGAAATGAATCAATTTGCAGTAAATTCCATGAAACATATTTCGTCGCCAACAACAACCATATTTAATAAATGTCAGATGGAGATGAAATATATGCTAAGCCATTTTAAAAAATTAACTCGGACACTAGAAAAGTGATTTCGGTTACTGAAGAAGTTTTCACATCCTCTTAAAAAATGATCTCAGTGATCAATATCATTTTTGTTGTGACCGAAGAAGAGTGAGATGATGGGCAACAACGCTAGTAATTTACTCACTGCTATCACATTTTTGTAGAATAAACTTCATCGAGATTACTCATTGAGGTGGAAAGTTTCTTATTCAAGAGCATAATCATGCTTTTGTTTAATTTAGTTTAAAATTTTATACAAAGCAATTGCTTTGTCTGTTGCGTAGTATCTGTATCTGTTGACATCTGTAAGAAACACTTTATTGTGATATATAATAAATGTGTTTTATATTTAAAAAGATGCAATTATGACTGTGCATACCGTATCCCAGCGTATAAACGTGCATGCACTTATAAGTGAAAATCGCATGTTTTGGGGATGTTTTGAAATGATTTTTTGTTCGAATATGAATGCATGCACTTTTTTCGAAAAGTCCCATTTTCAGTGACTTTGTCTGTCATCATCTTGTGTCTTTAAGGATTCGTGATAATAAGGGTTTGTGATAATTCACACTCGAAATTGTTTAATCATGTAAGATTTGCAGTTCATACATAATATAAGATGCATCCCATGTTGAATTATTCCCATTCTAATCCTGTAGATACCCATCTAAAAAACAACTTGTTCAATCGATTTCGAAACGACCAATAAAAGATAATAGATCTATTGACAACGCGGAAAAACTGTGACAACTTCGAATTCTCATATGACGCATTAAATGATATATATTTATATTGTTTCTTATGTAATGCATAAAATTATGCCGCGTTAAATAATAATGTGGTACAGATATAGTAATTTAATAATTAAGCTATACAATTATTGGTGCAAAATAAAACTTTATATGTTTTAATTTGTTTAATATATGTTGCGATAGTTTTGACAAAATCATTTCATATTTGAATATAAGTGCATATCGTGTCTTTTGAAATATTTTGTGTGTTCGCATACAAGTACATGCACTAAATCTTGTTTTCAAAAACTACATGCATCTTCAAATATAAGTACATGCACGTTTATTCTAATGCCAACTATAAAATATTATTGCGAAGACATTCCGGACATCTGTAGCCTACATGTTCTCCATTTCTACCATAACTGATATTATTCTGGACATACGGAATTAGATACATATGTAGGAATATACTGTCTCCAATGTCAGGAAATGTGTAACCCATATAAACAAGACGCTGATCTAATGTTGGTTTATTGCTGGGCCATCGTCAGCGACGCTGTGGCAATATTAAACCAGTATTTAATATGTGTTTCTTGTTTACAGGATCGATACATTGAAAGAAAATATCTGATTACTAATCCAGCAAGCAAAGGGACATTAGCCCAACATTGGTTTAATGTTGGACCACCGTCGACAGCGCTGGCCCAACATTGAACAGATGTTTCGTGTTTACCGGTATACATAATCAACGGCTGGTTATAAATTATTGGTTATTGAGAGCATTCAGTAGACACTGGAGGCAAATACATCTCTTTACTGGCGTATCAGTCATTTTGACATGTCAAATTTCGATCACTTTTATGTCCGACGGTAGTGTACTTCAAGGTCAGATTACAAAAATCCCTCTAAGCTGCGAGCTTAGCACCATCACTTTTCTTACTCCAGAGATGCTGAGCTTTAATTTGGTATATAACACATAATGTTACTTCTTGTGGCTGGGTAGCTCCTTAAATACTGCAGCTGGAGACCGCCTGCTGCTGCACTATGTGGGGTATCAGTACGGTAACCACGGTAATAATATCAGTGTGGCTGCCCTGAATGAGATCCCGGACCCCACATGGACTCATCTACTGTGGGATATTAGTAAGGTAACCATGGTAATAATATCAATGTGGGGTATTAGTAAGGCAACCATGGTAATAATATCAATGTGGGGTATTAGTAAGGTAACCATGGTAATAATATCAATGTGGGGTATTAGTAAGGCAACCATGGTAATAATATCAATGTGGGGTATTAGTAAGGTAACCATGGTAATAATATCAATGTGGGGTATTAGTAAGGCAACCATGGTAATAATATCAATGTGGGGTATTAGTAAGGTAACCATGGTAATAATATCAATGTGGGGTATTAGTAAGGCAACCATGGTAATAATATCAATGTGGGGTATTAGTAAGGCAACCATGGTAATAATATCAATGTGGGGTATTAGTAAGGCAACCATGGTAATAATATCAATGTGGGGTATTAGTAAGGCAACCATGGTAATAATATCAATGTGGGGTATTAGTAAGGTAACCATGGTAATAATATCAATGTGGGGTATTAGTAAGGTAACCATGGTAATAATATCAATGTGGGGTATTAGTAAGGCAACCATGGTAATAATATCAATGTGGGGTATTAGTAAGGCAACCATGGTAATAATATCAATGTGGGGTATTAGTAAGGTAACCATGGTAATAATATCAATGTGTCTGCCCTGAATGGGATCCCAGACCCCTAATGGACTGATCTACTGTACAATATAATAATCCAATCACTCCAATAAATCAGAAAATATGCACAAGGTGTGAATTAAACGAAATTGACGACGAAATACATCTTCTTCTCCACTGTAGCGCTATGAATAATGAGCGCAAAATCTTGTTTGACTCTGTAACAGCAACTATCAATATACAGTCGACAAATGAAATGTTTCTACGAATTATGAAATCTAGAAACATAAGAGTGGTGAAGTCACTAGCGCAATTTATCTATGGTTGTTTCAAACAAATTAATTGTTAAAACACTGAGTATAATAAATCACAAGTCACATGTCGCTATATTATCCATATTATCATGCTTTCATGATCTGACTTGGGTATTGCCACATATCAGGACGGCTGTTGCTCTCGAATTTATTATTTTGCAAATTTTTTAGGGCCGGTTAGGGACGTTTCCGTCGCCTTCGATTGTAACTCCGAGTATGTAGAAAAATAAAAATTTTCTTCGTTATTTGAAGCTGGAAATAGCGTAAGCTGGAATTAGTAATTCCAGCTTCAAATGACGAAGCATATTAAATCACAACTCATCAGATGAAGTATACTAGTGATGTGTGTAACTATTGTCTTAGGATCTCAGTTTATCGGGATTACGGGTTGGCTTGCTGCACTCCTGGAACCCAGTCGTGGTGGATGCCATCAAACCCATGTGCTACTTCGCCGCAGTTCCTGCCATCATCCAGCATAAAGTGGCTCACATATTATCCGACAATGGTAAGGAATATCCATACATAAATAATAATTAACTATATTAACCCAACATTTTTATTGAGTATGCGGGCATACTTTTGTAAATAATTGCGTCTTTAGATTACTTTCACATTACTTCCGTAAACGTGGTGAAAGTTTCTTGGGCTCTAAGTAAACAGCAAGTTTTTAATGCGTTTTAGTATTGTCATTTCTGAAATGTGACATCAATTAAAAAGTATTTATTCCATGCATTTGCACAGTTTGGGTCGTTGTCTAATTATTTCGTCATAATGTCATGCTAATACACATAAATTTGTCCTCACGAGAAGTAAACCTCGCATAAAGTGTCTTATTCTACCTAAAACAATGAGCTACAATCACTTAACAAATGTTCTATATTGAGACTATAATCATTCTTCTCCCCTTATTTTTTTAAGAAAAATCAATGCCGGATCGAAATAATTAAATAACACTTCTAGTTAATAACATTTATTATTAATGTTCTTTCTTATAAACCACTTAAAGCGTTAAATTTAAATAATTACATTTTCACTTACTTGAAGTTGTGTCTCGCTATTGTGACGTGAAAGTATTCACATTTGTTCAATTTCAGAGAAAACATGTGCAAATCTTGATGTTTAAACATACATTTCCTTCCCAAATGACAGTGATTTAATAACACGCTAATAAAAGATTAACACTTTCAGACCAGAATTTACCATTGTCATCTTCATCCACTATAAGTCGAGTATTATAGTGTGTGAAGATGACTTGAAGAGGGTGACAAATTAACGAAAATGGTCATGTAATGGTAAAACAGCTTCATGTAAATTTTCTTTCTATAATCCCTTATCGTAAGAAAGTTAAGTCGGTTTTCAAGGATTAAAATGATGCTTTTATGCATCGCAAAGGCTTGAAGTGTTTTAAAAACGACTATAGTCGTAGCAATCTGAGGGTTAGCATGTTCAAATCAAAATCGCAAACAATAATTTTACTTAATTATTGTACTAGATTTATTAGAATGCAACGGGTCGTGTTTGCTGGGAGAAGACATGCGCCATTTTGTTTTGCATCTTAGGTTGCACGCGGTGATTCAAATAGATTTTTGATTGGCTAAAAAATGCTGACCTCTCTAACAAGTGATTAAATAAATACTGTTGTGATTTAATGATTATGTCCATAGAATGGTTGGACAACATCTACTTCCCCACAAACCGCTCACGGCTGATGTTATCGCGGGACAGCTGCTGTAATAAGTTGGATGAACTAGGTGTTCCTTATGTACGTCCAGAGGCAGGCTTCTTTGTCTGGGCTGACCTCAGTCAGGTGTGTACGCTTATGCGAATAATTATGAATATACTGGTCATTATAATAGTGTATTACTTGTTTCTATCCACTCTTAGTTATCAACAATAACAAATTTGATGCTTTTCCAGCAGTTAGTCAGCTGCGGTCAGCATGAAACTTGAAGCATAAACCATATTTATATATTTGTGTACCGGAAAAATAAAATTATCTGAAGTGGAATTTAAACCCATCACCAGCAAATATGGTGTGGTTAGTCTGTACAATATGCAAATAAAGAAAAATAAACAACTGCTTATAATTATATTCCACAACTACAATCATCCATTCATTAACGGCTGATCTCCCACCTGACAATAGCGGGTATGGATTGAAATACAGTGCAAAGGAGCATATTTTATGGAGTATTCACATCGTAATATGTATAACTTGTGTACATGATTGTGTCTATATACTTTCGTACATAATTATCAACAATTACAATATTTAGGTTAGTTTTACATGTTAACTGATTTTTCATTCTATGTATTTAAAGTAGCGGGCTGATAATGATAGTACATGTAGCAGTATACACTGAAAGTGACCTACTAGTATACATACTGTACTATAGACTAACATGAACAAACACTATAAATATTAGTCACTCGATTCCTGTTCTGTATTTTTGTAAAAATATATTTAATGTGAAATTTATTTAATTGTGGTTATAGCGGGCTCATAAACCACTTTAATAGCTCCCTCCTGATACATTAAAACAAATAGTATAAGGTCAAATAGTCCAAATGCAAATTGTAGACATTATGGGATCTTTCATTTTATGATTGTGTATATTTGCAGTATCTACATAAGAATACACCAGAGGGAGAGATGGCCTTCTTTCAGGAGCTGATGGCTGAGGGTATCTACCTGCCACCTAGTGGCGCATTTTACAGCCCGCATCATGGATGGTTTCGTATTTTATTTACTGTACGAGAGGACGTGTTGGCTGAAGGTGATATATCTTGATTTCTGATAATTCGAATTTTAATTCTCAGGAAGTCATGTCATGTTACGTGGAGAATTTCATTTTGCGTTACAAATTCAAAATGCAGTAACTGCTTACTTAAAAAGTGAGCAGCTACCACAAATTGTATTTGGAAGGCAGTATTATACTACGTGTTTTGACCTGCAATTTCGCAGTATGTGGAATTAATTTTCATGCTGTCAGCTTTAAGTGGATGAGAATTATAAACATTTTCTTATGGATTTCAGGATTCTGCAGATTGCGAAAAGTCATTGAATCTTCAAAGCTCAAGAAGGTTGGCACATAGTAACGGAGAGATCAAAGGTGTACCCCTTATTCCCCAGAAAGATGCGCACGATCTGGGAATTATCAGAATGATTATTATGGTTATAAAATCTCATCTCGTCTGTAGCAACTTAAATCATTTTCATTTATCCTTCATTGGCATATGTTTTGTTTCAATTTGTGCAAATGCAAAAAATCTTTACCCACATACATTTAGTCAAAGCATTAGGTTAAATCAAAATATGGTAAATGATTTGATCTTCTTTACGCAAACTCCCCACCAAAACGTAGGCCTACTTCTCGAACCAAAGTTTACATTTAAAAGTCGTGATTTTAAATAGACCTTCATAAGAAGCCATTAAACACAGCATAATACAACTTGGCACATAGCTATATAACCCCCGGGGCTTTCATCTCGTATAGATATAATATGACACCAAGGCTATTTCAAGGTCATTTCAAGGTTAAATAAGCTGGGGTTTTTATTGTATGAAAGTCGCATTCTTGCTAACTTGGGCAAAGATCAGGGCTAAATTAAATCCAGCACTTGGCATGTCGTCTTTACAAAAACAAAGCAGAATATGTGTTGGTAGGCCTACACCTCCCACGCACTTCCCATCTGGTAATAATACAGCTCATACTTCTATATTTGGGTGGAGGTTATGGAAGTTGATGGACTGTTTCTTATCCGTGGTTCAAGCACTCCATATAACGCAGCATCACCTGGTGGCTGTACTATATGCTCCATCTAGTGAGACGAATTTAATTAGGTTGTTATTAGGTTGTCACGTCATTATAATTTCATTGAGACAATCAAATGAAGATAAATGATGCTTCACTTTATACATGTTATAAATAAAACTAACATTTTCTGTCAAATAATTAGTTCATTATTATATGCAAAAAGTATGAAGCTTGTCAGTTTTCAATCCAGATCTATTAAAGATGTGTTGTCACCAGCCGTGCGGGCGGGGGCCCTAGGGTAGTTGTTATCACCGCTGCCTTTCACGCCAGAGTTCGGGGTTCGGTTCCCGGTCTCGGCGGTTTGAAAGAAACAAAAAATGTTTCTTCCCCATCCACGTGTGAAAGTCAGTATTGTGGGGAGCCTCCGTGACCGAGAGGTAGCGTGCTCGGCCTTAGACCGCCAGGGCTCGAATTTCGAATCCTGTGTCTGGAGGACAGTGTCATCTCAATCATCTCATCATCCTCAGGAGGTTCTCCTGGCCAAGTTTAGCCTACATTTGCACAAAGGTGGCCTAAAGCCCGATTCATTTCATTTCATGTTGTCACCAGCCGTGCACATATCATAGCAGACATTATAAGACAGATGTTAAAAGTCTGTGTGGCTTAGCGGGTTTTTGCATTTGAAATGTGAGGTCCGAGCTCTGAATGGGATTCGGGGCCGCCTTTGTGAGCCCTGGTGATCTGAGGCCAAGCACGCCACCTCTCGGTCACGGAGGCTCTCTGCGAGACTGAATCGTGAGGGAGTGGGGAATTTTTTTTGTTTCTTTGAAATTTGAATACCAGAGTGAGGGACAAACCCGCGATCTCCGACTTTCCAAGCAGACAGGCAGCTTTAACAACTGCACCAGGGCCAACACTTCAGCTAGTTGAATCACGTACCATTTTTTTCGCACATTTGTAAAATAATGCTCATTCAAGTAACAGCGAAATGGATTAGCAGATTCATTCATTTAAACGGTCCCAGAAAAGTAATTATTTTAAATTTCACTCCACACAATTACGATCCTTGCGTGAGAGGTTCCCATTCATCATGGGGTTATTCTATGACGCAGTCCTGCCTACTTGAATAATTGGTGCGGGATGACAGCGAGTCTGACGTCATCACAGAAAACAGCTGATGGCCCAGCACACACAAAACCAACGTCGAAGACGTTGGGCCGATGTTGTACTCATGTTATGCAAATGTTTATTGCTGGCTGGGAGATGAGCCGCCGCGTGGGCAATTCAAAAAGGAGGTAGAAATAAACAAATAGGCCTAAATTATTGTGCTAGCTGCCCACCAAGCCCGGCACGTTGACCCAATGTTGGGTTAGCTCCGGGCCAGCTTTGTAGATGATGCGTCAACTCAACCAAGTATTGCTGGGCTGCTAGGGCGGGGAGTCTGGTGCAGTATTTAAAGCTGCCTGCTTGGAAAGTCGGAGATCGCGGGTTCGAACCCCACTCTGACCTTCAAGTTTCAATGAAACTAAATGTTTCTTCTCTGCTCATTCGTAAAAATTCAATATATATGGGGAGCCTCTGTGACCGTGACGTAGCAGGCTCGGCATCAGAACGCCAGGGCACGGATTTCGAATCCTGTGTCTGAAGGGCAGAGTCATCTCATTCATCTTACCATCCTCAGGAGGTTCTGCTGGCCCAGGTTAGCCAATATGTGCACAAAGGTGGCCTGAAATCCCATTCATTTATTTTTGTTGGTCTGCTACGTCGCCAGATGGTGAATCGTGTGGGCTGCTTAGGGATGTTGCAAAGTTGAAAAAAAATCCAAACATCCCCAAAAAATCGGAAGAGGGTGTGTGGGTCCAGGGCCATTTTGGATAGAAAATAAAAAATAAAATCCACATAAATCGTCGAAGATTGGTTACAAAAAAAAGAGATCGTCACAAGTCATGTATTAGGATATAGTTGTTTCAGTAATTTATTAGAGCTTTTTATTTATAGACTTAAAGTTAGGCCCCAAGTTTGTGACATTTTTTGGCAGGACATGGCTAATTATTTTTCTTTTTCAACTCTTTAAGATATCTTTTTTTATTAATATTAATAGCTTTATGATGCTTGAAATGACTAAATATTTAAATAAATTTAATAATGAAAAAATGAGTAAGGCCCATACTCATATATTGATTGTTCCACAATGTTGTATACCAAGACCGTCTAAAACACGACTATTTTAGAATTCAACTCGAGCCGCGAAATAGAACAGCGACAAATATGATAAAAGGGACAAAAAAATTGGTGTTAGTTTCACTCGGGTCAACTATTGGCTCAATTATTGGGTCAACGGCTCGAGATGTGTTGGATGCTGGATTTTTTTCTACTAAACGGGGTATTTAGAAACTGCTCCAGCAACACGAGATACTGGCCCAATGGTGGATTATTGCCGGCCCATCGTCTGCGAACCCGAAATCAATATTTGGCCAATGTCTCGTTTCTTGCTGGGGTGGCCGTTAAAAAAACTGATGTATGTTTCTTGTAGGCACTTGACGTGTCAACCCTTGTCCTGACTTGGTTATATTGTATTTTTCGTCATTTGAAGCTGGAATTGCTAACGCAATTTCCAGCTTCAAATGACAAAAAATGTTTATATTTGTTTGAAAATAGAAATCTTCTAAATTGAGTTATTTGACTAATTGAGCGTAAACCACAAACTATATTATGCATTTCAGTGACATAGTTTTTGGCCTAAAATCTGCTTGATACCGTATATATCCGGGCGTAGCAGGACAATGGTTCACAGCGGGATCACTGTTCTACATGCGCGCTGGAAAAGACATCCTGCTGCTAGGATCTCATATCGCACCCTCATTACCATCTAATCTACATACACATGACACACGAGCTCTGTATATTCACACAAATATATCAGGAAATAATTATGACCAATTGATAGTCGCCATTTGACATCTCATCGGGGCAAATGTAGATGCTTCTACACTGCGGAAACATATTTTGTTGGCCGTAAGGTATATAGTCTATCCCCTAATTAAAATAACACCTGAATGACGGCGGTTAGCAAGTGAACCGGAATGCCCATCCCAACGACCTAAAATACTGGGCCTACTAAAACCCGAGGAGCAACAGGTGTCAAGTAGTTTATTCTGATAGTCTTCTTTAGTAGAAGACAAGACAGAGTTGGCGTTAGCACATGATACAATAATATACAAGGTCACTTCTAGAATTTACAAATTTTTCTTTTGGAAAAATAGCAAACTGTTTAAGTTTTTCGCCCTTTACCTGTTTGAAAAGTTCTTGAAGGTAAATAGTTGAAAGTCTTATATAGTATTTTCCCTGTATATACATTTTTTTATGTTCTTCTTTGAAATTAACACAGCAAACTAAGTAGTGAAATTCATAATCAATAATACACGCATATTACTAAGGACTTGGGACCGGACACCGGCCTCTATGGGCAAACCTTGTTTTGATTATACGAATTATAGTAAATTTTCTTCCTTGTTCATGACATTGTTTGTATAAACTAATTCATTAATATCAGCTTAACTGACTGTTTGAATGCTTCAATAGAACATGGAAGTGTTTGATTTAAGAAAAACCGTGCGAAACTCGCAACCTATTGGTTGGATCGCTTAGGAAAGTCATAGCTTACTGCCCGGGTACGCTAGGATTATTGAGGTCAATTTCAAGACGATCACGGAGAAATAGTTATCTGATTTTGTGCCCAAAACTGAAAGTTCCAAAAACATCAGCTTGGACGAAGTCTATTCGTCCAAGCTAATTACTAAAATAGTAGGCCTAAAATAATAAAATATTATTATTGATGCAAAAATTCTGTAAAATGACACAATTAGCTGAAAAAATCACTTATCAGTAGTTTTTCAACCCATGAAATTAGTCTTAGTTGAATTTGAATACCGCAGATCCAATTAAAAACATAGCATAATTATCGGTTAAAAATTATAAAATCATAAATCAGTTTTCCCTAAATCCTGCTTAAAATACATCAATCATAATAAGGTTTGACCTTGAAACGACCTTTATTTGACCTTGAAGAAAGTGCTTGACCTTAACACTTCAACCCCAACCATCATTCAAATCATTAGCACTAATGCTACAGTCCCCGCTCTATTGTAAACTACTGTATATATATTGTAACAAAATACTCGGAAATTGCCCTATTTTATCATTTCCCGTGGTCGCCGTGTGATTTGGGTGGTTAATCTTAAAATATATAGAATTATGAAAAATCCTAAGCAAGTCGATCTATCTTTTATAATAATATTTAATCATTCAACGCACAGCTGCATGCTTAGCCCACCGCTAGACCAGCCCCTGAGCAGGTCTAAGTTTTGCCGACTTAGACTGCTGGTTTAATACCGGGTTAACGCTAACCCAGCTACTGGCATACCAAAAAGGGTTAGACTGGAGGTTAGCACAGCTGTTTAGTTATCCCGCCCTTAGCCTTGCTTCTGGCATACGGCCGTATGTGTCGCTCTCTTATGGCCCGACATTTGGTTTGAACTTACAAGATTCAAGTTCATCATATGAACTCGTCACTAACCGTATCCCCACACCATAAATGAAAAACGTGCCCCTACCAACACTGCTGGTTTAATGTTGGTCTGACGAATATGACGCTGGATCATTAACAAGCTACCATGGCATAAACGTCTTGTATGTACTTGTGTTGAAGAGCATATTGAAGACTCAAACTCAGAAAAATGTTTAGCCAATGCTGGTTAAATTTATCTTGGATCAGCGCTTGGTAGATGTTTCGTTTTTGTATCATTGAATTAAATGTACAGATAACAATTTTCATGGACTCATTGACACAACGTTATTGATGTTGTACATCAAGATATATTTAAGGATAATGACGTTACTCAATCAGCTGATCATAGCTATACCAGCTCTTTAAAAACTAACGATTATGTAACAATTTCTTTTTATTTCAGAATAACTCATTTAATTCTTATTCAAATTGAATTTTGCACCTAGAAAAAAGTGACAACTTTATTTTCTTAATCTTCATGATATCTTAAAGTCAGAATCAAGTGAAAAATCAATTTTAATATACCAAAGTGAAGGTTTATGTGACTTATGCCCTAGTAGATTATTTTGGGACATGCAATTTGGAATGTTGGATAAAAACAGATGATTCCTACATCACAAAGGGGTACAACAACAAACCAATGCGGCCTATCAGAAAAGTATGTTGGTTGTCACAGCTACAAGCTAATTTAATAATTATGAGCTACCACGTCATCACATAGGACACCGGGACATATATGTGGACAAGCAGTTTGAGCGTGGTATCTGATGGATATTACCATACTACAACTACCCAATAATATTTCAAAAATATATAACAACTAGTCATGCATGATATTTTTCAAACAGTTAAAAAAAAGTTAATAAACTCGAAAAGAAAGCAGTTACATGTGTTGCCGTTTGACTGGTAAAGGTCATTATCCTCTTGAAAACACTGCTGATGGAGTCTGATGCTGTTCAGAAGCGTAAACATATTTAAAGTTAGAAGAAACTGCTTCCAGAATCGAATCGAAGTGACAGCGTACATAGAAACGCTGTTGATGTCCTTGGTTAAATATCTCATTACATCCAATTGTTGCATTTTCGTAATTCACACGTAAAACTGACACAAAACAGGGTCTGTTCTTAATTTAAGTGAATTATCCACCGAGATGCCAGGGTAATCGAAGCTCCTGAATCCACTTATATCAATGGAAATTGCTACATGCCTTTTTTAAAGCTGTCCAGCGCGATGTTTTTTCTCACTATGAAATGAGATGTCTCACACGAAGACATTAATATCGTTGACCTTTTAAACGCGGGGTCCGCGTCTAAAGTCGATCCCCGCACAGAAAGAGTAAAATATTTATAATGGCCGTAGACGCATAATATGGGTATTCAAATGGAGCGGAAAGAGCTAACTAAGTCATTTAGGATGCATTCAAATGGCAAAACCGTTTTATATAAAACTTATATAACTTATATAAAACTATTTCTGCGTTGTAAGGGTTTATCTGGTTATGATAAGTGTGACCCATCTGCACGTAATCAGTCGCACTGCGCCTCTTGCTGGCGTGCAACCATCTAATAAATAATACAATGCAAATTGATCAATTACGCATTTTTTTTATAAATTATCGTTGTGTGTGAATTAATTGGATTTTGGACTTTTTTTTTATCATAACAACTTTAAAAAGAAGGGTCAATTTGTGGACCATACAAATATTCCATTAGTTCTATTTTACAATTTTGCATTATTTGTTTTCTGGAAAATGCGTGATTGAAAACGCTGTCATAATTACTTATTAAACCTAAATTTTAAATCAATGCAAGAATTTCAGTAAAATCAAACAAGAGAAGGATATTGACAAGGCTTTTGTCAAATATAAATATATAATTTAAAATTAGCGGTTGAATGCTAAAAAATAGTGAAGAATAGTGGTGGCATCATTCTGCCGGTAAAATAATTATAATGAAATATTTTACAAGGTGGTGTGGGTGGCCATTTTAGACTCTTATATAAACTAGACCTCTAACTATATATAAACAGTCAGAAAAGATGGTCTCAAGCCAAATTCACTTAAAAAAGTGGCAATACACTCTTTTTTTATGTCAAAAAGTTTCTTAGATATACAAACTGTATGCTCATAAAACGTTTTTATTTCGATGGTTATCATTTGTATCAGGCCATTGTATTAACTTCCCCCAAATAATTATGAATTACTGGTTTCTGATGTTTACGAGCAAGCTAATGAATATTGATCGGGATCAAACACAATGTCGGATCACATGGTCAGAACGGAATGTGTTTGCTGTTTTTTGTATTCGTTGCACGGGTCGTAATTATTCGATTGTACCACTTTAAAACTTGTATGAGTTCATTGCACTGTAAGTTATACGCTTAGACCTGTGTATCAGAACTGCGCGTGTTTGGAAGCTAATCAATCAATATGCACACTTGTATGTTCAATTAAACATGTTAGGAAAAATCATTAATTGACATTGTGGCCATTTTGATACAGCTTATTATACATAATAAAGCGTTTAATGTCTTTAGCGACTTAAATGACGTATTACAGATCAATGAATTGCATTCATTTAATCACCTTCTGTTGTTGCACTGTACTGTAATTAAATCATATCGTACACTACACAGTCAACCCATGACTATGATATGGATATATAAGTTAAGTATCATGATTAGTAGTAATATTAAGTATTAAATCATTCATGATATATTTCTCTCAACAAATTTATATGTCTTTAAGGATCGTTGAAATAGACAGTACTAGAGTTATAGCGAATCTTTCTCAGTGACGTTAGGGTGGGAGTTCCACAAGCGTGGTGAAGCGACGACAGAAGCTCGGTCGCTGCATGACGTCTCCAATGGTTATGGTTTCGAACTTTGGAACTGCTCAATGAGCTGCTGAACATATTACGTATCTTTTTTTCACTTGTATGAAATGTATCTTAGTAATGTCAAGATTGCGCAAAGAGTGCTTTATGAAACACTTACAACATATGATAGAGGCAGTCCACAAAAATTGACTTTCACAGCCTAGTAAAATGAAATATTTCGACGCACTATTCGTCAAATCTGTAAAATTTAAAATATAAGGCTTTGATGGTTATTGTATATACATACCATAATTTAAGGTTCAATTATATAATAGGTAGGCATTATTAAACTGATTATTAAAATCATGAAAACAAACGCATAGAATCACAATAGTATGTTATAAGTATGAAATTGAAATATGGTATAGGGTCGGATGAAATCCTATGGAAGATATATGTAACCATGGAAGGGACATATCCCAGTAAACAAGACAGGTTGACACAAAGTTGGTTTAACGTTGGCCCGCCGTCTGGGACGAGGGCCTAACAATAACCAACATTGAGTCAAGTTATGATGTTTGCTGGGATGGTATTGTGGCGGCTGGAGCTCAATTCCCCGAAGCAATGGGACAATGAGACCAGAAGTAGAAGAGATTCATCACGTTTGTAATCTGGTGATACTAGGCGCCTGAAAAGTGGTAAAGATCAGATAATCCCCTCCATCCCAGTAAACAAAAAACATTTGTATAACATTTACACAATGTTGGACCAGCGTCGAAGACGTTGGGCCGACGTTACATAAATGTTAAACAAATATTTTGTGTTTACTTGGATGTTCACGTTGAGTTACACGTGGTCTGTGGCCCAGAGAGAAATGAGTAATGCACCCTTAATCTACTGAACGCTACACTTCAACCCTTAAAGCGCTGATTTTTTCTATAAAAACCTTGAAGACCAAAGGGTTTATTTCAATCTGACATCATAAATATATTATACAGCTCTTTCCGATTCATTTGAATACCTATGTTATGGGCCTACGGCTATTTGAAATATTTTACTCTTACAGTGCGGGCATAGACTTTAGTCGTCGGAATCTGACGTCTATAGACGTCAGATTCTGACGACTAAAGTCTATCCCCGCACTGTAAGGATTGAGCTACATAAGTTCTTTAAAAAGAGCCTTTCAGTACTTTACTATGAAGTCCCCCTACAAAGGTTCTCCTATAGCGCTGAATGATAAAGTACCGACGAACTCTTTCTAAAGAACAATAATGATAAAATACTGGATAGCTCTTTCTAAAGAACTTTGATTTAAAACAACGATAAAGTACTGAAGAGCTCTTTCGAAATTCAATATTTTTAACAATGATTTTAAACTCAAAGGCTCTTGCCATTGGGCACGAGACGATGTTTTGACGTTGACTTACAGTCTATGACTTTGATTCAACATACTAATTTTGTTTAGATAAGGAATATATTTATGTAGGTTATTTAGTTTTGAAGGTTCTTTCCAAAGAGCCTATATTCTTCAGTAAAGTAATCGTTCAGAATATGACGAAAAAGGGAGCATTTCCAGAATAAAGCATGCCAAGCAGGATACTGCAGCCCAATGTTGGATCAAAGTCGGACAGTGTCACAGATGCTGGCCCGGCTTTGGTCCAATATTGAGTCTTATTATCTAGCTTTTCTACGGATCACCTCAGGACCTCGTGACCAGGATGTCAATCCCACGTCGGATTATCAGACATCTGAAATTACGGATTTCTTTATGAACCTCTAAAGCCCCGGGGTGCTCCCCCATATCGATAGATGATTCTTAATAATACAATAATCATTGATAATGTAACACAGAACGCAGACAGTCTCCAGACAGACATTTTTATTATAAAAATAAAAAACTAATTAACGATTTGAAAATTAATATATTTCATTACTTTTAAAAAATGTATCCCAGATGATTTCTGCCCTTGTCTAAAGAAACACAACATCTGGAGATCAGTTTGGCTTGAAATGATTATTATTTTTTGCAAAATTAACGATATTAAGTTTATGATGAAATTTGCTGTCAATGGTTCGTTTTAAAATCAGCGCATGTCAAAACTACAGATAGTCAATAATATTGCTCAATGTAGTTAATTGCAGGAAAAATAAAAAGTTCGAAAACGCTTGAAAACACTCCAGCGGCTTCATAATATTCGTCTTCGTGCTTGCGATATGTGACTCGTGGTAGGAATTCGTGGCTTTTCCAACCGAAGAACACATGACGTTGTATCAAAGTTAAATCGATACAGCGTCGTGTTCCAATTAGTTATCAATCGATGCAATCAGACTGAAAATGCCAGTAGATTTTTTCGATGTCTACCATATCAACGACAGGGTAAGCTGTGCTGGACTTCCCGGACTTTAAACTGTCGTCTTCGCGGATTAATCAGGATTGCGGAGAGGGGGGGCAGCCGGATTATGATGCAGATCGGCTTCGAACACATGTGCGCCCATCAGTTTTATGTAAACCCTGATGCGGATTTTCTGTCTCGGAACACCAGCAGCAAAAAAGCGCCTGCACAGACAGTGGAGTTCACCTCTCATCATGGCGCTGCTCTTCTCAGTGAACACAAAACATTTGTATAACATTTATACAACGTTGTACGTCGATTATTAAAGAATAAGATGCGAATGTTTGAAGCAGGACATGTTAGCCATTATTGTTTTCAAACAAGATTACAATGTAACTTTAACATTCAAACAAGTTAATCAAGTTAATATTAAATAATTATTAATAAATACAAATCTAACAGAATAATTATCAATAGGTATTTTATTTGAATATACATAATAAATTTAAATCCATATTTAAATAACACATTTCATATGTTGAATGCCTGTGACAGCATAGTGTTGCTTCGCCTCAGTACTGCGCACGCTGGCTGCAGACCGATACATAGCAGTTCTGCAAGGTTTACTATTCAAATATATAAATAAAATAAATATAATAATTAAATTAAATCTTTTAAAAGAAAAAATAATGTGACACATTTGAACAAGTTAATCAAGTCAATCATAAATTCATGACTACAAGTCAGACAGATTAATTATCAATTATGTATAGTATTTGAAAATACATAGTAATAAATCCATATTTAATAACATTTAATAACAATAACACATTGCATAATGTTGAATGACTGTGACAGCATAGTGTCGTTCATGCTATGTTGATGATTTGGCGTCTCATAATAATCCAGTCAAAATATGAAAAGATCCACTATAAATTGCAAATGTGTTTATTTTTCACCAATCAGTTTAGAATCATCAATAGAAAACAAAACCTAATAACAATGCCCTAGTATCCAATCCAATATCTTAATCAGCTTAAATCCAAAATCGTTGCCGGTCCATTTGTGGACCACAATCTCTCTATAATTATGTTTTCTCAACAAATAACGAGTTGGTGTGTTTCTGACGAGATAATCAATTTCTGGTATTAGTTTGGTGCATCAAAGTCATCAGCAACGTCAGAGTTTTTTTTTTAAAGACAACAAATAATTATTCAACGGTTAGACACACTGTCTGTATTTACTAACCTTGCGGTTTGTCCGATGTGAATATTCGACTCTGCTGTCATGCTGACAGACATAATGTGTGGATGGATATTCATTAAGTATAACTCTCTAGACGAGAAACTTGGTTTGAAAGAAGGTAGAAACAGTCACTATATGGTTAAACGATTGATTCGGCGTCTTGTGTCTGCTGGTATTTGAGTGACAGGATAAGTACATGTAGGTCAAAATATAAACAGCAAACTCGTCCAGGTAAAATTCTACCTCAGTCTCTCAAATATATGGATGGCACAGTCTTTGAGACCTGAATATCCAGATCAGGAAATGTTATTACTTATTTTTGAAAGTTATAATTTCACAGGTGGACCCCAATGTGCCAGTATATTCACGATGATCACGATAAAATGAACACTACAATATGTTATATAAGTTAGTGCATGATATTATAAAAAAGAAAATTATAGTAGGCCTATTAACTAAACGAATTATAAGAAATATACATTTAATGGTACAATACATGTTAGATATATGCATACTCTACTGTAGTTAAGTCACATTGCTTTTTGGTACAACAAATGTAGTTTAAAATTAAACAATTTTAATCTTGTTATTAAAACCAGACCTTTTACAAATCGTCGCCTCGGAGCTATAGGATCCTATCTGCCACTCTAACGAGTGTCAGATAGGATCCTTTAGCTCCCAGGCGACGAAATGTTGAAAATAACGTTAACCAACCAAGGATCGTATCTGGTGATCACGTGGACAATTCAGCCAATCGCCGCCCATTGATTAGTTGTTATGACGTTAATGGTAGACTTGTGCGTATGAACCAGAACGTGATTTCAAAGGATTAGCGCATTCTCTCCCGTACCAACATTACTTTGCTATCCTTGACACACACAGTGGCTTTCAGCTAGCTCGCATGTCCTGGTCACGTTTTGGGAATTATGCTGATAGTGATCCGATGACGTGTACTAATAAGGGGGTGGGTTGTGTTAGCAGGAATCATTATTAATCCAGTAACGCTCAAAACGCTGACATATTTTAATACAAACCCAGAAACCAAAGGGTTCTTTTCAATTTGAAATCATCATAAATGTCTCAGCTAGCTTTTACCTGTGTTATAGGTCCACGGCCATTGTGAATATTTTATTCTTACATTGCGCGGATAGACCTTAGACGTCAGAATCTGACGTTCACAAACGTCAGATTCTGACGTCTATAGTCGATCCCGCGCTGTAAGGGTTAAGATTGAAAATATACATCACGATAGCTGTGATGCTGCTGATTTTTGTGTGTATTTATTTTTAAATTGAAAAGTGATTTTGTCATTGCATTTGAAGCTTGACATCGCGTTACATAGACGATACTCCACAGGGTCAATGCTCCTCCATAACCTGTAGGGTATCATATTGTAACCAGCGTATATGTGCAGAATCATTTTCTTTTTATCGAGCCCCATGAAAAAAAATGCATACCAGCAAACTGAAGGTGTCGATGACCCGACCTTGGACATCGCAGGGTGCTAATGTACCCAAACCGTTCGGTAGACATCAATACATGCTGTTCAAAACCAAAAGGCAGTAACTGATCACCTGAAAAGTGAGCAGTCACTGCATTTTTACACAGCAAAATAAATGCCATGCGGGTCCACGTGATATAAGCCGGCACAACAAAGGCGGGTGACCTTTGTTTGGTGATAATCTAGTGAAGGTCAGCTTTTACATGATCCATCTGGATCTATAATTGTACCTATTTATGTCCCACCTGTTTATCCAGTGCCGATACATAGAACAGCTGTCATCGGCTCGACGATTTACATGATTTATGCAATGAACCTCGAAATCGGTCTTTAACATGTTCACTGATGTGAATTAAAACTTAGACTGATGTATGAAACATGTATGATGCAACGAAATCATCACTTTTTTGTGATTTTAGATCAGGATCACCCGATACAGGGAGGTAACTCACTAAATTACCTAACTTCCATTAGTATCTTAGCTTTCTCTCTTTTCCATAAACTTGTTTAGCAAGATGTGTCCTAGTAATTTTCTACCGCGACCCACAACTTCAAATGGGTGAAAATTGTGTATGTGTGACATTTAAGCGTAAACATAAAATCATTTGTCCTTGTTTGCAAAAACTGTTTTCAAACAAATTCAAACATTTACCTACCTCGATCAAGTCATTTAAAATGGTATTCTTACTTTAAAAAAATGTCGCAGTTCAGGATTGCTAGCAGAAACATTACCTGCCAATGCGTTTTCCACGCACTAGATCAGGATAATACGAGGAGGCCTTTTTACAGGTATTTGTGAGCAGTGAGATTTGTAACAACGTACAGAGCCAGCATACCAGTTTTTACAACCCCTATAAAAACATATCTTATAAACACATATTATGAACAATAAATTAATTTCCAAAAACAGTTAGAAACTTCTATAGGAGCTCGATATATCAGAATAACGTGTAGACAGATGCACTATTCAACGTAGGCACATGTAACTCTATCAATGCATACTAGACTGTACATAACTTAAACTTTTGCCAACAAAATAATTTGATAAAAGGAGTACAGAGTTATGAGTACAGAGGTACAGAGTTTATGACGAAACATTAATGTTTAAGGCAAGGGATAAAGCTCGCTGTTCTTGTCGCTTAAAACTAAGAAAATATAGTATGTAATACATTCAGCAACATGAACACCACAGTGAATAAATTTATTCCAATGAAAAGTCAACTATTGGCATATTATTATTCTCAGACAAAACTTTAAACGCTCTATTATAAAATTATTTTAACACACTCACATATATATGTGTTGACAGTCGATACATGTCAGAGGTCAATTAACTCTTATAACAGGCATTTTTCCTGAAAAATTGAAAATTGCAAAGGTAATACCAATTCATAAAAAAGAGGATCCTTCCCTTTTAGAAAACTATCGACCGATTTCAATTTTACCATCCATCTCTAAAATTTTCGAAAAAATTATTTGTAACCAAATTAATGACTATTTCAACCTAAATAATTTGTTCCATAGCGGTCTATACGGTTTTAGAAAGCACCCACTCAACCAAACTGGCTGCTATGGGATTAATTGGCAGAACTACACAAGATATGGATAGAGGAGAAACTCCTTTTGGTATATCCTTGGACCTCTCCAAAGCCTTTGATACCCTGAATCACACAATACCCTTACATAAACTAAATCATTACGGTATTAAACACTGTCCATTAAAACTTTTAGAAAGTTATCTCTCAAATAGATTACAATATGTAGAACACGACAATATTAAGTCAGAATACATACCAATTACCACAGGAGTTCCTCAGGGTTCTATCTTTGGCCCACTATTATTTATTATTTATTTAAACGATATCTCTTTTTGAAGTAAATTATTTAAATTCATCGTATACGCAGATGACACTACACTATTCGTTAATTTCATCAATCTCAACAAAAATAACAAATTGAATAAAGAATAAGCAGAAATAAGCACTTGGTTAAAAGTAAACAAATTATCACTAAATTCTGCTAAATCGAAATTCATGATATTCAGAAAACCACAGAAACAAATTAACTTACCAATTGTCAAAATAAAAGATATACATATTGAATGTGTTGATAATTTTAACTTTTTAGGGGTGATCATTGAGAAGAATCTTACTTGGAAAAAATCATTTAAACAAAGTCTCAAATAAAATAGTCAGAATAATAGGGATAATGAACAAACTAAAATTCCCTCTTCCTCAAAATATTCTTATTGATATCTACAATTCTCTAATAATACCACATATTAACTATTGCATTCTTTTATGGGGCAGCGAAAACAAATCGAGTTTCTAAATTACAAAAAAGAGCAGTGCGAATAATACGTAATGAATCTCGCCTGTCTCACACAGATCCGATATTTAAAGAATTGAACCTCCTAAAAATAAACGACATATATCGTCTTCAACTATTCAAATGTTACTTTAAATACAAGCATAATTCACTCCTGAAATACTTTGATGTATTTAATCTTAAGCTCAATTCTGAAATCCATGCTCATAATACAAGAAATCAACATAAATTACGCATACCTCTTGTAAAACATAATTTTGCCAAAGCTTGTGTTCGATATCAATTACCAAAAACTGTAAATAACATGTCACGATCAATAACCGATAAAGTACACATTCATAGTTTTAACGGGTTTTCAACGTATGTCAGTTTTATATTTTTAGACACATATGCTACTGATTGTAATATCACAAACTGTTATGTATGTAGTATCAATTTGAACTAGTGAATTCTGCTCTGTGGGGCCAAACGGCAGGATCAGCCTATTTGTATAGCAGGCAGATTCTGCCTTTTGGCTTTGCACGGCAGAATGAAAGTTTATTTTTCCAACTTTATTTTATATAGTCTAACTACTACGTTTATAGGTTAAACTTTATAGTAAAGATATTATATTCGCTCACTTCACATGTATAGCCCATATGTATACTACTCATAACTGCAAAATGTTATATGTTTATATCGATGACATCATGGGTGGCCTCCATGCTAGCGACCTTGTGGTCTTAATGGAGGTCTCCCAAACCACCCTGTAAATTTTTTTCACTCATCTTTCATTTACTCATTTTCATGGTTGAATAAACACTACTTCTTCTTCTTCTTCTTCTTCTTCTTCTTCTTCTTCTTCTTCTTCTTCTTCTTCTTCTTCTTCTTCTTCTTCTTCTTCTTCTTCTTCTTCTTCTTCTTCTTCTTCTTCTTCTTCTTCTTCTTCTTCTTCTTCTTCTTCTTCTTACAGCGCGGGGATCGACGTTAGGCGTCAGAATCTGACGTCCGTACACGTCAGATATGACGTCTAAAGTAAGAGTAAACATTTCTATAATGGCAGTAGAGCCATAACATAGGTAGTCTATTCAAATGAAGCAGAAAGAGCTAACTAAGATATTTATCATGATTTTAATTTGTAAAAAAAATTGGTCTCCATAGTTTATACAGAAGTATGTCAGCGCTTTAACCATTGCAGCGCGGGGATCGACTTTAGTTGTCAGAATCTGACGTTGTCAGAATCTAAAGTTGTCAGAATAATATCGATCCCAACACTGTAAGACTGCAGATCCATAACATAGGTATTCAAATGAATCAGAAAGAGCTAACTAAGCCGTTTATAATGATCTCAAATTGAAAAAAACTCTTGCAATGTTTTTTACAAATTAATCCAGCGCTTTAAGAGTTAATGGTTTGAAATTAGCAGGATTCAAATTGACATATATATTTTGACTAAAAGTATTCTAGTTCTCTTGAAATTTTAGATAATTAAAAGTTGATTTACTTTAATACAATAAATTTAGCAATGGATAACAAAAGGGGGGAGTGGGTTCTTAAATGGCCACACCACCTCAGTAAACACAAAACGTTTGTATAAAATTTATATATTGTTGGTCAACGTTGGGCTGACATTGTATAAATGTTATACAAATATGTTGTGTTTAATGGGACTTTCAAATAAAATATTTACATTTATCAAATAACTATTGTCTCGGGAGTTCATCGACCGAATATATAGAAACAGATGAGTAATACGAGAATGCCGCTGTTTTCTTACGGCTTTGTTACAAAATAATGATATACAGCTGCGTACAAACATATCAAGCCCATTGTACAAACATTATTAAATTAAGATAATCGTTATGTCTGTAATGGCCATACGTTAGTTTATTGCTGGGACGGCATCTGCGACTCTGGCCCAACAATTAACCAACGCATTACGCATGGTTTGCGTGTCGTCTTTTCTTTGTAAGCTGTTTCAGATATAGCCGAGAATCAGCGCTAACGATCTTACTCGTGCAGACTGAAGGGGGCAATTAGATAACGATAGATTACACTAGCAATTTCCAAGCTTCTCGAAAAATTGGCCCACCTCAGGCCACATCGGGAAAATATCGACTCCAAACTTTGGACCGTTCCGCTGTACAAATCTAAAAGGCAGTAACTGCTTACTTTTTAAGTGAGCAGTCACCACCTTTTGGTTTTGCAGAGCAGAGCAGCGCAGGACATTGTGTCCTGATTCTGTAAAACAAACGTTGCGCTTGTCCGCTCGCCGGCCGCTAGACGGCGTTACCGGTGACTGGACAAATGCCTCTGGAGCCATCAGAATGTCATCCGTCTCATTTAGATAACCGTTCACAGGCGTTAACATGCCCAGTGGTGACAGCAATACCACGCAAACTCAACTAGGGACCCACCAGCCCCATTAGTTCACCGCGCGGCTTTTTCGCCCGCCGCCGGCCGGACAGCCGCCGAGCGGCGTCCCGTGAAACTCCCGTCTCTCACACAATTAGCTCCGGTGTCTATCGCCGACCGCCGTCGTCAAATCGCGTTAGCGGCTTCTTCGTTAGCAACCAGATTTAATTAGCAGGTAATGCGCTGCCGTGCCGCGTAGGCTGTCGTCAAGGGAATAAAAGAGCGGCAAAACAAAGCCTGCTCCCCCTCTGTCGGCCACACCTCTGATTCCCCACAGGGGATAGGATCCCGGCATGAAACATTCAATCAATGTTGGTTGCATGCTGTGCCAGTGTCGTAGACGCTGGACCAGCATGAAACCAACATTGGGTGAACGTATTGTGTCTGCGGGCAATAATTTCGCTCAACGTTGTGCAAACGTATCTGATCTTTGCCCTGCATGTAGTAAGCGTTGGCCCAATATTTCGTTTTAGCAGGAACTCGTGTGGGCAGTGGAGAAGTGGGGTCAATCATATCAAGTCCTTAAGATTTTACACCACAAGTGTTACTGTTTATTTCCACTCCCCGCGCAGTGATACAATTTGTATAGAGCTTTACATTGTATCGATATGTAGATTCCATCATTACATTTATCGATATTTAGCTGCCATTACATTACATGTATTTTAACATGTCTAATTTCCCGTAAATATATACACCCATCTGAATGTGTGGGTCGCGGCGCACAAGCTGATGAAGGCTGGCTGGAAGCCATGTGTGTTAATATTATTACGTAATATGTACCCATGGTATATTTTTTGTTTCATTCCCACGAAGTCATTATCATTTCCAGAAGTTTGTATTGGTAACTCAAGTGCTAAGTGTTGAGATGTTAATTCGTTGAGCGTAAAATTAAATTATTCAGATGTCCACCCACTCGAGTTTTCGCGTGGACGTACAACATAAATAGCATAAATTTGCCCTATAGAAAAAAGTAATAATACATTCTTTGTCGCACAAATAACAAAACACATGCAAATATAGAGAAAACGAATATAAGTTGAATCAAATACACACAAAAATATAACAATTACGTTTTTCACACATTCAATTCGGCTATGCGAGATTTTTAACCCTTTAACCGAAAGATCATGGCATAAACCAAGGAGACCAAAGTGGTTTTTTTTAGTTTGAAAGCGTCATAAATGTCTTAGTTAGCTCTTTTCGGCTCACTTGAATACCGATGTTATGGGTCTATAACCATCATACATATTTCACTCTTTCAGTGCGGGGATCAACTTTAGACGTCAGAATCTGACGTCTAAAGTTGATTCCCGCGCTGAAAAGGTTAAAATGCGGGATTGTGCACAGTTTATTTCTATCGTGTTAATCACGTGGTAACGTCACGCTTTTTGCATGTTCACCTGCCATGCTATTAGTGTATATCACAATAATATTGTACAGTAAACAAGCCAGCTTATCAGTCTGATTGCGCGCATACCAGTAGTATCGACCTGCTTTAATCAGCTAGGTAGTTGACACTGAAAGATGCAAGGCAACGAAGAAATGAAGAGTGTTTGAGAGCCCATGTGCATCTGCATTTAGGTCAAGCACATGCACACCGAGCGACTTCGAGGTCAGGGATTTATTATGCACGATTGTGTTTATGGGAATGAGCAGGTTGCCGGTTGTTAAAATTGATTTAGAGCTACTAAGTTTAAATTAATTTACGTGGTTGACAGAGGGGTTTTAATAAAACATCAGGTTGGACTTAGGTGAGGTCAACGCCACACTTTCAGAGAATAAATAACCATAAGGGCACTCACCTGACTACCCAGTAAACACGATACATTGACCCAATGTTGGCTTAATGTTGGGCCAGTGTCGCAGACAGTAGATCAACATTGACCCAAAAATAGCTCATTGTATCTGTTTTCCGGGTATATAGGCCTATCACACAAAACTTCTCTGCAAAGTAAAAAGCTGTAACTTATGTAGTAGTAGTAGTAGTAGTAGTAGTAGTAGTAGTAGTAGTAGTAGTAGTAGTAGTAGTAGTAGTAGTAGTAGTAGTAGTAGTAGTAGTAGTAGTAGCAGTAGTAGTAGTTGTAGCTGTACTTGTACTCTACAGGCATCATCAGGAAGTTCGTCTTGCCCCGTTTAGCCTACATGTGTACAAACGTTGCCTAAAACCCCATTCATTTCAATTTATTTCACTTCACAGACAAAATACGGATATGACATAAACATTCGTAAAACACTAGACATGACACCAATAACCGTCAATGTGACCACTGCTGGCAATTCAAATGTGAATGCTACAGGAAACTACAGGAGGAAAAAGCAAATTAGGACATAGGCCTCATGCCGTCATATGTAGAACAACCTTGTAGTGGACAAACTAATATGGATGATACCAAAATAAATATAATGACATAAATAATACAAAAGTGAAATACTGTAATAACAAGACTGGAACACGTAAACAAAAACAAGACAAAGGAGTGCAAATTTGAAATTTGAACATACGAAGCTTATTAAAAAATGGAAAATTAAGATTGTAATACATGGTAAAGAATAGTTTTGTCGTTCTAGCTATATCTGAAACATGGCTATCGGACAAAATACTAAATGAACTTGTAAATACACCTGGCGTTAATATATATATATAGAAATGATAGGCCGAGTGATGGTGGGGGTGTTTTAATATATATAAAGGAGACTTTACCTCATACTTATTGCCAAGATATTACTAATTTTAATAATACCGACGTGGTCTGGGTTGGGATTGACAATACATTTGTCACTTCTTTTTATGTATCGTGTGTATATAACCCCAAAGCGGACGATGAGAACTATTACCAATGCATGTTAAAAATTTTTAAGAATGTTCTATCAAAGAATAAGGAAATTGTTATTCTTGGTGACTTAAATATTAACTACATTTTAAAAGAAAATTTGAGTGAAATGTTATAGAAAGACCCCTTTGTTTCAAACATTTGACAGTTAAAAACACTCGTGTTACACAATCATCTCATCCAGTCATTGATAATATATATACTATGATACCTCAAAACCACTTGGATTACGGGATACTGAAATATACTCTTAGTGATCATTACTCGATATTCACAACTCTGAAATTTAGGTGTCAAACTTCTTATCCAAAAATTATTTACAAAAAAATTTACAATGGAATGAATATAAATGACTTAATTAGTGATTTAATGGATATCGGACCACATAGTGTTGTTATTAATGCTAAGACAACATATGATGCCAGACGATATCGGTCAAATACATTTAATACAGTGGTTAAAAACATATCAAAGTAAATTAAAGTTAAAGATCACTAAAAACATATTAGACCTTAAATATAAACGTGATTATACTCACCACATGGCTGCAGTTCAACAGAATGAATGAATACAAAAAAACTGAGAAGTTTGGTCATCTAAAAAATTCTATTTTCGCAAAAATCCTATTATGAGAAAAAATTCACAGCCAATAAACCCTGTGACGTTTGGAAAGTGTTAAACCAATCCCTGGGAAAAAATAGAAAAAGTTCCATCCTTTGCTTCCTCTGGAAATAAACTGTGTAGTAAAATTTGTGAGAATGATAAACTAAATTATGGAAAAACAACTCAATATTTAAGTTGCCATCTGAAACCAATGTTGATCTTCTGGGCTATGATTCTTGATTTCTCAAACTTAGCCGCTAAATTATCTGTAGTAGTCTGTAGTAATCTTATTTAATTTTTCACTTTCTAATGGAGAAATTCCAAATGAATGGAAACAAGCTCGTGTTATGCCAGTTTACAGAAACAAAGGCTCCAAGCAAGACCCTAACAACTTTCGACCAATTTCTGTGATTGGGCATATCCATAAATTATTTGAAAAAATATTTGACTCTCAACTCTCACTCTTTCATTACACATTCTCAGCCAGCTTTCATAAAACTCCATTCAACTCAGACTTATTTACATACTGTGATTGAATATGTAATAGACAATGTTAATGACAATGAAATCAATGGTATTTGTATGTTTGATCTAGCTAAATATTTCGACAAGATCGATCAAAAATTACTATAAGCAAATATGGCCTTAATGGCAATGAATCACTATGGTTTACAAATTATCGCAATGAACGAACTCAAGGTGTGACCATAAATGGTAAAATTTCTAATACAAAACTCATTGACAAAGGTGTTCCACAGGGATCCACTTGGTCCCCTGCTTTTTACTTTATTTATTAATTATTTCCCCTCATGTCTATCCAATGCCTTCGGTAATGTTTTTTGCTGATGATACTCTGATAGGTGATAAATCATTAACGAAAATACAACAGCTACTTCAGAATGCTCTCAATGAAGCTATCAAATGGTTTCGACAAAATAATTCAACTTTAAACATATACAAGTGTAATGTATTAATTATATCCAACACAAATATAGTAGACAGCATAGATACTTTTTTAAATGGTGCTAAATTACCCTTTGTTAAGTCTGTAGAATCACTTGGCGTAAAAATAGATAATAAATTATCCTGCTCTAACCATGTAAATGTAGATGGATTGTGTACATGCAAGTCTAAAAAAAGAAATACGGCAATTTCGTCTTTATATCTCTCTTAACTGGTAAATGTGAGACACACAAATTTAAAAACCTTTGCAGCTCTAGCCTATGGACACGTTCACATTATATGGTCATAATAAGCAGCCAGAATAAAATACTGATTTTTGTTATTATTTTAGCCTGATTGTTTCGCTTTCATCAATTCACCTTCTCATTAAGCACAATATGCATTCAGTGTCCCTGATCAATTTAGCTTATAAACTACACACATGTCCTTATAGAAAATAATATGTCTACAATACAGTACATGTGTGTGACCTAAAATAACATCCTGACATTTCTTATAAGAGAACGTGTATCAAATTCTACTGTGATAGTTATGATTATTGTCAGCTCGTAATACACTAATACACTTTTCTTATTGAAACACAGCGACTTAGGGTTTTTTCGACATCCGACTAAAAAGATAGTCCCCTTTTGCATTCTGTGAAAATTAAAAACAACCTTGCACAGTTTTCTTATTAACTTCATTTGCAACCTCACACCATTCGAGCTTCTAGAAACACGTGATTGCTAATAATCGCATTAATCAGAAGAGATTAGCAACGACGCGTAGCACAGCAAAACTAATGCTGGGTTAATGAAGTGTCAGAATCGTGAACGATTGACCAGCATTTAACCAGAATTGAGTGAATGCCTTGTGTTTGCTGGAGTAGAGCGTGTTCCTCACAGACACGCCAATCTGGGAAGGTTAATCAAGCGACAACAGGAATGTTGCCTGCATGTAGTTTTAATGTTGGGTCACCGTATGCGACGGTGAACCAGTATTAAGCCATCATATATAGGAATGAATAGGTTTTAATGCAATTCATGTCCCAGAAGACACAAGAGGTTGAATCATTGTTGGTTCAACTTTGGTCCAGCGTCGTAGACGGTGGACCAAAGGTAAACCAACATTGATTCAACGTCTTGTGTCTGCGGGGTGCACATACAGGATCAACTGGGCCAGACGCCCCTTCCGAGGATAGTGAGATCAAGGAATTTGGCGAAATTGAGCAGATGACAGTTGTATAAAATTTGTACAATGTTAGACCAACGTCGAAGACTTTGAACCTGGGCGGTCTGAGGTCGAGCACGCCACTTCGCAGTCTAGATGGTTCCCCACAATATTGAACTTTTGCGAGTGAACGGAGAAAAAACGTTCCTAAACAACGAGAAGCTCTAGTGTGACAGGCGGTTCTGTTAACACGTGCTGTAGCTGATAAAGGTCTTGTGTTGGCCTTCGGCATTTATCGGCTTCAAATCACGGGTCTTATATAAGCGGCAGTTTTGGGGATAATAACATCAATAATTCCGCCAAAATAGACACCGTTTATTTTTATTATTTTAATTATATCTATTTGTCTTTTTCTTAATGTCACAACTTCACAGAAATTTTCACAGGACACGTTTTTAGAAGCATTTTAGCAAAAATAAAACAGAATAGATATTTTGACAGACACGTGTTTTTACGGGATACAGGCAATAATCATGCTGAGTGAATGATATCGCTTTATTGAATTTTAACATAATATATCAAGCTCCAAAAACTAACAATTAAAAAGTCGCACGGGTGATTGTTGTAGTTTTTTATGCTCAAGAACATATCAAGATAATTGGAAACATGCTTTTCAGTTGTGACATAATCGCTGAGGATTTAAGCGCTGTATAAGTTTTATTGATTTATGTATTGATTGCTAATAGAAAGTCGGTCATCTTTTACTTCAAAAGTAAGCATCTGCTCTGTTGTGCAAAGGCAAAAGGCAGTATCTACTTACATTACAATTAGGCTGAAACTTCATACTGTCTTTGTAGAGTAGTACTGTCGTTTGGCCTTGTACAGCATAACCGTTTTACTGTCAGTCACAACAAGATTTGTTAATGTATAATTACATGTAATTACACACTTACATCAACTCAACTATATCATGTATCATCATACAGCTTGTATATATTTGCGAAAACCGGTAAGCAGTTACTACATTTTAGCTTTGCAAGCCAGTTCTGTTAGTTTTGCACGCAGAGCTATGCCCCCCAGGGGGGCGGGGGGGGGGGGGTTAGAAATGGGTGGGGGTGTGCTTCCGGCATTGTCAAAACCGGACCCGGTCGCAATTTACCTCATGGCTCAAAAGACACCATGTACCTATTTTGAAGTAAACACTGAATTTAATTGATTTGTTTATGGTGTAATTACTACCAATTTACTACCACTTCGTGTTTTAATGGTATTTTCAAGCTCTTTAATATTTTGATCTGAAAAGTTGAAGCTATCTGCTGTAAGACTTGGAAATAGTGGTGGAATTCGGCTGAAAATAGCCTGAGAAATTAGCAAAAAACATGCCAAGCGGGTGCTAAAGCTGGAAGCTCAAAAAGGCACCCTGTGCCAATTCTGGAAGCTAAAAAAGACACCCTGTGCCAAAGCTGGAAGCTCAAAAAGGCACCCTGTCCAGCGGCACATCCCCAGTACTCCCGGGAGCTATGCACTCAACATGCCGTCTTTGTCCACATTATGACAAAAATGTATGGTTTCCTGAAGTGAAGCCAGTTTAGCAATATGATCAAAATATTATGAGCTATACTCTAAATTGTGAAAATGAAAAAAGCAAACACTTATTTTCTGGGCTGGACGGATCGCACAACTGCGGATGACGTCACACATAAACGCCACCCACTTGCATCCTTATAACAGCAGATGTATAGTTTGGAAACTACCTATGATTTCAGAATGCCCACTTTTGAATCCAACCTCATTTCATGCTTGCTAAAATTTTAGATAAACTGATTATATATCTACTATACTGTATCTTCGAATGAAATATATGTAGTAATGAAGGCCAAATTAGAGCGGTCGCGGTGGCGGTGGCGGCCAGCGCTTGTAGTGCTGTAAATGTATTCGAACAATTTTGGACCAGCGTTTCTGGTTACTTACATCGTAGATTATTGGTTAATCTATGCTTACATGTAAGTAAGTATTTTAAAATACCATTGTACGTCAAGAATAATAACCGCCCATTACTTCCTTATTTGGAACAATCGACCCCAGTTGGTTAACCCTTTGACCGCCAAGGTATTTAGTTGCATTTTCCACTCACTTGTAGTTGTGTATGACGTCAGGTGAGTGAAAAATATGCTAATTTCACAAAATGGAGGTCGACGAGCTTGAAATCTTACTGATTGATGTCGCGTTTTATCTTTATCATGTCCAAAAGCTGCTGTTTGATGAGCCAATAAACATGAAAAAAAACTAATATAATCGAGACCGGCAGCTAAGGGGTTCAAATGGGCGGCCGAGCATTCCGATCTTTAAAAAAGTAATTTAAAATAGACTGAAGCATGATTTCGTGCAGAGTCGGTCTGGGAACTTGGGGGGTTCTTTTAGACGGGGGTTTGAGTGCATGAGTGCATGTGCAACATTATGCAGTACGATATGGATTATAATGTATAATGCCTAATTCTTTGTTCCTCTGTACATAAAATATCCTTCCATAATGAATGTTCAATGTGTATTTTTATTCATTTCATAGAGTAGAGTAATACAGCAGCCAGAATCCGGATCAATAATAACGGTGGGGCGATTCGGAAACCGAGGACGAATTGCTGAGCCTGATCGGACAGGTGTTGTCATGTAATGCCTAAGCTGCCACCTTTGACGGCCAGGGGACAGGCATTCCAAGTAATTACAGAACATTCGTATAACATGCATACAATGTTGGGCCAACGTCGAAAACGTTGGGCCGACGTTGTATAGATGTTATATAGATATTTTGTGTTTACTGGGTTGAGAAAAAATGTCAAATTATTAGCATCCCAGTAGTATATATTTTCACATTTTTTTTGTAATTATGTGTTAACATTATTGTTCGCATGATTACATAATACTCACATTACAAACCGTATATAAAGGTAGAATAATTGTCGATATTTTATATATTCTTAAAAATCATATAATTGACTTAACAGAAATATAATTATAATTTACCTAATAAATTAGGCTAAAGGCAATATAATTTATTTAAATTCACTAATTCGTATGAGTCAGATGCGAAATAGATTCGCATTATTGTAGACCATAGTGCTCAGAAGGTCACCCTAATAATCCCTAAATCTTCATCTCCTTGAATCCATGGTTCCTTTTAGACCTAAACACAGTATGTGTATACTTGGTTTTAAATCACAGTATCTTAGAACACGTTAGCCCGTTCAAGCTTGCCAAAGTACTTTATCCAACTGATAGCATTGATAACTAGTAATGCATTCAGAGAACACTGCTTTGACGTTGGTTCAACATTGTACAAATGTTATAAAAATGTATTGTGTTTACTTGGCTGCCCCCTGCTTCGTCACTGACATTAATCGGTAGGCCTATGCGGCACCAACATGATTTGAGAAGCAGGTATATATACGTAATGTGTAAAATGACGAAGATTTTTGTTTTTGTTGTTGTTGCTGTTTAATAACCCTTCGATCCTATCGTATTCGTTTTCTATATTTTTTATTATTACAATAAAGCATGTTAAAGACAAAACGTGACATCAATTAGCAGCATTTCAAAATCGTAGACCTTCTCAATAATTTTCACCCAAAGCACCCGAAGTTCAATTGGGTTAAAATTCAAATTAAAAATTTGGCGGTTAAAGGATTAATTGTTGTTGAAATTGCGTGGTATATGAGCAGATCTTCTTCGTAATGTCCATGTGGAATGTGGCGGCTCCAACATGTGAGCGATCGCCAGCGGAATTCGAATATTTTTTAGATTTTAATCCAATGTGGTTATTATGTTTTATTGTTGTTGAACATATGTAGAACAGTAGAACCGTCCTTGACAGTTTTCTCTTATGTGTGCGTGTTTATTTTATGCATACGTGAAAATGCTGTGGTCAATCATATTGTCACTTACCAAATCTTACGTGTGAATCGAAAGTGACGACAACGTACTCGAAGAAGGCGCTTGCTTGAACCAGATGAATATGAATGATACAATGTATATATGACGGATTGGATATTATCGTCTGATTGGCTGTTTTGTTCAGAGCACACTGCCCCAGCAAACACAAAACATTTGTATAACATTTTTATAATGTCGGTCCAACGTCGAAGACGTTGGGCCGACGTTGTACAAATGTTATACAAATGTTTTGTGTTTGCTTGGGCGTTGATCAATACGGAACACAATGAGAGATGTTCAGCTATGATGGGATGAATGAGTCAATAAGATTGAACATCATTTTTGTGGATTGATACCAGGCAGTAACATGACTTATTTAATACTCAGGATAATGTACAGAGCTTTGTACTATAGTATACAAAGAGAATGATTATGTCTGATGTTTTTCTACATCATCATATTATACGTTAGCAACCAAAACTGTATTGCACCTTGACGGGTTGTTCTCATTCTTTTGCATCTGGCATTGCCGGCCTAATTGCCAGCTTCGAGCGAATGACATACAAATTATGTTTTATTAAGCAAATCGATAAATCATTTATAAATTGTGTATTGTATGAAACAGTATAATAATGCCTTTGTTTTTAAAGAAAAATATGTGTTTGCTAGTTTTCTTTTTCAACATTTTAATTTTAATTAACACCAACTACATCACAATGTTGCTTTTTAGAGAAATGTTCACTTCTTCATCTGTTTATAATAAAAGTATTGTAAAAAATTAAAACAAATGCTTAACTTTGGTTTAAACAACGATAGCTCCTAGCAGTTTGTGCCACAAAAATATATCTCTTTCACAATATTGCAATATTGTATCTCATGAAATCTAGATTGATCACAATTTTGGTTTTCAAGGACATTACACCATCACCATCTCATCAGTGATTATATACATGAGTAAAACACTTGTTAAAACAGTGTGGCCTAATACGACTCAGTGATTGGCATGCCTGGGGTTGGATCAGCTGTCATGGATCTCACAGACCCATGTCGCCCGGCGCCATCGAACAGCCAAATACCAGATGACGACATTGTCTGTGAAAACGACGGGATTGTTCAGACGCGAACCCTTTTATCCCGGAGAACCATGTATACGACATTCTGGGTCACTCTTCCCACCCATCAAACACGTGACCTTAACCGATGCATGTTGGCTTAATGTCGATCCATTGTTTACGACGCTAGCCCACCATTAGACCCATATTGCTGCTGCCTAGGCATGCAGGCATGATGAAACATCTAACTCAAATGTTGAGTGATATACGTTAAGGTAAAATGTTTCTATACTGTAGAAACATATTGCCCTGTCAGGGTGAAATGCTTCTCTGTTGTAAAAAGATCTCACCACTGCAGGTCTAAATGCTTCTATACATTTAGACAAATCTCACCCTGTCAGGGTAAAATGTTTTTTTACTGTAGACACATCTCACCCTGCTAGGGCAAAATGCTTCTATTCTGTAGAAATATCACATTCTGCGAGGGTAAATGCTTATATACTGTAGAAATAGTTTACCCTGTTAGGGTAAAATGTTTCTATACTGTAAAAACAACTCACCCTGCCAGGGTATATTATTTTTATACTGTAGAGACATCCCACGCTGTCTTTGCAGAGTGTGATGTTGCAGCTAATGTAATTATGATATTCTACACCTACTTAAAAGAGAAGTAAATTTAAGGAAGCTGGTCCAACATTGAACCAACATCAGATAAACGTATTGTGCTTCCTGGGGACGCTTACTGCATCATTTCGAAGCTTCGTTTTTAAAAAGATGTGAGTGTGATTCGGGTGCCCCATTCTGCCCCCCCCCCCCCCCTGTACTTTTATTTGTCTGTTTACAAAGACCCCACCACCTACATCAGCAGATTAATTTGTATGATCTACAGGGAACCTCTAGTGACCCGAGGTGAATATTAATCAGAGGATAGCCGTTTTTAGCATGTTTGCGTGTCCTTCAACAACAAAAAATAAATAACTTCTAAGAGAACATTAAATATTTTATATATTCTGATTTTATATATTCTGATTCAAATTGCACATATATGTGATTAATGTTTATACATTTAAAATTGTGGACCGCGGTAGCGAGGCACAGCTCTAAGTGGGTGAAAATGTAAAATATGTAATGTAGTGATGTCCATTATTTAGGCCAAGTTGAAATGTTTTATCATTAATGCAATTGATTTGGCAAAATATCTCACAGAACATTCTAATAATTTCACTGTTTAAGTCAAGAAAACAATATCATTATGTTGTACATTTTTACAGATGCCAAGTAGATTAACTGTCATCATCACTGGAATTTTCCAAATACGAAGAAACCTGCCAAATTTGGTGTAGAGTTATTTTTTAGTATCTTGATACAAATCGTGGTGGTCCCTATTTGACCAAATTCAATATGACCGCATCTCGACGTTAATACATACCTGTATAAATAGCATTTGAACCATGATGCTGCCAATGATTTGTGTTATTTCTTTTAATATTGACCTGGAAATTTGCACACAATTGTGCATATTCCGATTTATTCAATTATATACTGTGAAATATTTCACATCGAACGTGTTTATAACTGCCTGCCAAAAGACAAGTTGTGGTCTCTGAGCTATTACATGCACATTTCCAGACATTTGACGTTGTGTCTCGCTACCGCGATCCACAACGTCAAATGTCTGGAAATGATTTGTATTTGTTTAAGGGAAGTCACAGATTTAGAACAGACATATTCACAAAAAAGGACAACGAAAGTTTCAAAACACAGAAAGACTACTCTAGTCGACATCAGTGAGTTTAATGATTAGGTTACGACCTTTTAGCTATGATAACCGTTATATCAGCGATATAAACTTTAAATGATTATGTATGCAATATCAAAGGTCAAACAGCAACAATTTTATTGTTCATTGACATACTACATTAAAAAAACAAAACATCATTTAGCAAGAACATTTTTAATGTCAAGGGAGTAAATTGATTTGTCCAGCAATGTCAGAAGGATGGCCCTCGCGTATCTTAATAATGCGTCACACGTCTTTTCTCCTGATGATGTCATCGGACTGGCATCGATTTCCCTGATGTGCAAATCAACCGATCTATGACCTACTGACAGTTACGAAATTAAGCAACAGACGTGAGCTGAATAAGCTAATAGCTATCATCACATGTTTTATGGTGAGCTTTCCAATAGATATATGTGAAATCTTATTGAAAAAGTCACGCACTTTTTTGTAAATCATATAAAAAATTATATGTATTGTTTGCCGTTTTAATGTACACATCAGTAGCTGCATACATCAAACGTAAGCATTAATTGACTTTTTAGTAGTGATAATAAATATAAATTTAGCATGGACTTCCATGTTAATTGCAGTCCAAATTAGAAACAGTGGATGCAGAAGTAAAACAGTGTTCAGAAAAGTAAAAATAGCATTATTACAATACTTGATAGTTAACTCTTTCAAGCCTGAATTTACCATTGTCATCTTCATCTACTACAAGTCGCGAATTGCTGTCGCAAATCTCGACTTATAGTGGATGAATATACTTGAAGTGGGTGGCAAATTAGAAAAATATAGATTATTATTAATAAAACAGTTCCATAATAAAACTTGTTCTTAAAATCCTAGTTTTAGAAAATACATCATTTTTCAGAGTTGCAAATTGATGCTTTTGTGCATCGTGAAGGTTTAACCTCCACAGTGCGGAGGTAGGCTTTAGTTGTCAGAATCTGACGTCTGTTGACGTCAGATTCTGACCACTAAAGTCTATCCCCGCACTGTGCGAACTCAACCATTTCTAATGGCCACAGACCCATATCATAGGTATTCAAATGAATCAGAAAGAGCTGACTAGGACATTTATGATGATTTCAAAATGTTGAAAGCCCTTTGGTCCCCATGGTTTATATAAAAAGATTCAGCGCTCTAAGGGTTAAAAGGTTAATTAGCAAGCAAAGGTACAGCCACTTCAGAAACACATCTGGCATGGTTGTCGCTCTAACTGCTTCAGATATCGGGCTAAATTTATTTACCGACTAGTTAATTCCCCTGAATTATCAATGGAGGCATGGATAAACAGGCTAGAACACATATTATGATTACTGGCTAAATAAAGTAAGGTATGCTTCTGAAATCACTTACTATATTTATAGGCGACCAACACTAATATATATTATGCTAGTAAGCAAAGCATTAGTGTAATAAACTGAAATTTAACTTTTAGATGAGCACCAGTAATATTTTATAAAATTGTTAGATATTTAAAATGTGAGCAGCTGATTCTGTTTTCATATGTTATTAGATAATATTAGGTCGGGTATTCACCTTAAAAATCGAAATTTACCATATGATGGCAATTTTCTATGACTAACTTCAAAGATCCATATAATCTGAAAAAAGAAATGGTCATTCAACCAGTAAATTGAATTTGAATTGTAAATTGAATTTAGCTGTAATCAGTTAAAACAAATCGTATTGTTCCCTCAAGCAATAGTGAGATTGGCCAACTCAAAACAATATCATGCCCGTGTCTAAGACAGGTCTGTCCACTGGTTGGCTACAGACGCCTTGATCTGGATGAAATCTGAAAGGTGAGCCAATTTTTAAAAGGGTAACCTTATTATGAGTTAATCACTGTGTGCCCATAGTGAGCAAACGGCTACCACGGTCACCATGGTTTTATGCATAAAAAACAAGGCTAAGATTTAGGTAGCGTCGAATTTTCAACCGGAGCGGGCGTGGGTGGTAGCAGATAAATTGGTAGCGGTCAAGAATCGGACTGACCGCCGCCGATCACGCTGATTGACTAGTTGCTGATGTGAGTTGTCCGAGACATCCGGCCGTCGGACGGGACTGGTCATCGCACCGGTCATCGGTCACTTAGGGTCAGCAGTAGGAAGCCAGAACCCCAGTTCCGCCGGGATTCATCAAGAACACACCGATCACACACCCATGTCCCAATGTCGCTGCATTGTTGGCCTAGCGTCGCAGACGCAGGGCCAACAATGTAGCGACATTTGGTCAGAGCCTCGTGCTTGGGAGTAAACTTCAGGGCGTTGGGCAAATGGTGGCTCATAGTTGGGCCAGCTTCTTGGACGTATTCCCAGCACTGTCCCATAGTTTGGCTAAGGTCTTATTCAACACATGCCATCCTAGTGATCAATAAGATACATGGTCGGTGAAATATGACTGAGTCTTTACTAAGTGTCTATGCGTATTTCCTTTACTTGTAATCTGTGTTTGCGTTGAAGTGACCTTTTCAAGTTATTGTCCCTATCCTGGATTTATTAAAAATCTAACAGGTGTCGTTTTTTTAAATCTTTAGGTATCCATATAATTTATAAAGATTATTAGCATCAGTAAAATATTCATTGCCGATTATCACTCACTGATGTGACCAGGTGACTATCATTATTACGGCTTCCAAATGGCGTGGAATATTTTATGTAAATTGCGTGATTTTCACCAACAAACTCAGAAAAGTAAATATTTCTACTTCCGTTTTCGGTCCTACCTACATCATTAGAGTGACCCTTTAAGCTCCGAAGTAAACACATGTATTTGGACAAGGTCACGCTCTTGAGTAGACATGTGTCAGTCATTATTATGACAAGACTACATTGCAAAGCTGACAGGCAGTATCTGCTTACTTTGCAAGTAATGAGATACTGCCTTTTTTTGGCTTTGCAAAACAGAATTGAATTTAGACTGCACCAGATCAAAATCGTTTTATCAATTATCGTTTTATGTGAATACATGATGAATGTTGGTAAAAATGATAAGGGTTGGAGTTTTGTTGACTACCTGCAAATTCATGTTTCGTTAAAATAAAGCGATTGTAAATAAATTGCATAGGTATAGATGTATGTATCAGATTGAGAACGTACATTTGGATGCATATAATGCACTGCGAAGCCAAAAAGTGGTATAATTATGCTCACTTGTAAAGTAAACAGATAATGTATTTCGGCTTTGCACGGTATAGAGCAGACTATATGGGATAAAACACAAATTTTGATTAGTATTTCAGATATTCAAAATACAGTACATGTACTTTCTTATGATCATTAAGTCATTTATGCATGACATGCACAGACTTATTAGTTATTTAACCTATTGATTTCGAATGATAGACAACGACAGCAAAATTAAACTTTATTGTATCACAGATTTTAATCTATTCTACGTGATATAACTGGTCATTTGATATAAAATAAATTAAAAAAATGAAATAAATCCCGCAAGCTAAATATTATCCAATTGTTTCAATCTCCCGGAATGCATACATTTTTGTATTTATTCCACGAACTCTATCTTACCCATTGATTCCATTTAACCCTTTCAGCGCGGCAAATCTGAGGATTTGTAGACGCCATATTCTGACGTATAAAGTCGATCCTCGCACTGAAAGAATTAAAATATTTATAACGGCCGTACACCCATAACATATGTATTCAAATGAATCGGAAAGAGAAAAGTAAGACATCTATGATTATTTCAAATAGAAAAAACCCTTTGGTCTCCATGATCTATGCCAAATATTTCAGCGTGGAAAAGGGTTTAATAATCAATTACTTCTAGGCGGATAAAATGTAAAAAAATTGGTGCAATATCGATGATATGTCTATGATATATACACACAGATCCGTAATAAACCATAAATAGAACATAAACATTAACCCTTTAACCGCCGGTGCCGCATATATTCGGGCTTTCATTTTTATTAGCACATCAAGTACCACATTTTAAATATGTTAAAGATAAAATGTGACATCAACCAGCAAGATTTGAATAGAGTTGACCTCCATTTTGTCAAATCTGAATAATTTCCACTCACTTGAAGTTGTGGATTGCGTCAGCGAGACACAACTTCAAGTGGGTGAAAATTCAAATTGAATAATTTGTCGGTTAAAGGGTTAACAAAATCAATATGACTCATTCTGATAAGATTAACAAGATTAACAAACAAGAACGTATTGCAACGATGAGTCTGACAATATTTATACTCTTAGATGCGTAATTTCTGAATAAATTATTGTGTATGTCTAGCCCGGTGAGCAAAATACGTGGACCCGATCTTGGTTTAATGTAGGGCCGGAGTCGTAAACGATGGGTCAACATTAAAGTATCAACGGGTCAAAGATTTGTAGCTGCTGGGATGTGATGTATACCCGCGCAAGCCGCAGTTGGATATAACAAAGCACAACGCTCAGTGGTTAACACTTAAATTGATTATTAGCTTTTAAATGGTTATTTTTATACTTTAATTAAGTGCGCAGTTTTACCATTAAGTTTTGATCCTTATTCAATATTTGCATGCGCAAAGACGTTTCGTTATTGAGATTATCATGATTATGAAGCAACAACAATATAATTATAGTGATTCAAGATCCGTGTCTTTAATTGACATGAGGTAGTTGTAGGCGTACACAACTTCCTTGAATACCAAACTAGTGAGAATTATCTGATTGACTGACTGTCTGAGTTACTAGTTGATTGGCTAATTGATTGGTTGATTGATTGATTGATTGATTGATTGATCGAACGATCGATCGATCGATTGATTGATTGATTGATTGATTAATTGATTGATTGATTGATTGATTGATTGATTGATTGATTGATTGATTGATTGATTGATTGATTGATTGATTGATTGATTGATTGATTGATTGATTGATTGATTGATTGATTGATTGATTGATTGATTGATTGATGATCCTTCTCCTCCTCCTCCTCCTCCTCCTCCTGCTCCTCCGCCTCCGCCTCCTTCTTCTTTTTTCATCAGAATAGGCTGTGCTTATTATTGGTCCGAGTCTATATCCTCATCAGTGTGGCGTTTGACAGGGTGATTACATGACATAAGCTCCAAGAAATTGCCAGTCATTAAAACCTCGCAAATCTGATGTACACGATTTTCCCCAACCTTCGTCATTATCTTTTAAACATTTTTTTCCCTACACCATTCCATTTATTTGTTTCTTCTGGGAAAGGAAACATATGACAGGAAATGGGGCGTGATGTGGCATAAATTATTTTGTATTAAATCATATACAACTTACGATTTAGTATTATGTATTTTTATGATCTGCTTGCCCCACCGTTGAAGACTAAAATAGTTGGTATAAAATATGTTTCTCAACAATGTCACAAAACATAGTGTCCAAAGGGTTAAATCAAACGTTTATCCAGACAAAATAAGGTTGAATTAATGCTAAAACATATGAGGATAGCCACCTTATCATTATTGTAGCCTTATTAGTAAACATCACAATCAATCCTACATTAAATCTACAAATTATTCACCGTGCACCTCCACCCGGTCCACATCCATGCTGCCATGTTTAACCCTTTAAGCACTCACGATGCATTAAAGCATCATTTTACATTTCTAAAAACAGGCTTTATTTTCCTACAACTAGGATTTTTAGAATCAAATTTGCATGAAACTGGTTTACAATACATGGCAATTTTCTTGAATTTTTCACCCACTTCAAGTCATCTTCATCCACTACAAGTCGAGAATTGCGACAGCAATTCGCGGCTTGTAGTGGATGAAGATGACAATGGTAAATTCGGGCTTGAAAGGGCTAATTTCCGTGCTGCATATATTACCTATATTGCACAGCGCCCGATGGTTTATTAGGGCTATGATACTGTCGTCTACTTTCAGTACATTTCTGGTGAACTGTCACAAACAGTATATTGTGAGAATGAGTATGTTTGTTCCCACAATTGGAAACCTCGGGAGTTAGATATAAGTCATTGAGTAGCATTAACTTTTTAACTGCCAAATTATTCAATTGGAATTTTCACCCACTTGAAGTTGTGTCTCGCTGACTCGATCCACTATTTGTGAGTGAAAATTATTCAGATTTAATAAAATGGAGGTCAACTCTTTTCAAATCGTGCTGATTGATGTCACATTATGATTTTAACATGCTTAAAAGGCGGTACTGAATGTGGTAATAATTGAGTGAAAAAAACAATATATTCGGCACCGGCGGTTGAAGGGTGAATATGTGTGATTGATCATTGAATTATTGAATCTACATTGCCTTCAATCCCTCCATTCATTTTTTTCAGTAGCTCTTCACTTTTCAAGTAGGCAGTTAAGCAGTTTTCATAAGCATACTTTTCAATCATTTAGATTTGCTAAAATAATAATAATGGTGAGTTCTTATATAGCGCACTTACAATGCTCTGTGCGCTTCACACATATTACCCCTGGTCACTGGACCTGTTCATTCATGTACCATTTCAACTCCTTCTTTGGAGCATACAGCACTTGCAGCCATTTCGGCGCTAGGAGCTGATCGCACACATTGCCATTGCTGTCATACTAGGTACTCATTTACACCTGAGTCAAGTGAAGCATGTGAGGGTAAAGTGCCTTGCCCAAGGACACATCATCGAAATAATGCCCCAATATTGAGAAGGGAGAATCATTTCTATGAAAATCCTGCACCATGCGGAATTCGAAACCGCACGGCAGGCAGTGACATTGACAAAGCATTGCGCCACGCCCCTTTCTAGTGCAATGTCCAGCTTCAAAAAGGTTTATTTATGAAAAATGTAGCACAAATACAATCAGATCCAATTTATTTATTATCTTATACGGGGCTCGTATAGTAATAAATAAACACAATTTTGTTCATGTCATTTACCGCTGTAATGTCTCAGAACAACATTAAACTGACCAACTTAAGACAATCGTGGTGTTAACATAATAATATTATTATATTGGTTCCAGAAAACAAACATAAAGGCTATTCGTAGCTGCTCTGGCTGACGATGTTTGACGATGATGTTTGACGATGTTCATAGTTCTATTCTCAGATTGAGATTCATTTATTTTTAAATTCTAGTTTATTTTCTGACACGCGAACAATCACATGGGGCATGCCAGTGTTTTCGTCTTGTACAGTACTACAGGTGCACGAGTGTTCAATGCGAGCTGACACATGTCTGATAAACGGCACACTAACAAGAAGGGTGAGTCGTGATACCACAGTGGTTAGTTTCCGCATAGCCATATAGGCATAATGTTGTAATTGTAGACATAGAATACATGATGTTTTAAAGATGGTGTCATGGTGAAAAAGTGATAATAATAATAACATGATTTTTTTGGTACGATACTCTGTTTTATTGGCCCTTCACAAATGCCAGCAGCCCTCTGCTCCGCCTCGTGCTATTGGCATCTGTGTCGAGCAAATAAAAAAGCCTATCGCCACAAAAAATCATGTTATTGTTATAATAATTTCGCACAATGCGGAATACTTGTATATTATTGCAAACATTTATTTGTCACGTCAGTATTGTATTTAGCTTTCATCAATGTTTTCCTCAGAAATAAATTTCGGCCCAAGTCTGGTATTCTACCCCCTAATTTAAATAACAACTGAATGACGACCGTGATTGGCCGATTTTGTCATGTGACAGGCTGAACCACTCTTTGTTTGGTCGGGGGTAGATTACTAGACTTGGTCCAAACAATTGATCTGGACTATATGTACTGCGCTACAGGCCTAAATAGCCGTATAATTGTAGCTATATCTCTCCACCATCTGAAGACAAAGGGCGCAGGAGGCTTGGTGCATGCACCTAAGATTTGTTTTGTAATTTAAAAGCATTTGGCGAAAATTGGGGAATCGTGCAGCCGCGGCCGCTACGCCCTCTCCTTGGAACCTGCCACGATCTATGCTTCTATTATAATCCAATGGCTGAGGGGGGTCCCTTGTGCCTTTTTAGGTCCCCTAAGTTTCTATTAAAATTCGTTTAGGAGACCACCCCAGGAGTGAAAAAAACTTGGGTAGACATGCTGGATCATGGTAGCAACTCAGGAAAACGATTTTCAAAATAGCCACCAGAAGCCATTCTGAAAATCCTATATGTCGATATGTTTTGCACCAGTTGGCCAATTTTGATGATCAAAATATCCAGTAGGGGGGTTTTTCAGGGTGCTGAATCGATTGGAAAGGGTGTTAATATGACCTGAAGTAAGGATCATGCGAAATTCAAAATGACCGCTATTTTTACTTGAGCAAATTATATTTCTCTTCATGCTGTTTATAATTGACACAGATAGTCCATGGGCCAGAATTGGTCACCATGCACCCCCACCACTGTGCATTTTGATCAGGAGATTCTTGGGAATGTTGTTAGCGATGTTACGAAGAATAACTTTGAGGCGCGATATGGGCTTGGGCCACTTTTTTAAATGGCCGTCATGAGAATCTAATTTGGGCAATATTTCCACTTCTAAATGACATAGAATCATAATTTTGGTGTCTACACCTATGTTTTCATGGTCAAAAACTCGAATGAAACCATTTAGAAAAATATTGGGTCATTCCTATATGGCGAATTCTGAAAAATTCAAGATGGCGACTGGTGAAAATCATTTTAGGACAAAATCAGAATGTTCATATTGAAAACAAAATTTGTTGACATGTTAAAATTTTACAGTAAATAAGACAGGTATTGTTATAATGGATAGCTTTGTGTCTCTCATGATCTTGTTGGCCTATATTATGCAGTTACCGTCCAGAAATATGTAGTATTGATATCCGAAATTGCAATTTAACCAGTATATCGAGTTCTAATTGACATAGAATCACAATTCTAGTGTCTACACCTATGTCTTACGGGGGTTAACGAATCGCGTGAATTTACTTAAAACATACTGGAGCAATACCATAAGGCAAATTTGAAATATTGGGGCATTTCTGTATGGCAAACTCATAAATAGCCCACATAACTATATCGGATTTTGACAAAATCACAATGTCTATACATTGTATATTGAAAACCAAATTATTTTGCTGACATTGTATAAACAATTATTATAGGATTGAGTACATGCATGGTTATTCAATAGCTTTTTGTTTCTGAACTTGTACCTTGCGTGCAGTTACCCGCCTAAAATTCAGAAATGAGTATTGATATCCTGAGCCTCGAGTTGCAATTGGAATGGAATCACAATTCTGGTATCTACACCTATATTTTCTGGGTTAATGATTCGAATGGAAAAAAAACATACTGGAACATTGGCGGATTTGAATAAAATTCAAAATGGCCACCGACGAAATGTTCTTTGTTATTGTATTGAAGACATCCACATGGTTAGAAAACACTCCTTTGTGTATTTGAACTTGTATATGTTACTCCGTTACCAACCGTCATAAAATTTGAATCGTAATATCCAATGTTCACAATCTAATGAGGGCATTACCCCGGGTTTTAATTGACATATAGAATCATATTTGAGCTGTCCACGTTACACCTTAGTATCCGGGTCACCGGGAAAATGCAACCACTAATTTACATAATGGGATTATACTTTAAAGCTCAACTACAACAAATGTGGAGCAAACTCTCTAATGAACGAGATGGTGTAGATGACCATACGCAAATTGCGAGCCGTGCTGGCAAAGGAACGCAAAAAACAATATGAAATAACGTATTTATTTTAATGAACGTCAGGGGGGGGGGGGCATCAATTAGAATATCTCCTGCGTTTAGATGGGGATGGACCATTTATTAGAGTAGTGTTTTAAATAGTCATATATTGCACACGATCGCAGGTTTTATTGAAAAAATACAGGGATATATGCATACCTCCATATAACCATCTGACATTTAGTACATTACATGTGTAGCAGGGCACATGCGCATAGTGCAACAGTGAACTCAAATCCGCATCTGTGAATGATGCACTTCTCTTTAATGATTCTGATGACTCAACATCTTATTTTCCGAAAGGATTTGATTCTCAGCTTTTTTTAAATTATTAAACGTATGCCTGCTTGTGTTGTTGCAGTGTGTAAACACTTGCGATTGTGAGTATTGTGCTTTGAATTCCTTCACCAGCTCACCCATACTGTTAAATTTACGTTCTGTTGTCTGTTCTTGTGTGCTGAATATTATTTTTGTTTTCATATGGTGTACATTCAACAGACGAAGGAATTATTTATAAGTAACTATTATGAATAATCAGATAACCATACTTTTTTTCTTGGGTAAATTTACAATAAATGATAACCTGTTGTACTGATTTTTTTTGGTACAGAGTAAGTAGCTGCAAAATATTTTGTTTGATGTGTAGTAATTCATAAAATATATCTTGTGAATATACAAATATTCTATATAGCCGAAAGACGCTGATCAGCTACATATCTTTTGTAGCTGACGGTAGTCATATTGAACGAAAAACAGGATTGCCATGGGGGAGGGGGGGGGGGGGGGGTAAATTAGTATGATTGCACTGGACAAAGACTTCACAGCACAATACTCTGCTTCAGCACATTTATCGTGATATTAATCAGATGGAAGAGTGTGCATATTCCTGTAATTATGTACTCATTCTTGCTGTAGTTAAATTAACCGCCCCTTCACCAAAAGACACCTTGGTTCACAGAGAGCTATGTTTGCCCCACCCCACATGTTGTAACATAGGATAACTGGGGAAATAGATCACTTTGATCTTGAACATGCCTCTATATTTGTAACACCAATAATTCATTTGTACATTTTTTTGTTTTCACACAAATGGAATGACAATGGGGACATATTATACGATTTCCAATGTCAGCTATACATGACAGTTTAAATACACGAAATGATGTTTTTCTAACTATGCATGTCTTCAGTACCACAAGATAATGGCCCAGCTAAATTTCATGGGAAATCAATACGTATTTCTGGACGATAACTGCATAAAATAGAAACTCAGAGACACAAAGATATTTTTTATAACCATACTTGTCCTCATTGCTATACCATTTTATTATTTTTATAGAATGTTAGCAAATATAATTTGGTTTCAATATAGACATCGTGATTTTGTCATAATTTTTTTTTGCTGGCAGCCATCTTGAATTTTTCCGAATTCGCCACATAGGAATGACCTAATCTTTGTATCAATGGTTTCATTCGATTCTTTGACCATGAAAACATATGTGTAGACACCAAAATTATGATTCTACGTAAATTAGAACTGGAGATATTGTCCACATTAGATTTTCTATGCGCCATGCAATTTTTGAAAAAAGGCCGGAACCCATCGCGCCCCAATTTTTTTCTGGTAACATCGTTAATATCATTCACAGGAGTCCAGAGATCAAATTGGTACCACTCGTGGAGAGTAGTGGGGGTGCACAAGGACCAATTCTGGCACATGGACTACTACCTGTGGGAATTATAAATCGAGATAGAAATAAAAATAAACTTTGATAAAGCAGAATGGCGGCCATTTTGAATTTTGCAAGATCCTCATTTCAGGTCATTTCAAACCCCCTTCCAATCGATTCAGCACCTTAAAAAAACCTAATACTGGACATTTTGATCATCCAAATTGGCCAACTGGAGCAAAAGATATATACATATAGGTTTTCCAGAATGTCTTCCGGCGGCCATTTTGAAAATCGTTTTCCTGAGTTACTACCATGATCCAGCATGTCTACTCAAGTTTTTTTTACTCCTGGGGTGGTCCCCTAAACGAATTTTATAAGAAACTTAGAGGACCTAAAAATGCACACAGGACCCCCCTTAGCAAGACTACTAACAATATCAACCACATTTTCACTGATGATCGACATGCCTATCGCATTCCTGCGATACGACAAGGAAGCATCGTATAGGCCGCAGATATGCACGCCTAGGCCTACAAGCGAGCTCGCGAGCCATACCAGTTTTATGAAGCTTTCAAGATTAAAACGTTCCTCAGATTCGAATCTGTGGCCAAAAATTGAAATCTGTTCTCGCAGATTGCATACTGTGCTGACATTTTCAAACTAATAATATATTATTCCAATATCAGGCCACATATTCATATCGGTTCCGATATATTGGAATATGTGGCCAAACATTGTACGTTGTATTTCTTTCAAATGTCCCTTTGAAAGCTTCGTAGATAGACCCTATAGGTTTTTGCAGTTCTTAGAATTTTTTTTACTGTTTGGACCACGGCATTTCCCATAGTAGATCTATGTACATGGTACAAGGTTTTATGTGTCCTGAGAATAATTTACTATTATTTTCTATTTTGAATTTGAAGTGCGCTTGATTTGTTAACTTGCTTGTAGCCCCGGTAGTAAAATGATCTCTCTAAAATTTGCACCAAAATTATCAAAACAATATTCCTTTTTTAGTAATGGCAGAAATGTCGAAAATAGTTGTTCCGTTTCCTCGATGTTACGTCATGTATATATTCCTATCGTAATAATCCACGTCACTATCTGACGAAAGCATCTATATAGTCTCAAGACAATGAGGTAATTTAAATGAATATAATTCAAAACCGCCATAAGTGACTGAGGACTGAATATAATACCATCTACTTTAAATTATATTCGCCATCTATTTCTTAAAGTTAAATTCCCTCTCAACCTTTTAACCGCCATATTATTTAATTGGAATTTTCACCCGCTTGAAGTTGTGTTTTGCTGACGCGATTCACAGCTTTAATCTAAAGATTCGCTTCACAATTTAATGTAGTAGAGAAATAGACAGTAAGCCTAACCTACCCAGGAAGTATATGGCTGAAAATTAAATCAGTCATAAGCGGCTGCACCTAAATAATCATGCCAATTTGTCACTCTGGATACCTTTACGCCAAAGACGCTCACGGCAATACTCTTCGATTGAGCTCGTTCTCATGTCATCTGGAAAAATGGCTGATCCTCGGCTCGATAGGAAAGCTTGCTAGCATGAAAGATTGGCCCAATGATGACACAATGTTGAACCAACATTCATCTTCAAATTCGACCATATTTGATAGATCTTTCTCTAATATGATTCAGACTAACAATAGTTTGTTTAAAATTTAAGGCTTAATCGACCATTGTACTATATTATTTTTTTATAATTATACATGTGGTCAATACGAGAATGCCAATGTGATCTGTACATCATTATTATATTCTCAATATCGTTCAATTTGTGTGAATCATATAAAACAATCGCAAAAGACTTTTAGATTTCGTAGTGTCTTCACCACCTGTCCCAAGGCAATGTTGCATTTGATCAAGCGGAGGGCAAGGTTGTTTTACAATAAGCAATCGGAACAGTCTAACCGGTTTATTTCACGAATAATATGTACTGTAACAACTTAGGCCTATATGATTATGTTTCATCAAATAGAGACGAGATGTTTAACGCGTGAACCCGAAGCTAGTTCAATGCTGGATCAGCGACGCCTAGGATTGTACTAACGAATTAGTGTCTTACTGGTATTATATGTTGTAAATTTGCTATATTTTAGAAACTAATATAATAATTTGATTTTTATATCACTAACACTGGTATCTTATTTTTAAACACAAAATATTTTTAGGAATAATTTGAACTTTGTAAATTTAAATACCATCTGTTATGGCTCTGTGATGGGCAGATGGCTTTGTATAACCATTAATTTTATTATCAGATTAGTAACTGACTAGCTGTCACGAGAGTGATTGTCACTCATATCGATGTGTGGTTCGCTATCCTGTACGTGCTCGGCATATGTATCTAGTTATTAGCCGACATCTCAATAAATTATTAAATCAATCAATAAATCAATCAGTCTATCAATCAATCAATCAAACATTAAATCAATCAATCAATCAATCAATCGAGCGATTGATCAATCAATCAGTCAATCAATCAATCAATCAATCAATCAATCAATCAATCAATCAATCAATCAATCAATCAATCAATCAATCAATCAATCAATCAATCAATCAATCAATCAATCAATCAATCAATCAATCAATCAATCAATCAGTCAATCAATCAATCAATCAATCAATCAATCAATCAATCAATCAATCAATCAATCAATCAATCAATCAATCAATCAATCAATCAATCAATTTAATAACAGATCAATAAAAAAACACTCACTCTGTCAATCAATCAATCAATCAATCAATCAATCAATCAATCAATCAATCAATTATTCAACCAATCAATCATCAATAAATCTCTCACTAAATAAAGAAATAAATCAATCAATCTGTCAATCAATTGATCAATTAATTGATTTATTTTTTGTACTCATAATTATTACTATCAATCGCAGTTGCAGCAATAAATAGTAGATTATTCTGTTTGTTTTCTTAATATCCTACGACAAACTATTGATCATTAAGGAGCATAAAAATAAGAGGGTGATATCGTTACTTTATCTTTGTAAACTTGCAATCACAGAACATTATGACGAGCCTTGTCGTGCATGCTAAGTCGTCCTATCTGAGAAAATAGAAAACAATAAACCATTTTTCAAACAAGTTAACAATGAAGATATGTTAAAATATAATTATTTTATATACTCATAGGGCATTAAATAAACATGTATGGTTAGCAGCTCATAACTAAACATTTATTAGCAGAATGCAATGTGTATTTAACATACAGTTCGATTAGTCTCTTCTGTCAAATGACAAAATGAAAGTTCGCATACTTTGTATGCACTTTGTGATAAGATAATAGTTTTCAAGAAACAGTGAACATTATACTTTTATAAAAGTGCCCAATCACAATCAACGGTATATTAGACATTATATATAAAAGTATAGTCAATATTACATGTCAAGGCTGTACTTTGTAACAGTATTATAATTTAATTACCACAAAATATATGAGTGAAGGAAAATTAGTAATAAAGTTGCTGATGAAACAATTTGCATGTGTAGCGGTATTAATTCATCCATCAAGATGGCTTTGTTCAAAATGTGTTTGGACACCTCGTATACTTCATGAAGTAATGCTTATTGAAGTTCACTTGTTGTATGTTATAATGTATGTGAAGTCATTGTCTATTATGTCATAAAGCAAGCATTATTGTTATTATTTATTTGAGATAATAGCAGAAAGGGAACTTTTATTGAATACATACTAATAAAACGGAAGAGGGTGTGCAGCTATTTTCACCTTTTTTAAAATTATCGATTCAGATGTAAAAAGGGTGAAAGCTGTCCTCATTCATGATACACTGTTTCAACGTACCGTTGTCTAGTAATCTTTGCCATGCTTAACGTTTGTCTAAGCAAAGGCAGTGAACTACTAAATTTTCATTAACGGTGAAGCTTGTGCCCACAATCATTCCCGTCAAAAGAGCAAATTGTGTATCCTGTTACCCACCATTAACGTGGAGTAATAAACACAAGGGAAATACTGGAATTCACTTGTCCTCACAGAAAAATAGAACTTCAACTCTGATGTACTGCATTATAGATAGTTTTCATCTGTTGTGCATTTTACGATTTTGACAATCTACGCCTGCTTAGAAAACCTTGAAACAGCCAATTATTGTTTGACACATTCATTTTAAATACTATGCTGTCCATTGCAGATAATTATTTAGTTTTATAACAACAAAAGATAAATAATCTTTTAGTATAAATTATTTTTATTTTATCAGTCATTTTAATAGCTGGCTTATGCGTTTAATGACTGATACAAAAACAGTAAAGCAATGTATACCGTAATTATTCAAGCTGATTATTTTTTTGCAACGAGAAAATAGAAAAAACGGAAATCTGTGTAATTGTTTCTTCTAACTTCGTACTTTCCTGTATGTGACCAGAAAAAAAAAAAAATTATCAATTACTCAGCATAGCGAATGAGACAATTGTTTTCTGCAGTGATCAGATTTCACATCAGTTATTCATAAACAATTTATACTTGAATTACTGGTCCCCCTCCTCTACGCTACGTTTACCTATGCGCACAAAGCTACTGGGTCGTTTTTCTAGCTCGGCATAATTATCCACTTGATTGTCTTCAGGCCTGTCAACAAGTTCTTGATTATTGTCTGATTTACCAATGCGAACAAAGGACGACGCCTTTTTACCGATGCGAACGAAAGAGTTCGGTCTCTTTTCTTCTGCCTGTTTCATTTCGTACATGCTTTTGCCAATTCTGACAAAAGAGCTGGGACGTTTGTCGGCCAGGAGTGGCTCTTCAATGTCTTTCTTACCAATACGGACGAAGGAGCTGGGCCGCTTCTGCTCATTGTCACTAAAGGTTTCTTCCCCGTTCGAGTCATCAATCTGCCACGGAGAAGCCACATCTCCGGATTTACCGATCCTGACAAACGAGCTGGGTCTCTTAGACATATCACCGCTCACAGTACTCAAATAACTGTCCAAGTCCTCCACCGGAACCACGTCGTCCACGGATTTCTTGCCGATGCGCACAAAGTTACTGGGTCGTTTTCCTATGCGCACAAAGTTACTGGGTCGCTTACCAATACGTACAAAGCTGCTACCTCTCTTCTCACTTTCTGCCAACTGGTCATCGTCTTCTCCACTTCTGCCAATCCTCACGAAAGAGCTCACTCGTTTCTCGTCCTCGTATGGACTGTTGCCACTCTTTCCAATCCGCACGAATCCACTGAGGCGTTTCTCAAGTTCATTTTCTGTTGACTTTTTGCCGATGCGTACAAAAGAGCTGGGTCTTTTGCTCATGGGTACTGCCATGGTTTCGTCTTCTCGCTTGCCTATACGGACAAAGCTGCTACCTCTTACTTGTCGCATTTTGTCGGTGCTGCGCCCAATCCTTACAAATGCGCTTTTCTGTCGGAGTGGGCGGTAGTAGGGATTGCGCCCGATCCTAACAAAGGAGCTTGGTCTTTTACCGCGCATTGAGTCATCGTCTACTTCGTTGAGGCCTTCTGTGCTATCATCTGTGGAAAATCCGTCCAGCACTGTCTCACAGAGCTGTAGACACTCCGCCACTTCCACGTAGCTGGCCGATCCGCAGATGTTGAGGCAGGTGAAGTCCTGCTGTGACTGAGACCAGGCGCCGATCCAGTCAGAGTGGAGTAAAGTGACCAGGAAGAGGCAGATTGATGATATGGCCTGCATACTGGGGGGTCCCTGTAAAAGACAACAAAAAAACTAGTCAGTAACCATGATAACATCCCAGCATTTGTATAACATTTGTAAAATGTTGGACCAACGGCGAAGACGTTGGGCCGACGTTGTGCAAATGTTATGCAAATGTTTTTTGTGCTTGCTGGGATAACAATTATCTGTAAGCATCATAATCATGGTAATGCAGAAACGTCTGCGTGGCTGTCCCAAGTATAGCAATGCCTACGTGAAAACATCCCTCCAAACAGGACAACCGATGCTGGTTTAATGTTGGGCCAGCGGCGAAGCGGAGACCCAGCATTGAATCAACATTGCGTCAATGTATTGTGTTTGCTAACATTTGTGTCGCGATATCACATGATCACTGTCAAATATAATGCCTACTTACTATATAAAATATAATGTACCATATCAACAGACTGATTGCTCTATAAAAACCTCATGATAATAGGAGCCGACGGAAGAATGCTTCTCGCGCCTGACTGCGGACTGTCAAGACCAAAATTTTCGCTACTATTGCCAAATGAAGGGGAAAGTCATAGTTTTGCAATTGAAATTTCAAAATATTTACAAAAATACAATTATTTTATAAAACTAAGTGTCTTTCAAACATGCTGACATCATGAATTACACAAAATGTAGATTTAATAGCTGTTTAATGTAATTAGTGCATTCGGTACAGCCTGAACAGGCTGAGGAAAGTGTAACACAAATCACTTTAAATTACTCAACCCTACATTGTAAAACTGATCTCCGACATTTAAACCTCAGGGTCCAGATGTAGGGTTGTAGCACGTGAATCGCAATTGATAATTTCAGCATGAACATGTTGCATATTGCAAGACTTTCTTGGTAGCATCTGATGAGCTAACCATGCTAATAATTATAAGTAAAAGACCTATGATCGTGATTGAATTTGATCATTATTCTTCCACAATTGTCAGTATATTTCAGGTATTTCAAACTGGATTTGCAAGAACGATTCCCACCTTCAGTTTAAGACACATACTTATATTTATAAAAAAAGATTAAGTTGTGATAATTGATAATCAGAGAATCTACACCAAACTATTATGCAATTTTGCGGGATTTCGATTAAAGGCTGAGCTAATTATTGACATGTGAGATCTTGATTGATTGACTTTTTGGTGTTTCTCTGCGCATTCCAAGATAGTGTAAGTCCCAGATTATGCTGAAACTATGTAGTTTCAGCGTCATTGGGAATATGCCGTGACTAGTTTCAAACTTTGAAAGGGGTCTGGGCGATGGTAAACGTTGAAAAAAACTATAATTTATTGTCCGGTATACTCAGACGATAACAATAATATTTAAGCTGATAATGGTACTGCCGATCCATGCGTGTTCCAGTCTTAGTACTAACGCCAAATCCAATTAAAGAACATCGTGTTGTAGAAAATGTTCTCTTTTGAAATTTAACACCATAGTAATTAAAAAGAAGTGATCTGTTAAAACAATAATCTCTAATATAAAAAAATAGACAGCAAAATCTAAGGGTCATTTGGAAAATACGGGCAAAACTTGAGACTATAGATTCAGCTTACCACCGCGCGTAACCTGAACGGCTACAATAGATTAGAGGACAGATGTACATGCAGTAGATAAGCCTATCCATTGATTGGTGCTTAGGTGTATTTGGTGCTTAGTTAGCATACTCTTAGGCATGGTTAGTACAATTTCAAAGCTTGCCAGGTACAGCAACAGTCATTAAATTTTAACTTTAATTGTTAAAATACTGAAGTCTAATAATATTTTTACAATACAAAGATTAAATAAACGAACTGTTGATGTATCAGGCAAACTTAAGACTCTTTGACAATAAAAACATCTACAATATAAAAGATAAGAACAAACACTACTTACGGTTAGCTTTCTGAAGATATATGTCTGAACTGTTCTCCCTTACTGTGCCCTGTTACAGGGGTGTGTGGTCCTTGTGGGGAGAGATCTCTATGTCTCTATCAGTCGTCTTCACTACATATAAAGTAAAGTTGTTTACACGTGTTTCTGTGATTGATTAGCTTGCAGTGACAGCGTTGGTTTCAGGCTCTCCTCATATGATTGTCTTCTGGTGGTCCTGTCCTTATATAATGATGGGAGCCCGCTGATTAGAAGCTCACCAGGCAACACAAGTGGAAGTGATGAAGACGCTCTGCCACTGCCAGCAACGGTGGATTTATACCCTGTCAAAAACTAGTGGGCGCGTCCGGAGGGCCTATCCCGCGCTGTGAATCCCTGCCCCCTCCCCACCCCTCATGAATCATGGAGCAGCCTCATTAGTGGACAGACAAGTCCTCCTTATCGCCAGCAGTTGGATCAGCTTGTAGAATCGACTAATGCCGGCGTACCTGCTCTGCTGCGCTCTGCATTATTAAATACAGCAACGGTTTACTTTTGAATTAAGCCGTTACCATCTCTTGGTTTCCAGAGGAGTGCAGCCAAAACCAAACCAAATCTGGAGGGCGAATAAAGGGGGGGGGGGGTGATACATGTCCTTCCTAGAAAACACGATATTAAACCAATGTTGTTTTAATGTTGGGCCAGCGTCGCAGACGGTGGCCCAACACTAAAACAATATTGGTTTAACGTCTGGTTTGCGCCACATGCCTATGATCTCCTTAATATTACAAGGCCTCACACCCACCTGGTGCTGGCCACGCTAACACGAAACGTTGATCTAATGTTGTAGCAATGCTGGGCCAGCATCGGAGACGGTGGGTCATGATCGATACAGCATTACATACAGCATACAGTTAACCTCTCGTGCTTAAGCTACTCTCATAAACTATATCCACATGTCTATTATCATTTTAGAATATTACAACATTTCGGACCCGCCCCCCCCCCCCACACACGCACACACACCCGTTGCGAGTCGACGACCGCGAAGTCTTTTAACCTTTTAAGTGCTAATCACGTCAAAAACCCTTTCAGACTTTTATCAAATTGTCCTTTATAGCAGAAAATTAGAGGGAAAAATGAGCATCAAATTTGCATAATTTGTATATATTTTTATTTAAATTTTACATTTTCAAGTATTTTTTACTCACTTGTGCTTAAGCTACTCTCATAAACTATATCCACATGTCTATTATCATTTTAGAATATTACAACATTTCGGACCCCCCCCCCCCCCCACACACACACACCCGTTGCGAGTCGACGACCGCGAAGTCTTTTAACCTTTTAAGTGCTAATCACGTCAAAAACCCTTTCAGACTTTTATCAAATTGTCCTTTATAGCAGAAAATTAGAGGGAAAAATGAGCATCAAATTTGCATAATTTGTATATATTTTTATTTAAATTTTACATTTTCAAGTATTTTTTACTCACTTGAAATTGTGGATCGCTGTAGACAGGCCGAATATTAAGCTGGTAAAATAAAAAATTATATAACTTAGCGCTCAAAGGGATAATGAATATTATTTTGTTGTTTTAGAACATGTGCTGTGGTATTTCTTGGTATTAACCCCATCCAAAAAATAAATATTTCTCATTTAATAAATATAGTTTTAAACTTCTAGAAATTAATTGTGTTCAGGGATTAATATTCTAATTATTAATCTAATTATTCGAGATGGGCATCACGACCAATTTGAAGCCTACGATATATCGTAACTTGTACTAGAATACGGACCTAATCGCACACCAAAGTTGTAAACAAAATTTATGACCTAAAGTAAATCTCTACCTCCTTTCTATATTCGTTTTTCACAATTTTTTATTATCACTTTAATGTCAGTTTTTTAACATGTAAAGGGACAATTTGACATCAATCAGCAAAAACGTTGAAAATGTCGACCTCTATTGTATTTGTTTATATTTTTTACAATTAAAAACAGTTAGCATTTTTATTTTTAACTGCTCAGCAGTGTTCAATGACTGTCACTTTTTTTTCAATTATACTATTTTGTTGGACTAACAAACCTTCCTAACGATTTGAACTATAGAAATTAGTCCATTTGCTCTTTTATTTATCACACTATTGCATTATCTGGTTTTCAGAAAAAGAACGCGATGCAACTGATTCGGGGTATTATGGATCTAAAGTCGATCCCCGAACTGAATGAGTAAAAACAATAATTGTCACAGACCCATAACACATGTGGGCGGGGGCCCTAGGGTAGTGGTTGGCACCGCTGCCTTTCACGCCAGAGTTCGGGGTTCGGTTCCCGGTCTCGGCGGTTTGAAAGAAACAAAAAATGTTTCTTCCCCATCCACGTGTGAAAGTCAGTATTGTGGAGAGCCTCTGTGACCGAGAGGTAGCGTGCTCGGCCTCAGACCGCCAGGGCTCGAATTTCGAATCCTGTGTCTGGAGGACAGTGTCATCTCAATCATCTCACCATCCTCAGGAGGTTCTCCTGGCCCAATTTAGCCTATATGTGCACAAAGGTGACCTAAAGCCCGATTCATTTCATTTCATTTTCATAACACATGTATTCGACTGAAGCGGAAATAATTAAATAAGACATATGTGATGATTTTAAATTAAGAAACACCTTTGGTCTCTATGGTTTACACAACAATATATCAGCGTTGCTAGAGTTAACCCTTTCTCTACCGATTTCCCCCTGAAAAAACTACCCCAGAATCTGACTTCTTTTTTAACCCTTTAACCGCCAGTGCCGCATATATTCGTTTTTTCACTTAATTATTACAACATTCAGTACCGCTATTTGAACATGGTAAAGCCATAATGTGACATCAATCAGCACGATTTGAAAAGAGTTGACCTCCATTTTGTCAAAACTGAATAATTTTCACTCACTTGAAGTTGTGGATCGCGTCAGCGAGACACAATTTCAAGTGGGTGAAAATTCCAATTGAATAATTTGGCGGTTAAAGGGTTAAGGAGGACCCTTGAAGTAGCCCCTGAGCACAAGACAGGTTATACCTATGTGCATGCGCACATCACACAAATTAAAAATGCAGAAGAACATTGCGTCCATGTCACTGACCATTCTGGTGGGCGATTTTCAACAACGCACGTAATGAAATATCTCCATTGCAATTAATGCATGTACACGTGTGGATTTCGCATAAATGTAAATTTGGTAAAGGAAGGTATTTTTCGCATAAATGCGAAATTGGTAAAGAAAAGTTAAACCATTATCACGATTGCGTGACGCATAAGAAAGGTAGAAAACAGAAGAATAGACATTGTGTATGCGGTGCTATTAGAATATTACAAGTGTAAGTGATTAGGCCCTGTGCTGTATGTGCGGGGGAGATAAATCACCATGAGAGCGAACCCAGCAAATATGAAACGTTGGTCCAGCGTTGGTTTACTGTTGGGCCAGCGTCGTAGACGGTGGCCCAACAGTAAACCAACGCTGGGCCAGCATTTCATGTTTGCTGAGAAGCCTTCACCGGATGTGAATAAATGAATGAACAGGTTGGATCACAGCATCATATTTAATCAATGGTACAGTGCCGATGATGGCTGATGGTTAAAATATGGTCCTGATGTTATATGGTTACGTTATGACCGAGGTAGCGTGCTCGGCTTGAGACCGCCGTTGCTAAAATTTAGAGCCCTTGGTCTGGAGGTCAGTGTCATCTTGTTCACCTCTCCATCCTTGTGATGTTCTGCACAGCCCCAGTTTAGCCTGTATGTGCACAGACGTGGCCTACAGCCAAATTCATTTATTTATTCATGCATCAATTCATTCATCTATTCTTTCATCTTTTCATCTATTAATTCGTTCGTTCGTTCGTCCGTTAGCTCAATCGATAGCTCGTTTGTTCGTTCGCTCGTTCGAACGAATGAAGTCAGCTTGTCCATGGCACTTATCCCTTAAAAAGCTGAAATACTTGGATACCAAAGGGTATTTTCAATTTGAAATCATCACAAATGTCTCAGTTAGCTCTTTCTGATTTATTTTAACATCTATGTTCCGAGTCTACGCTATAATAAATATTTTCACTCTTACAGTGCGGGGATCGACTTTAGTCGTCAGAATCTGACGTCTACAGAAGTTAGAGTCTGACGACTAAAGTCGATCACCGCCGTAGACGTCAGATTCTAACGATTAAGGTCGATCTCCACAGATTCTGACGACTAAAGGCTTCCCCCGCGCTGTAAGGGTTGATATGTAGTAAACTAGTATCATATATGATGCAATAATGTTTTTAGGGGAGGAGTTTATTATAATAACATACACACATGTCTATATATGAAAAAATGATCATGGTTGTCATTTTGTGATAAAACGCGTCGAATTCGATCCAACGGGTAGGCCCCTACATGTACCTACTTTGAATGTCTCCAACATCCAACTCAAAGAGTAATCACTGAGGATGCTTTCAGATTTCTGATACACAGTCTAACAGAAAAAGCGCACCTTTTACGTCTTATTAACTCTTTCAGAGCGGGGATCGACCTCAGATGTCAGAATCTGATATCTAATCTGATGTCTAGAGTCGATCTCCTCACTGAACGAGTAAAATATTTATAATGGCCGTATCGTAGTCCCATAACATAATTATTTAAGTGAAATAGAAAGGGCTAACTAAAACATTGATGATTATTTTAAAATCATGAAAACGCTTTGGTCTCTTGGTTTGTAATAAAATATTTCATCGCTTTCAGGGTTAAAGCAGTTTACACACGGCTTGATAGATAAGTACCCGTAATAGTAGAGCAACAGAAGACACACAAATACAGTATTCTAGGGAATAGCTGTCATGAAAAAGCAACAAGTTATGTCATATATTAAAATTTCCGTCGGGATGTCTAGAATACGAAAAATGATGGTGGCATCGTGGAATCCCATGGCATTTTTTTCTAGTCGACTTTGGAGGAGGGCATTTAAACAGATCTATGACCATTATATTATGATCTCAGACCTTGTGAAACGAACAAACAGTGTGTTAGCTGCATTAGTTTTTGTTTTGCTATTCATAGGGATGCTATCCCATATTGTGTTGGAGTGTTTATTCTTTAAGGCGCACAGGGTGGAATAGAAGAGCAATAAAACTAAATGCATAACACATAACATACATGTACAACATTGCACATATTTATGTCGACATTATCACACAACCAAAACATAATTTAAAGTTTTTCATTTCACACTCTCTAAAATAATCTTAATAAGGCTCGCTAAATTCTGCAATTTTCTTTTGTCATTTATTATGCTTCTGAATTAGGGTACCGTTGGGTGTTTATGACAATAGTTCGGTCTGCATGTGCTTTTTAAGTCTAGTTTTCAAAACCTGTTAAAAATATTTAAGTGTAAAATATTCAATTGATAACGGCCAATTTCGCAGTATATCATCGAAAAAGTGGTACTTTTATTAAAATTTACTACATATTTGCAATATCTCAAATGAAGCTTTTTGATAACATTATTATTTTCGTAGGCCCAAATCTCACTTCCATAAAATAGTTGTGGTGTGACAAGCTTGTTAGAAAGATCTAGCTGTATAGCAACACCCTAGATTTGTATAAAAGTGAAAACTTGCTCTACTTGCTTTATTAAAAACATTTTTTTGAGCTTTTCTAAACTTTCCATTATGATTAAATACAACACAATACAATTCAATACAATAGGTAGCTAAAATTGTCTATAAAATCAATGTTTGCATTTCGGAAGTTAAACTTTTCCTCTTGAGAATATTACTATTTTTGTTTTGCTTGTATTGATATTTCATATCCATATGTTACAGTACGACTGCATGGCATCTAACGACAATTGAAGCACCTTCAGTGATTCTGCAAGAAGTAATGTGTCGTCCGCATACAAAATAATGTACATTTCAATATACTCGTACATATCATCATCATTTCCTTCCAGCTCGGAAAAATATGTTACACCACCGTAATTTGAACTAAGGAAACTTTCCAGATCATATAAATAAATCGAGAATAACAACGCCGATAAATTATCGCCTTGCCTGACTCCGATCTCTGACATAAATACATTTAACAATTTACCGTTCATTTTTACATAACATTTGGCATTTGAGTAGGCCTACAGTTATTTTATTTCATTTACGGTTTGGCCATTTGTTTTTTTAAACATAACATTTTTAGACTAACTCAAAAAACATTGTCGAAAGCATTTTGGTATTCTATAAAGCAATAGTATATTCGTCAATGAGGGCAGGGGCCCTAGGGTAGTGGTTAGCACCGCTGCCTTTCACGCCAGAGTTCGGGGTTCGGTTCCCGGTCTCGGCGGTTTGAAAGAAACAGAAATGGTGGCCTAAATGAAATGAATCGGGCTTTAGGCCACCTTTGTGCACATATAGGCTAAACTGGCCAGGAGAACTTCCTGAGGATGGTGAGATGATTGAGATGACACTCTCCTCCAGACACAGGATTCGAAATTCGAGCCCTGGCGGTCTGAGGCAGAGCACGCTACCTCTCGGTCACGGAGGCTCCCCACAATACTGACTTTCACACGTAGATGGGGAAGAAACATTTTTTTTCTTTCAAACCGCCGAGACCGGGAACCGAACCCCGAACTCTGGCGTGAAAGGCAGCGGTGCTAACCACTACCCTAGGGCCCCCGCCCAGGTGGCCTAAAGCCCGATTCATTTCATTATATATTCGTCAATGAGTGCTTAGAGGACAAAAACGTGATTAATGGTAGAATTTATTAAAACCACCTTGTTCGGAACCAATTAAGTCATAAGCATCAATAAATATGTCTAACCTTTGACTTAAGACTGAGGCAAATATTTTTTCAAAACAATTAACAATCGAATCCCCCTGTAGTTATCAGGGTTCATACACATGTCGCCTTTGTTATTGTACAAAGGTATAATATTACTGATCCACCACTTTATCCCGATTGTAATACCAAGTTGAGAAGATTTATAAATACATATACATGTATCATAGATTCACAGGATAAATAAAAAAATATTTTAAGACTTGAGCATTGCCAAACGCAATAATTCTTTTCAATTTTAGAATAGATTTTGAATTTTATCCGGTTTAAAAGGTTTGTGTATTTCTGCATTTAAAATATAAATATTAGTGTTATCAATTACATCTTCATCATCGTTTTAAATGTCCAACAAATATATGCATTGATATTTTTCAAATTCCTGTCTAGTGTGATCATCAGTAAGTGTTGATTCATTCATAATCTGCCAATATACTTTTAGATCGGTCGATTTCAGCTTTCGTATTTCGTTTTGCATGCCCTTTTGATATTAAATTTTTTGAAAGACTTATTTATGGATGTTTCATAATTGATAATTCAATACTAGCTGATATGTCTGTTTTTGGCCTCTTGGTATAGATAAATCTAGTTCTTGTAAAATGTTTTGTATGTTTTTTGCAAGCAGAGTTATACTATGACTTATGAAAAGGTAATAAAACTAATTTTTGGACCTTTTCTTTCAAAAAGCACAAGAAATATTGCAGTTTAATATTTTTAAATGTGTTTACTTCGTAACTATATTTTCAAATGTGTAATGTGCAAAAAAAAATGTGTTACAAGTCATATCATCTCCATGAGGAAATAAATAAAATTTAAAAGCATAATTATTAACTCTTTGTGTTCCACAACACAATATGCATTTGCCTCTTATATTATGTTTATATTTATTAGATATTCACATGTACAGATACAGTGCAGCAGCAAATTCACCAACATTAATGGCAAACTTCCACCAAAAACAACATCACTTTTCATATACAGTTGGAAAACATGACATTTTAGGGATATGACTAGGTGGGTAACAAGAAGCACAGTTTGACAAATTTGACTCTTTGTGCACCGGATCTAATGTATATGTGACCTATCTATATGGATCTCGTAACATACACAACGAGCACAAGATATGTTAGAAGAATCAGCCTTATTAATTTTGATATTAGCTGATTAAGATGTAATTTCATTTGATGATGTAAAACATATACATTAAAATTAACGACCTTTTTTTAAAAAAGCACAACAATGCTTACAGTTAAAACTCTAACTATGCATGTTTTTTGTGTGGACGCAGTCATAAGATAATTAGCTGTATGTTATTGATGTTATATGAGAATATGATGTTTACAAATTCATAATAGCCCTTTTATCCCTTAAAACCCTCACGATTCATTAAAGCATCATTTTACATCCTAGAACACAGACTTGATTTTCCTACAACTGACGGTTTTAGAAGGACAATTTCCATGAAACTCTTTTACCAATACATGGCAATTTTTTTCATCCATTACAAGTCGAGAACTGCGACAGCAATTCGCGGCTTGTAGTGGATGAAGGTGCCACAATGGTAAATTCGGGCTTGAAAGGGTTAATGTAAAGCAAAACATTTTATTCACATTTTAGTAGTTTTAATTTTATAGATTACCAAAATTAGATACGTACTTAAGGCGTAATACCAGAAATACATAAGAGATAACTCTTATGTATTTTTAATAATACGCAATAATTAGTTTTATAATACACGTATTTAGCTAGCTATCTCCATTGGAAATATCGACCGATAAAGTTAAATTAACCTTTGTGCACATAATCTTAAAATAATCATATTTATTTTCATATTTTAAACAACGCACACAACACATTTAATGGTTTAAATTATGCTAAAAAAAAACTCACAACCGTATGTCTTACTTAAACAGTCTAAAGACTGAATGAATTAAAACATTTAAAATATACTAAAGCAGTCTAAAGACTAAAAGAATTAAAATATTTATAATGGCCATAGACCCATTACATAAGTTTTCAAATGAAGCGTAAAGTGCAAGCTAACACATTTATAGTGATTCTAAATTAAATTAATTTCGATCGCCATGTTTTATACCAAAATATTTCCGCGTTGTAAGGGTAACCCTTACAGCGCGGGGATCGACTTTAGTCGTCAGAATCTGACGTCTGTAGGGGTCAGATTCTGATTCTGATTCAGATTCTCAACACTGTAAGAGTGAACAAATTATAATGGCTATAGACCCATAACATAGGTATTCAAATGAATCAGAAGAAGCTAACTAAGACATTTATGGTGATTTCAAATTGAAAAAACCCATTCGGTTGTGATGTTTTTTAAAAATTAATTCAGCGCTTCAAGGGTTAAACACGCTCCATCCATACGGTAAGTCACGGGGGGTAAAACGAGAGGTTGGGACTCCAGGCTGGCAGGTGATGTGGTACAGAAGTCAGTTTGACATTTGAATAGTGTCCAAATCTCAGCGCTCAGACTGCGGTCTTGATTAGGTTACATTTTTTTCACGTAATCCGACAAATTAGATGAGATAATTACAGAGGTGAACCCACGTTTTCGTACACATGACTAGGTCGCCCTGTCGTGTGAACCAAAAGGCAGCAACCCCTGAATTTTAAAGTAATCAGTTACCGCATGCTACTACATGCTTTATCATATTTAGCGAAATATGTGGTACAATTGTTTCCGGGTGAGATCATTTACTAGATCGAGGTATCTAGCCAGATTCACAATCTAGAGAGCTCTTTCTCAGACAAAAATTGTTTCCAGCAATGTATTTTTTGTATTGTACATTATATTATGCGTCTGTGATTATTTTGCAATGTGGTGAGCATAATCATTCTAAAATGAATATTTGTATACAATGTACTCTAAACAGTAGCACCCACACTCTGTAAATTCGTCATAACGTGCCAAAATCACGCCATGTATAAAAGTTATTGATCAGTGTTAATTACAATATATACAGGGTTGAATGAATAAATAAATAAATGAATGAATGAATGAATGAATGAATGAATGAATGAATAAATGAATGAATGAATGAATGAATGAATGAATGAATGAATGAATGAATGAATAAATGAATGAATGAATGAATGAATGAATGAATGAATGAATGAATGAATGAATGAATGAATGAATGAATGAATGAATGAATGAATGAATGAATGAATGAATGAATGAATGAATGAATGAATGAATGAATGAATAAATGAATGAACGAGCGAACGAATGAATGAACGTGCAAACGAACGAATGAATGAATAAATGAATGAATGAATGAATGAATGAATGAATGAATAAATGAATAAATGAATGAATGAATGAATGAATGAATGAATGAATAAATGAATAAATGAATGAATGAATGAATGATAAATGAATCAATGAATGAATCAATGAATTAATCAATGAATGAATCGGTAAAAGAAGCTTTTGATAATCATATTTTTATAAAGTACCAAAATCAACAAAAATTGTTGTTTTCGCTCGAACGTTTATGGATGAAACAAAAAAAAATCACAGAAAGCGAAGACGATTTTATATTAGATTTGGCCTAAATATTGAATCTTATCTGAATATACTGACTGTTGCTAATGATCATGATTATCAATTGAAGAAAGACAAAATAGTTTTGGACTTGAATTATATATATCGCAACCATCCCAGCAAACACATTTGTACAACGTCGGCCCAACGTCTTCGACGTTGGTCCAACATTGTACAAATATTATACAAATGTTTTGTGTTTACTGAGATGCTTGCTCTTTTTCTGTAATCAGGTAATGGTTATCTGACACTATATGTCAATATTTAGATGCGTCTCGGTTTAAAAGACAATCTACAAAGTGTAGTTAAAGCATGTGTAGACCTTGGACCTGATTGGATGTGATTGATTCATCGATTTGCCGGACATCCTTCCGCAAACAATAGCCTCCGGACCAATGTTGGCTTAATGTGGGGTCAGCGTCGCGGACCGAGGGCCAACATTAAACCAAAATTGGGTCAGTAGATGGGTGGCTTTATTGTTTCTCAGATGAATAGTGAATTACTCGCGACGAGAGTTTTTGTTTTATTCGCATTCTATCTCTAACTATATGAACTCACCCAAATAATCGATCACAGCCCTACCAAGCAAACATGAGACGTTGGCCCAACGTCTCATGTTTGCTGGGTATGTTGTTTTCTGTTTGGCTAACGTTGCAAACGATGGGTAAACATCAAACCAATACACGTGGTCAACCAACCGCTTTTACTTTGTATAACTGCTGAACTTTCCTGAAAAAAGGCGTTAGTGCAAAGTCGGCTCAAAAGTTCTGCCACTTCTGAGACGGTGCAGGAATATCTCTTCGCTTACGTAAAGTCCGAATTGATTCAATTTACTTAATTGGATTCTTCGCCATTTCAATATGCGTGACAAAATTTCAAAAGGCAGCGGAATTATGATAATTGTTGAAAGGGTGTTTTAATAATTATGTCGATGTATAATAAAATGTTTTTTTTTATTTTCAGCTGGTGGAAAAGATGGGAACCGTCACTGCAAGACGAGATATAAATACAGCCATTGTTACAAAATTTTAGTTCAATATATTTTTATAAAATTTCACTGCAATATCTAAAATGAAATATTTGAGGTACGATATACACAGTCATGCATAATTACCAGATGCCGGTATAATATATTGTTTATTTTAAACAATAATGTCGCTTAAAATGTTTAGTCAAGGGACACAATTCTATTGAACACAATTATTACAAAATATGGTTTATTCCATAAAAGCAGAAATGCATTTCTGATATGAGTAGGAACGCTGCCAGCTTCTATTTGAGACAATATATCAATCTTTATTCAGACATAGGATCATCACACTGCACATTATAAAAAAACACCCGAATTCACTTGTCATGAATCTTGGAAACCAACCTGTAGCCTACTATTACACATATATCCCAGTAAACACAAAACATTTGTATAAATTTATACAAATAGGAACATAAAACATTTGTTTAAATGTATACAATATTGTACCAACGTCGAAGCGTTGGGCCGACGTTGTATAAAATTTATACAAATAGGAACATAAAACATTTGTTTAAATTTATACAATATTGTACCAACGTCGAAGACGTTGAGCCGACGTTGTATAAAGTTATACAAATGTTTTGTGTTTACTGCGATACCTACGCTAGTCTGGGCAGTCTGGGACAGAAGATTTGAAACCGGATTCCGCTGGTTGGATAGAAGCACGTTAATTCGCTTATTATAGGATCACATACGTGACTTTGTTGTATTGCAGTCTATTTGTCCATTTTGCAGGAAGACATAATACGTCCAGCATAGAGCCCAAGCCTTCTATTATTATCCTTGATTTTCCATCTGCAGTCCGCCATCTATAATTATACTCCGTTCTGCTAAATGGGATTGATTTTACTATTGTTATTAAGCATGACATCGTTATTAAGCATGATTTTATTGTTATTTCTGATTCGAATAGAATCATCAAAGGACCGGTGAAAACTTCACTTTAGCAAAGTATATATCACAATAGGATGTCCTCTAAATTCCACTAATTATCAGTTATTATAAAAAATAAAACCTGAAAAAGTACACTTTCTTATTTGGCTGGGTAGATCTCAAAAATCATGATTTCACACACAAATACAGCCAATTATTTAATCTGGACTAACATTGAGACAGGATCGGGTCGATGTTTCAGCTTTGTTGTACTTGTACAGATTTCGACTTCTACAAATAAAATGAATCGGGCTTTAGGTCACCTTTGTGCACATATAGGCTAAACTGGGCCAGGAGAACCTCCTGAGGATGGTGCGATGATTGAGATGACACTGTCCTCCAGACACAGGATTCGAAATTCGGGCCCTGGCGGTCTGAGGTCGAGCACGCTACCTCTCGGTCACGGAGGCTCCCCACAATACTGACTTTCACACGTGGATGGGGAAGAAACATTTTGTTTCTTTCAAACCGCCGAGACCGGGAACCGAACCCCGGACTCTGGCGTGAAATGCAGCGGTGCTAATCGACTTCTACAGGCCCGCTTCGACAGTTTGGAGAACACGGAGAAGGGTGGGTTAATACTATGTAGCGGTCGTGATGATGGCCAGCATTTCAAGTGTAGCACCCGCATTAAGGGAGCATTTGACCGGCGTTTCCTGTTGACTTAAATTGGTCAGTTTTATAAAATCATAAACACACAAAAGCTACATGCATACATGAATTACAACCAGACAGACATGATAACATCTCATGACGTCAAGAAGAAACTCTCCCCCTACTTCTGCATTTGGCAAAATTGCTTCCAGTGGGCTGAAACGAGCTTTAAAACGTCACTTAAAATAGAATGAGCTATGACTTTCACAAAGTAGGTTTAGAGACTACACGGGGTCTTTAAGCAAACAGCGGGTTAATTTGTATTCTGACATAAAGCTAACATTTTTGAACTGTTGCTTAAGAACATTGATATACGTGAGATAATTCTTTCGTTAGACATTTACAAAATGCCTAATTATTTTACATATTTTACCTTGGTTAAATGTATATTTCACCTTTTATCAGATGCATATTTTACATCTGGAGCTCGTTTGTTTGTATTGATTGTGCCATGATAAAAAATAAAATGCCTTTATCGACTCGCAAGCATGTTAGAAATCTTTCAAGCATGACTTGAGCTACGCTTCGTTCAAATTATACCTCGGCACAATTTATAAAACCACCATGATTATAGTTATATTATGTGTTATATATCAAAATTATTGAAAACACGATGCATGACAGGCTCTTGTGTTGAGTTGATTTTGGTATTAACGGTTCAAACGTCCCTGCCCACGACCTGAACCCTAATAAGTACGAGATTGTTCATTTATTGTCCTCATAATTTATATATGGTTCACCCCCTGTAGTGGCACCATGCCTCTCAGAGACTGAAGCAATTTGATCCTGATGTGAAATAATGGTTTGTACATGAAAATGACACACTACTAAAAATATGATTTAGAGAGAAAATGCTGGGAATCACACCATGTACATGATAAATAACCAATAAATAATTAGGTTGAAATAAAGAAATGCATTTGACCTCATTTGACCAGCAAGCACACGATGCTGACCCAGTGATGTTGTATTGTTGTGCCAGCGTCGCAGATGGTGGCCTAGCAATAAATCTGCATCAGGTCAGCGTCTCGTTATTGCTTGGTAGCCCGTTCGCTTCTGGGATAACTTGTTACCAAACATTGCAATCTTACAGACAATAATGATGATTATCTTTAAAAAACACTATAATTTTTATTCCAGATAGTCACATGTTTTAGAGTTTCAACAGTCATATGTTAGCAAACATGGCTCTTGATGTGAAGGATTGTTGTAGTAATGGATAATAAAGAAACAATTCAAATAAATAAATATTGTCATGTTTTACGTTTATGTATGTATTACAGTGAGGTGATTACGTGAATGCGAGGGTACCATAATGAGAATATAGTAGACAACAAAATGGCTGATAAATTTGCTAGTTTGGGTAAAAAAAATAAGACTAATAGGGTTTTTGGTCACCTTTGAGCACATCGGCTAAACTGGGTCAACAAAACCTGGGGATAGTGAGATGAATGAGATGACACTGCTCTCCAGACATGGGATTCAGAATTCGAACCCTGGCAGTCTGAGGCCGAGCTCGCTAACTTCCAGTCACAGAGGCTGCCCTCAATAATTAATCTTTACAAGTGAGCGGGGAGGAAGATCTTGTGTCTTTGAAATTTGAATGCCAGAGCGGAGTTCTCCGACTTTCCAAGCAGGCAGCGTTAACCACTACACCGGGGCCACCGCCCTGTTGGTGCGGTAGGAAAAACTGAGAACATGTGAACTACTTTATGAAACCTTTACAGGTAGATTCCCAGCCCAGATTCCAAAGGACTTAACGTATACGTAGACATATTGAAATGCTCATTCACTCACAGACAACGAGTGTCACCACAACGTTACGTGAACGATATTTGGGTAGTTGTTAAAACAAGCAGCCCGTAATGAATTTTAGGGAGCTGTTGTGAGAATAAGGGTAGATATTCTCGTAAAAGTAACGATATATCGTAGGCGTAGACTTTTTATTCATGTGAAATACTGAACCTGTTCATTCCTTACCCATTTCAACTCCAATAAGAGCAGTCATGTGGCGCATTCAACTTATCATACACATTGCCATCTTAGTCATACCAGATACTTATTTACACAAGAGTCAAGTGAAGCATGTGAGGGAAAAGTGTGTTGCCCAAGGACACAACATTATATCGATGTCCCAATATTGGGAGAGGATAAACATTATATTTCTTTAAAAATCCTACATCAAGCGGTTTCGAAACCGCACGCAGCGACATTGGCAAAGTTCCACGCTCTAACCATTGCGTCACGTCCCTCTCTAACCCCTGTGCAACAATTGGGTGCATGTCTTGACATGTATTGATATCTCTCTTACGTACCTCATCATTGGCAGCATGGAAACGTATCCACAACTGCATGGCACTTGACACTTACAGCGGGGGATCGACTTTAGACGAATCTAGACGTCAGAATCTGACGAATCTAGACGTCAGATTTTGACGTCTAAAGTCGATTCCCGCACTGAAAGAGTAAACTATTTATGATGACTGTAGGTCTACCCATAACATAGGTATTCAAAAGAAGCGGAAATAGCTGACTCAGACATTTATGATGATTTCGAATTGACAAAAAACCCTTTGGACGCCATGGCTTATACAAAATATTCCAGCGTTGAAGGGGTTGAGCAGACAGGTGGATGGCAACGCCACTGAGAGCGCTGAGTCCGGTCATAGAGAGGTTTTGGGATTACGTGCAGGTGACCCAATGACTGACCTACCTGTATGAATCAGGACAAGATATCAGATCTAATCTGGGTGAGAGAGGGAATAAATAGCCATTTAGCTGTTCATTAACAGCCCTCAATATGGACAAAGCAAATTCCTCCTTATCAATATCCGTTTCCTCATAAACTCAGATAATTCTTATCATGCTGGGTCCTCAACTGGGTTTGCTCACCATGGCTTCTAATTTGCCAAGCCAAAAGCCAGTAACTCGTTACTCAAAAGGTAAGCGGTTACTGCATTTTGATTTTGTACGGCATGGTAGGCTCAAATGCATAACACATATAGAAACGGAAGTCAACCACATTTGTATAATAATACCACCATTCTGCATTACAACTTGTATGAGCTTTTTGGCTCAGCAGAGAAAGCATACTGTCCTACACAGCTACTGTGGTATCAAGGAGACTGTGTATTGATCCTTTGGGATGGTCAGCAAACGCGAAATGCTGGCCCAATGCTAGTTTAAAGTTGGATTAAAATTGGGCAGTTGGATTTTATGATCTCCAGATAGGCCCTATTAAGCCTAAGGGTTAGAAACAAATTGAGAAAAGTCTTATATTTTCTAAACGAAATTCATTCATTCATTCATTCATTCATTCATTCATTCATTCATTCATTCATTCATTCATTCAAGGTGGAGCCCTGGTGCAGTGGTTAAATCTGCCTGCTTGGAAAGTTGGCGATCACTCATTCGTTTAATCATGTATTCGGTGTGCGCATTCGTTCCAGTTGTAAATAAAAACTCAGAGGTACTGGGTTTGAACCACGGCCGGTTCGATGGCATCGAGCTTATTTATATATATAGTGCTCCAAACTGTTCAAAGGCCTGACGTCTACAGAGTTATCCATGATACGAAATGTGCACTATAAATAACCATTGAAGTCATTATATGAGAGTAAGGCATAGTCCCGGGTTTCTTATGTCGCGATATTGAAATTATTGTACAGAAGGCGATGTAAATGAATATTCAGTCACTGTTACTTGGTCATTATTATGACAATTAAACTTATCTGTATATCTCTTAAATTGGTGATCATTAATGACAGTACGTGTTATGGAGTACCCTTCATCGTTTATGACAGTTCAGCTTTACACACATGATTGTCCATACATGAACAGAAAAGCAAAAAAAACCTCCCTTCCTCCCGGGCACTGTCCAAGATGTTGCTCACCCATTTGATGGGGCGCAGTGTATCAAGTGGAGGCGATGATAATACGGCGCTCCGATCCTCAATTATCTAAACGTTGATTTTACGTTGAGCCAACGTCCAGGACGTTGACCCAGTATCAAACCAATATCTCGCATTTTTCGAATACGTGGGCGACAACGCCACAGTATCTGTCCAAGCCGGCCACACTTGTCACCTAGAAACCCGCGCAATGAGCACGGTCCTGACAGGAGACTAATAAATAGTGTGCGAATGATTAACCCCTGTGGAAGATGCGGACGCCATTTTTCAGTTATCTATTATTAACCCTAAGAACGCTGGACTATTCTTGTTTAAATCATGGAGACTAAAGAGTTTTTTTCATTTAGAAATCATCATAAATGTCTCAGTTAGCTCATTCCGATTCATTTGAATACCTATGTTATGGGTCTACGGCCATTATAAATATGTTGATTCTTACAGTGCGGGGATCGACTTTAGTCAGAATCTGAGGTATCGGGTACAGTTGTCTATTATTGAAAAGCTGCTTCACACAGGTTTCCAGACTTACTACGGATTTAGCAATCAGGAGCCCATCCCACAAAGAATCTTAGACTTAAGATTATCTGAACTTTCTCTCATTTTCATTAGAAAAGTTATGATTTATCCTAACTTTTCTAATGATACTGAGAGAACATTAAGTCTTAATTTGAAGATTCCTAGTGGAATAGGCCCCTGGTACCGATGCATATACTTAAATAAACATGACGTACTGGTGCCGAATTTATAATTTGGGCGATTTTTGTTATATGGTATTCATATTGAAATTATTGATACAATACAATTGCCTAAAACACACCTGTCTGCTTGTATGATCGGACGTAGTACAGTGCGCCGCAGTGCACGACATGCAAACTAGATTAATTACACTGTAATTTGGCATTCAAATATCAAACAAAGCTAAAATATGATAATTGCAGACTTAACACGCAATGCAGAAATAATTTTACTTTTTGCTTGTTATCGTGTTTGTCGGAATGAAATTATAACTAAATGAAGACAGCGTTTATGGATAAGAGCAAGAACTCTATAGACTAATGACATTACATTACACAAATCGAGCAGGAACATTTCACAGAACGCGACACGAAAAAACAGTCAACGAATGAGCGAATATGTGGAGAAATCATAGGGTGTTATCAAGGTAATTATGTCATATTTTATACTGCAGCTATAGATATGTCAACTATCGTATCACTACTTTGCTTTGAATAGTCTTGTTTTAAGTTACCAAACACACTGTATGAACTGAATGTGTTGGACGCTAGTGCATGATTGGGTCGCACTAGTTGAAGTGAGTGATCACTTGTACTAGCAATATAAAACCTTATTCCACAATGTCCGATTCTTTAAATTTTCAAAATATTTTACTTAAATGATTATCATTGATTGTCTAAGGAGGTATCGGGTCTAACGTTTTTTGCGTGCTGAGATTTTAAATGAGATTAAATTAGATTTGTACAATGGGGCTGCATAAAGACAGATGTCGCTCAGGGGTGGTGGAAGTGCATCTTCCCAGCAGCAAGGCTAGGCTTCCCGAGGTCGCAGACCGAGACTGCGACCTCGAGAAATCTAGACTTGCTGTAGGAAAGATGTGGATGTGACGACAACTAATATGTAGTGTTCTCTATGCATTCGGGTAGAGTTGAGCTGACGTTTTTTGTTGATTTCGGTCAGTATTTTTAAATTAAGCAGTACATCAACATATACATGCATTAAAATGAACCAGAGACATAAGAACAACACAACTTCACCATCACATGTTGCATTTGTGAAAATCGATCCTGGTAGGCTCTATAGTAGGTTAAAAAGCATCGGTCTGGTCAATTAAACAATTACCTCCATGAACGCATTTATATTAGAGTACAATGTTTGTCGCACCGTTTACATAAGTGTTACTCATTTATGCCCAAATCATCTGCTCAAAATAATTCTTGGACACAAAAAGTGTTAGCGTTGCACTTTATCACTGACAAAAATTTAGTGACAACCCAGCAAACAAAGAACATTTGTATAACATGTGTGCAATGTCGGCCCAACGCTCCGATATTGTACAAATGTTATACAAATGTTTTGCGTTTACTGGGGAAAACTTCTCGTCAAACATCTTGTTTTTGGCGCGAAAATAATGGTGTCACCGCTTATTTGATGACTATTTTTCTACCACTTGGGTTTGACGTGTGCTCGTTGTCAGCTTACAGGTGGAAGAGGGAATGAAGTGGACCTGACGGGGTAACATGGAAAGATAATATGGTCCAGAAAATATGGGACGTTCACCCAATGTTGCTTTAATGTTGACCCACTGTTTGCGACAACATCGGGTGAGTGTCTTGGTGTGGATGTTTCCAGCCTACACAAAACGCTGGGTTAATGTTGGGCCCCGGTGGTCAAAGTTAACCCAACGTTGGGTCAATATCTCGTGTTTGTGTGGCGGGTTCTTTTCGGCGCGATAAATACATTTTCTTACGTAGGATATTCTGTGTTTTTTTGTAGGTGTGTTAATTTTTGTCAACTGATTTGTCAACTGTTATTAGTTTCCCCATTGTCTTAATTATGTATCCAATACTATATAGTAGCCTAAGAAGAGCCTGCCCTAGACTTTCGGCGCACGATATCTCAGCGACGCTGCGTTCACCTATTTCACACTTGTGAACACTTCTACATTTTAAATCCTTCATGTGGGATTGACATTTGTATGCAGGCGACGTGATGTTGTCAGCCATTTTGTTAAGCAGGGTCGACTTCAGCAACACTTCTGTGTGGAGACAGCAGCTGTAACTTTAGGCCTATACATTCACCTTGCTACATATTATTCTCACAAAGTGTCGTAAAATGAGTAATAACTTACAACTATTGCCTCATTTAATCTTTTTTCTACTCTGTTTGGTGATTTTTAAAATTGTCATAACAATGCGGCGGTGCGGCTCAGCGCTCCATTACATAACCACTGGGAGCCTCGTCCCTCATACATAGCTTACAATGTCGCCAGTTTCTTTGGGTTGGCATTTTTTTCTCCCACGAGCTGCTCCATACACTGCTGGTCAAATGGAAATAATTTGTGAATTCTGCCAGACTGCGCACTTCCGAGGTAAGCTGAGGAGCTGCTGCCATAATGGGGAGGTGCTCCTATCACTGGGGGACAGAAGCGTGGATACAGACACATTTGCTAAGGTACATAGCAATGCTCGGACTGTACATCACCTCTAGATAAGAGAGGATGTACAGTCCGAGCATTGATATGTACCCTAGCAAATGTGTGTTTTTACCTGTGCGTAAAAACATAACTGTGATGCTGCCACTGCCATGCGAAAAATAGGGCTATCTCAGGCTTGGGGCCAAAGTACTTGGTACTTCGGTACTTTGGTACTCGATTACCGATTTTTCAGTACTCGTCGGTACTCACTACTCCTACTTTTGAAAAGTACTTGTACTCGTACTTGTACTCAAGTACTTTTAAAAATGAAAGTACTTTTAACGAGTACTTACGAGTACTTCACGAGTACTAGTCATCCTAAATTGATTTAAAATAGCTCACAGACAAATCATAACTCATTATAGTGGGATATGGAACATTCAGTTAATGATTCGTTTACCATCCATCCTTTCAGCTATTATATTGAAAAATGATTTAATTAATACTTTGAAATTATTTCAAAACTAGTCCAATCACCAACATCAACTTATAACAAAAGTGCAACTTTTTTATGTTGATAATTGCTTGTTCTGCCTTGTATATTACTAGCATCCGCGTGTAGTTCACAAGATAATTGAATAGCTATTCTTAAACAAAGACATGAGACGTGTCTCTGGAAAACATGAATACATGTTGATAATTATACTAGTATAACATCTACAGGTGACTATACTATATAGTAACACTAGTAGTCATCAGGTCATTGAAGGGGGAGGCGTGATTTCAACAATGATGTCGCGATTTTATAATCACACTTACAACACCCCTCTCTTCGCAGCTAATCCCCAGCAAACACGAGGCATTGAAACAATAGTGGAATAATGTTGGGCCAACTTTGAAGACGGTGTACCAACATTACCACAGGTTCAATGCAATGTGTTTGTTGAGACGATCAATCGGTATTTGAATAATATTTAAACAATATTGGCCCAATTGCGTAGACACTCAACCGACACGGGGTGTACAGAGATAATGTAAGACTGCCATAGCTCATACAACTCTGTACCTATGTTGTGTAGGTACCAAAAAACACGACCGCGACAACGGGACGTCTTGTTTACAGTGACTTTACAATGCCGGGCCAACGTCCAAGACATTGGGCCAAGGATTATCCAGCATTGTACCGAGAAGTACATAGAATTACCACCTGATATAGCAGTACTGTTCAAACAAAGATGACCAAAGTAATTAGAAGGCAAACATCACCCTTTAACTGCGGTACGTCACTATTATTTATATAACATTATTACAAATCATTTATAAAGCGGTCCATCCCAAAAAAATCAGATCGCTGTGCATAATAAAAACAAGAACGAGTTTAAAGTAGACGAAATGATGTACAAGTTTACCATAAACGTCAGGTGACTAGCAAACTAAACAACCCTAAAATGTACAATATATATTGTGTCAGATCACCAGTAAGCAGCAGGTAAACCAATTTTTTTTTTTTTTTTTTTTTTCAATATCGTCATTATATATATAGTTGTCATATGAAGCTCGAAATTGAGTCAGCAATTATAGCAGCAATTGAGAGAAAAATATAATTGAACACGTAAGTGTCGCGTTAAAGGTGTGAGGCTACATAACGAGTCAATTGGAGGCATACGGCAGCGTTATCTAACCCCTTCCGTCCCCAAAATGTGATGATGGACCGAGTATAAAAATAGACACAACAGGACGTGCTCCTCCTATAAATCGAATAAAAATATATTTTTAAACGAATAATATGATAATATATCAGCGAATGCCCGGGCTGAATCTTGTACGGATTTACCTGTATTATGGTAATACATTTGATTATAATTTTATCACGGTCATCTGCAACTAAAGTGTGTCTGTTATCGCAAAACAATTCTGCCGTGCAAAGCCCGTGCAAAGCCAAAACGCAGTTCTGTCTAGTTTACAGGTGAGCAGATACTGCCTTTTGGATTTTCAGGGTAGAATTTTAACCCGTGTAGGCCTACCCTTAATAGCCTTCATCTTTTCCATAACACAATGTGTGTTCAGAAACTTCAGGCTCATTCAAACGTTTATTTTAGAGGCGGCCAAATGTTGGCGGCAATGGCCCAAACATTTACCACCTTTAGACCTACCGGGACATGGCATCAGATATGCAATATATCTATGATATAGGCCTGTCCCATAAAATATTATTTTAACCACTCATACATATCTATTTATGTGACCTGATCTGGCAAAATGAGTCGTAAGTGACATGTTTATATATTGGAGTTATTAAGATATCCTGAACCTACACAAAATTACCCTGAAAATGGTATATCACACAACTCTGTAGCGTGTTCAACTCCGAAAAAATGACTCCACAAACTCAGAGAAATATGAAGTCTGCAATTGCGTCATTTTGAGAAAATGGCATTTGAAATTGAAAAAGGCAATTTTTAAACTTTTGAAAATATGACACAATTGTATTAAAATAAAATAAATAGAATAAATATTCATTCCCACCCCATTTTCTAAATAATAAACGTGTAGTTTTCACATTTTGTAAATTTTAAAAGAATATGCCACATATTTTCATAGTCAACTCATGATTTTTTTCACTGCATGAATAGTTCCTACTTATTAGCGAATGTTGCTATGGCAACATGCACATAGAAATAAATATCACTAATTGTAGTGTTAATGAGACTAATATTACAGTTACAGGTATATTTATTAAAACAAATTTGACATGTAAATCCATTTCTATGCCACACAATTTTAGGATTCGAAAGTAGTCATATGAAAATAAATGTAAAAACGTATGTAAAATTAGAAAATAGGTCAAATCATGGTCAATTTGGCTTGTGACCTAGCATCGTTTGCCAAAATGCGACTTAATAATACTCATTTTGCCAGATCGGGTCACACATAGCAACATGAAATAACATATATTATAATCAATTACATTATAATCAATTACATATTGAAAAAAATTATGTAATTAATCAGAGTTTACAATCAAAGTACTCGGTACTTGTACTCAAGTCCTTTTGAAAATCCAGTTTTTGTACTTGTACTTGTACTCGTAATTTTTTCATGTACTTGTACTTGTACTCGAGTACTTTTGTCCAGTACTCGCCCCAAGCCTGGGCTATCTACATTTTCAATCTTTTCCATCTTATTTTGAATGTTATTTATGTGAACAAAACACACAGTTAACAAATTAATGAGCAGTGCGACGCAAGACAGTAGTATAGTATTATTCCAGACGGAGCCAGAGATATCTTGGGCAAGCTACTTCCACGGTTCAAGACGGAGCCCGCGATAACTAGTGTTATGTGACGATATAAAAAGTACATTTAAAAAAATGCCCTGTCCACAGAAACATGTATGTACTGAGAGTGCCGTTTTAAATGAGTTAAACGAGTGGCACTAACTGACATGGCAAAGGTCCCCTCCCCCTAGAGATTTGACCATACATGTGGAGCACATAACAAAACCGATTCATGTTTATATTCTGATTAAGGCTAGAGACGACTTACCTCATTTAAAAATTGCAATCGTCTGATTCGTCACTTTTAAACTGGCAATGTGTTTTGGTCAACGTCTGACACAGACAAAAAGGTAACATCGAACCTATATTTTTATTTCTTGCTAAATGGGGATAACAGTTGTGTAAATAGGGTGTTTCTGTGATGAACGTCACAGATTTCGTCACATTAAATTTACACAAATGTTCATGTATGGTAACATTAAAAGTACCAGTTTACATGTACAGATCATTTCCAATTATAATTAGACATGTAGGATCCTGACTTCGTTCAGTTAAGGTGGCAGTTATCCCCGGCTTCTCGGACGAGGGAGGTTGTGGACGACTGCCTCGTTTCCGTACCTTGGTGACGGGTGCACACAATTGCAGCCGGGGCGGCTTTGGTACTTTTTCCCGCACTTCAGGCGTTACACTCGGCGACTACGGACGTGCCGTAGCTCGCTCTCGCTAAGTCAGATAGGACGTGCCGTGCGCGGAGGTTGTGCTTTGTTGTTTCCAAATGTCAAACGAATAAACATGACAAGTGGAGAAAGAGTTTTATGATTTGTTTGGAACCGTCGACTCGACGGGGAAGGAAGTTTGAGTTTAAATGGTGAGATCGGGCAGATTCCCTCGTCGGCCATTGCGACCCCACACTAGAGGCTCCGACGGTCACTTACAGGTACTCTCGGCGCGAGGGGCTCCCCATCCCACCATAGACACACTGAAAATATTTTTTCTCATAAAAAAATTTCCACAATGTAAGGTTGATTTTAGCTTCTCATATATGGGACAGTATAAAAATGATTATATTCTGTATTATGTTAAAATAGGCATAATTATATATTACAATTTTAACTTTTAGAACCTGGGGTGTTTAAAACGTCACAGTGATCAGGGCGCCTGAATGTGTGAACACTAACTACGCCGTATTCACCAATCAGCGATAAATCATATACTGTTCTCAACCCATTATATTCACTCCTGAGACTTATTGCGATTTTTTATAAAAAGAAAACATTGTTCTTTTTAATTCACTTGACACTTCAAGACATTTCTCAACATTACTACATGTAAGTACTATTAGTATTTGATACTTCCGTGTGTGTCATTCTGGTGATATGTTCGTGGCAGGATATTGTCAAAAGCTCAGGCAAGCAAGAAATATGGTATGATAAACTGCGTTCAAAATCACAGTATTTACAGTAGACTACGGTAAAAATAAAATGTTCTGGCGCGCCCACAGGTCTGTCCACAGCTTTTATATTAATATATCGCATTGTTAAATAATGTCTTCCCAGTTAGATCAATTAAGTCATTTTATTTAATATAAGCACATATAAAAGCTATATATATTAGAGCAGTATAAGCTAATATTATTTATTTATATTATACTTAGTTAATTGACCATGCAGCTCTGATGAGTATGATGCATGATCATTGTTATTGGATGTGAGGTTAAACGTATGGGATGGGACCTGTACTGTGCTAATAGTGTGCTTACACCATGTAGAAATAAAGTGGTCTGTAATCTTTATTAAGCACCGAAATCACGTTTTAGGAACTGCTAACTATTGGCAATGAGTGACACTTGTATTCTAGCTTGCAAATTAAAATTGATGTTAGCAATGTGGGTACCTCTAATTTTGACGTATTGTTTTCTACCAGATAGATAATCTCTTATGTCATCTTCATCCACTACAAGTCGAGAATTGCCACAATTTACATACATATCTTTCATGCCGAGGAAGCTAAGTATACAGTTTGACAATGTTTATGTCGTCACTGTGAGATGAAACGATAGTATGTTTTGGTCCACATCACGAGTTCATATACTACAACAAAAGAAAAAGTAATCCTAAAGCGCTAAGGTAACATATGTCAATTTGGCAAATTGTTCCTTCAATTTTGTTTCGATTGAAGGAGAAATAAAGAGGGTAAACACGGCTGTAGACATGAATTTAACCCTTAAAACGCTGAATTTTTTTTTTTTCATAAACCATGGAGACCAAAGGGTTTTTTCAATTTGAAATCATCATAACTGTCTTAGTTAGCTCTTTCCGATTCGTTTGAATACCTATGATATGGGTCTACCATCACTAGAAATATGTTTACTCTTACAGTGCGGGGTTCGACTTTAGTCGTCAGAATCTGACGTCTACAGACGTTAGATTCTGACGACTAAAGTTGACCTCCGCACTGTAAGGGTTAAGGGTTTATCACAATTAGTTCAGTTTCTTAGCAAACACACGACGCAGGCCCAACATTAAAACAACACTGGTTTAACGCCTGGGAAGCTCCTCTTCTACGTGGGTGCGCCAGCTGCATGTGGTGCAATAAACATGATAAAGGCAAACTGAGAGTAATGTTACCAGGAATTGTTTTAGTACAGGATCACAGGTATGATACAATATATGAACTCATGTCTTCAGAGGTAAAATCCCGCATCACATCCTAGAAGCCTTGAGAAGGTAGGCCTACACAGTGTATAAATTAGTCACCTATCTACTCGTTTTATTCAACTTTACACACACAAAAAACCAGGAGCCTGTGACGCAAAATGTAGTTATTGGATAATTAATACCTGGACGTACGCAAGGCTCCAAGTAAAATACAACTATATACCAACTCACCGATTCAATTCGCAATAATTTAACACACTGTTTAACCCTTTTGCAGCCCAATTCATGTCACCACCTCTTCCCATAACCCTTGACCCTTAAAGCGCTCATTTTTTCCGTATAAACCATGGATTTCAATTTGAAATCATCATAAATGTCTTAGTTAGCTTTTTCCGATTCATTTGAATACCCATGTTATGTGTCTACGGCCATTAAAAATATTTTTATTCTTACAGTGCGGAGATAGACTTTAGTCGTCAGAATCTGACGTCTACAGACGTCAGATTCTGACGTCTAAAGTCTATGCCCGCGCTAAATACACCAACTTGATCCCAGACCAGGGGGAAATGATGACATTTTGGTGAGGTTGATCTTTACTGGGTAGCGCCCGAAGGTCACAACAGGGTCATCTCAAAGTCATTGCAACGTCAAACTAGCAATAGGCTGGTGACGAGTCTACCCGGAAGCGGCGGTATAGGGTAGAACTATATATGGGTAACGAATTTACTGGGGAGCGGCGGTTAACAGATAAAGGGTTTAAAGCCAATATGCAGAGGGGTTTTATCTGTAACATTTACATTATAATAATTGAATAAAGTTATTGGTGAATAACGACAAATATCGGAGCTATGGATGACCGACATTATGATCTTTGTTTCGATAAAACAGGGACATGTAATAAAAATCTGCCATCGTGGTGAAAGTGTGACAGTGGGTTGTACGATAACTGGCAAATGAAGAGAGCGAGAGAGAGAGAGAGTCGGGAGCAGGTCGAGGTGGTGATGAGGCCTCTTCAACCACGACCTCTTCCAATACAGAGTGTCAGGGGGTTTATTGAGTGAACAAGACAGCCAGAAGATGCTTTCTCTTCACAAAGCTGTGGGTGAATCGTGGCACAATGCCGGCGTAATCATGGGCCAGCGTCGCAGACGGTGAGCCAGGATTGCGCCGGAATTGTGCGATCCACACCAAGCAGATTTGTCTTGGTTCTGAATCGCGTTTTCCCCTTGGTTGGCTGAGCGCTGGGTTAACCGTTGTTACGCCGGCCCAACACTACGCCAGTCATCTGCCAGAGTTTGTTCTGGATACTGGTGACGGTGTCATGGCCTCCTCTCCTTCTGCCGGTTTGCAGACGTTACCAGGCTGTGCATCAAGTAGCCGTGCAAACACTGTCAGTCAGGGTCCCTCGGCGTCCAGAGAGTGGACACCGGTGCTGTTCTGCAAAGCCAAAAGGCAGTATCTGCTTACGTGTATAATAAGCAGATACTGCATTTTGGCTTTGCACTCGGATTTGGGTCGTGTACAGGTAAACAGTAACTGTTTACATTAAAAGTGAGCAGTTACTTTTGTTTGTCGACATCAATAGCTCAGTGAAAATTGTGTTCGTCTCTAATATAGGCCCACATAAGTTTTTCTGTTACTTCTTTCTTGTTGAGTGACATTTTCACAAGCAGTCTGCCGGTAGCAAACAACTGGATGGATGCAGATGCGAACCCCACCGATTCGTTTAATGCTGAACCCCTTGTCATTTTTCAATAAAATATAAAAATTTACATTATAGATCAGCATGCATACCACAACAGGTCGGCTCTACAAAGTCAAGATGCAGCGACAAAATACTTAGAGAGTAAGCATAGTTGCTGCCTTTTGTTTTTTGCGCAGCAGAGCCAATCTATAGCTAAACGGATAGAGGGTCTTCTCATACTCGAGGTCAGTAATTGCTAATAATATTGTAGAGAACCATCTCAGTACTGGGAACTTTTGGATTTGCAGAGCAGTATTATTCAGTTATTAGCAAAAAATAAAGAATTTAAGGGGAAAAATTGAACCTATATCTGGACAGTTATTGAAGGCGGTCCAAAAAAACACTTTAGACAAATTACTGGAAAAGTTAATGAGGGAAACCTAATAAAAAACCTTTGGATCTAATTTTTGAAAACACAAAAAACACAACCGGATCAATGTTTTCGATATCTTGAAATGATTTCTTCCGAGATTGGCAACAATCCAATGCTCGAGCTGAGTAAAAAAAAGCAAAATGTTTCTTTTGGTAGTGCACAGTCGAAATCTAATGCGCGCGCTATTCTAAGAGGGATAAAAAACGTAGTGGCCTCATGTAATAAAACTAATCTGGCATGAGAGACCTCACGACACCGGTCATAACAATCTGAAGTAGACAAGCATGTAATCAGGGGGTGTGGGGTTAGAGGATCCACCAGTTCTTCCCCCTTCTTTGCGCCTATGAGCTCGGATCCCCGAGGACTTGGTCGCCATGGAAGGGTTTTTTCTATAGAAAATGGGGAAGTTTGATACAAATCCCTTTTTTCTCCACATTTTCAAAAATAATCTGTCACGCCTTTATTATTTTCTTGGAGAATCGTACAAATAATCGTACACATATCTTGAAGATGCTTACTAACAATATTATGGATTCTAGTAGATTGCGATTTGACTCTGATGTCACTTCTGAACCAAGACACTTCTCAGCTACATCTTCCCACCGAGCCTTGTGGCGGCGGGGAGATGTGAACCCATAGTTGCTCAAATGTTATTTGAAAAATTATGTTAACATATCTGAGGGCAGTATCTTGGAATATTTCTTTGCATGCTGTGTAGATTTGACATATTCGTATTGTTTTTAAGTGTACGTTAAATTAAAAAAAAAAACAAGAAATTGGGGTCTGTCTCTGTGTATTTTTGTGATACCACAATTTTGAATTATTTAAGGCGTAACAATCACTGTAATGGCACCACCATTTCCACGAAAACTAGTTCATTCTTGATCACGTTGATTGCAGTGTAATAAGCTCTAAAAATACACCTGTCCATCGTGTCCACAAGATCCACGTGACCTGACTGATAACGACACAAGCTCAATGTTATCATATTTAACACATTCGATATGCATAGTTTCCAGACAGCAAGGTTGGTGTTCTCCCACAGTTGCCAATGGGGTGGGGATAGGACTAATTATCCTTAACTGCAATGTCGATCAGAGTTAGGAGGGGAGTGCTATCACATAACAAAACTTTAATTATTAGTCATTCTAAAAATAGAACTGCTGTGAGAATCGGACAGACTGCGCTATCCAGTAAACACAATATAGGCCTACCCTAACCCCAGGTTGGTTCAATGCTGGTCCAGCGTCGCAGACGCTGGGCCAACATTGAACCAGCCTGGGTTGAACGTCTCGCGTGCGTTTGATGAGTCTGCAGTCACATTATGTCGTTTTTCATAAATGTCTCAGAGCGTCTATAAAAGCCAATAGCTGGGTCAACCCTGTCTTTGAATGGTTAGATGCACTATCTAATACACAGTACCGCAGCAAATTGCGTGTATGGTTATCAATACATAACAAATTAGCTACAATTCACCAATCACATTTTTGCAACTGGAATGACTAGAAAACAATGATAGTCTAATAGCGTTATTCCTTGGGCAAAAAAACAATTACAGATATAAACATAAATGTGATAGTAGGCCTACATGTAAAAAAATACTATTATTATTTATGGAGATGACAATTATTGTAATTAGGGACATATGTAATAAATTAACGATCAGTATATTATTTTTATCCTATCCAGAATAAGAATTGCGTGAGCAATAAACTCATTTCGGATTGTATAAATTATGAGATTAAAATAGAGGCGCTGTTCTTCACAGTAATCACATCCCGTGCTGATTGGCCATCTCGCCCAATCCGAAGCCAGCGATATATCGTAACTTGTACGAGAATACGGGCCCCTGTCTGCCGATCTGTGATTAATCTCCAGAGCACGTTTTTCTCCAATGCGAAGAGAATGCGACACCGCCGCTTATTTCGGTGAGCAAATACAGTTGTCTGTCACTAATGGTGGTCTGCTTGTCCGCCGGAATGCACGAGTGGCCTCCAGGCCAGGTGGCGACAGGGCACAACCAGACGTTTAAAGGTGGGGGTCTTATTTTCATTTATTTCTATTTGTCATAATAATGCTGCCGAGAAGACTGCCTACTTGTAAATTAAAATGATGCTGCCTTTCAACCCTTTAGGCCCTCACGATGCATTAAAGCATCGTTTTACATTCCTGAAAACAGACTTAACTTTCCTACAACCAAGGGTTTTAGAGCGAAAATTTCCATGAAACTGGTTTACCAATACATGGCAATTTTCTTAATTAAAAAAAAACATCAAATCATCTTCATCCACTGCAAGTCGAGAATTGCGACAGCAATTCGCGGCTTGTGGTGGATGAAAAAGACGATGCTAAATTAAGGCTTCAAAGGGTTAAGCAGAGTTGATCACTGCTTGTCAAGGAGTTGCCACTTACAATGTATAGTCAGTTGGCCAGAGGTGGCCAAGTAAGGTTTCATCACCACTTGTGCGTGCATACCTAAAACCTTTTTGAGTATGTCAAGGGGACCTCTGGGCATAACTAGCACCCGGTTGTCGGCTTGCAGGTGTGTGCATGAGTTTTTGAGGGGCAAAATACGATTCATTACGTAACCGCCAAAAAATTAATTCCGTGAGCATAAAATAATTTATTACAATTAAACAGAACATTTTAAAAATGACACAGAATGGACCAGATATATGCACAGTATCATTTAAAATGTAGCTTATAATGAAATAAATCACATTTGTTAAGTTATTGGATCACACCGAGATTTGTAAACGGTTAAACCGAGTGCTTTCCCTATACAAGTAATATCTTTGCAATTGATCAAGGATCAGCTTATTTTTAGAAGCAGTATTTTAGGGTGATAGCTATATGAGATATGCAGGAGAGTACTTTGTTGTGATATACCATATACTGTGCAGTCAAAATATTAATATTAAATTCGATAGTATATAACACATGACACCTGGCAGAATGTATTAATATATATGTATGCAAATACATGTAAAATAGATGCATGGAAATAAAGTTGGGGAGACCAGATAAGTATACAAAATTATCATATATATAGATACAGTGGCATCAGCTTTTCAAAGCCAATTGTGCTTAACAAACCAATAAAATATGATAAACTAGTGGCTCATAGTTTGTCACTTCAAGTATGAAACACGATACTGTGCTCTTGATATTTAACATAGTTATGTAACAGAAATAGCATTTATTAGAATGTTGGCAATTCAGTAAAACATTGAACTTCCATGTTTGAATGAACCATATTATCCAATTAGCAATTAGAAACCACCAATCTGACGTCTACAAAACTACACCGCGAATTAATACATTTGCTTGTATTACACATACAAATAGACATAAGTCTGGGCATAAAGTAGGCATTAGCTGACATCTCCTGTGCTGAATCATCTTGACCCACCTGATGTGGTTCTGCCGGTTTTCAACAATGAAGTTTTTCTCTTGTCAATAGACTGAATATGTCACCTGCATGTATATAGCCGTTTTTTATAGCAATGTTTTTTTTCTGACAAATGCGTACCTAAGCAAGTGCTCCAGTCAAAGGACAAATTCGAGGTAGTCGTCAAACGTCGTTTTTTTCACTTCCGTCTGATAGTCTGTACCTCCCCAAAATATTTTGTACTGTTTTTTATATTGCACCTGAACTGCGCTGTAATTACATGATTTTAATTCCCTTCACGTTTGAGCCTTATAATTTGAAATCGATTCTCATTACCAATGTCTCAGCTGGAACCCATAATTATAATGCTCAAACATTATTTTTCATGAGAATGTGTAAAATATATGTGAATAACTTTAAAATAATGTCGGTACAGTATACGACCTGGCCGCTCAGTAGTGATTAAGCAGTGGTTTGGTTTGTGTATGCATTGTGTGGAGGTGAACAAACTTATGACCACCGTGTGTACACACATATATATATATACAAATCCAATTTCAGAAGTGAAAAGGTAAATTCTAATTCGCTAGCTTATGCACGTGTAGCAAACGTTCCTATTATTTAATATAATATAAATTGGTCTATTTTATTTTAGTTATTTTCTATAGGTTCTAGAGCCTTTTCAACTGTTGGATCAGTCATCACATATTAACTCTGTCATGAAATTACAGAACACGTATATCTTGTGTTCCGTAAAATCGAGCTTGATTGTATAAAAAGTGTTCGGTAAAGGTGGACTTGTAATATAATATTTTTTTTATTGTTTGAGCCCAAAAAATACTCACATCTGTGACAGTCATCAGACTGTCTCAACTATCTTTATTCGTGTTTGTATTTGGCTTCCATTTTTTATTTATGCATTCTGCAAACGTTAAATGTGCATGGTATTCACGGCGACTTTCGTTATGTTAATCTGGGTGACAATTGGAACCATTATAAAATGAAAAGTTTGCAATTTTTTTTTTAATTTCGAACATTTTGTTAAATTTAAAAAAGGACCATTTATCGACATAATTGTCCGTTTCATTTATCCAAAACTTGATTTTGGCGACCATCTTGAATTTTGCACTTTCCTGAACTGGGGTTCTTGGGGACTTTTATAATGCTTTTCAGAACTGCTGTCTGAGTAATTCCAGCTTGTTAAGAATTTGCTAGACATTGAGCCAGACAGATAAATTAATAAAAACATGTTTAAGATTTTATTTGTTTTTAAAACGAAAGTTTTTCATTGCAAAGAGTGGTTTAAATATGAAAGATTTCTATATTTACTCACTTAATCAGACACAATTTTAATTGTCGGCTTGTAATCGTCGCCAGCAGTATTAAGCAATACCAGACCAGCTGCTATTCCCAGCAAACACACAAAATTTGTATAACATTTGTACAATGTCGGCCCAACGTCTTCGACGTTGGCCCAACATTATACAAATGTTCTTCAAATGTTTTGTGTTTACTGGGTTGAACGCAGCTCCCAGCAAACACGAGGCGTTGAACGAGTGCTGGTTAGATGCTGGGCCAGCGTCGCAGACGGTGGGTCAGCATTGGGTCATCGTCGTGTTTGCTGGGAGTGTTGACAAGTGTTTCGCACCAAAATGGAATAATAAATTCCGCTCAATAAATAGTCTCTACTGTCCACAGGAGCCATTTAATAACATTAATTACAAAAGCCATTGACACTACATCTATTAGCTATCAACCTTTATGGTTATGTTGCTGGAGGGGAAGACATCTTCAGTTTTTTGTTCACAAAAACAGTTTTTTGTTCACAAAAAACTCGACCCTTCTGGTTCTGGGTTTAACAGGGTTTTCTGTTTGTCAGCCATTCATTCAACAGGCTATAGGCCTACTCCAGCCTCACCTCAAATTGGGGTATTAGAATCAAAGTGTGGTTGGGGATATTAATTGAATCGAAATCCTAATGTTTTTATACCCCAGTATGACACACAAATGGTGGGAAATTTCACATTATGTCATACAATGATGGGATGGAGCACTACAGTGTCAGGATGTGTTACTTTAATTAAAGAATAATACTATAATATTGCACTGGCTGTTGTGTAAAAATATTCAGCCACATCATTGTATATGGTATTAAATGTTATCAGTATTGTGTTACAATAGGATGCTATATTTTCAGAATATGGGGTTTTAGTATTGAGATATGATACCAATTTCCCAAAACATGCTATTATAATGTATATATATGACCTTAACTAGTCGATATATGACATTTTGCTTAACTGTATATGACAGTGTGAGTTATGGTGATGAAATTAAATGTGGAGATATTGTATTCAACATCAGCATATAATTTCAGAATATGGCTTTATTAAGCATGTTAAGTGTGAATATAGCAATTTAATTGGCAATACAGTAGTGAGTAGAACCTACTGTGGGCACCCACTCTTAGGAGCAGCCAACCTCCTATGCGAGGCCACTTTGTTATTTCCAAAAATTGCATTATGTATACAAATGAACCTCCTATGTGCAGCCACCTATAGTAAAAGGCCACTTTAACTGTGTCGCAAGGGTGGCGTGATCAAGTATACAAATGATCAAGTATACAAATCAACCTCCAATGTGCAGCCACCTATATTAAAAGGCCACTTTAACTGTGTCGCAAGGGTGGCGTGATCAAGATCTGCTGAAGGCAGGTTGAGACGTTGCAATTGCAATCGTTTCATACTAAGTTCCGAAGTGAGTACAATTTAACCACAGATCTGACATTTTAGTATCCTAGATCAAAGCCATTATAAGGGCATGATATTGCTGTATCATGGATATACGTGCCCCATTATATATCCGCATAATTATGTTATTATATAATATGAAATATTAGTAATATAATTGAGGGATTTATTGCATATTATAATGTTTTATATCATGCCTGCCATAGTGTGGAAATATGGTATTCTAATATCAGAATAAGATGTCATGTAAATATCAGAATGTCACTTTAATGTGACGATATGGCATTATATATTATATGTTAACATATATATAGATAACCCTCCTGGCTTTAATGTGGCAAGGATATAAGATGACACCAAAGTCATTTAAGGGTCATTTGAAGGTCAAGGTAAGTAAACTTAATTCTTAGGTGGCTACCGAGGATTAGCATTGTTACTAACCTGGGCAAAATTTTCTCCACAAGTAAAGGGTTTCTGCCTTTAAAAACCATGTTCAAGTATGGATTATTAGAGCACTCTAATAATTTTAAGTGCTTTTTGGGCTCAATAGGTGATTTCGAAGACGATGTATAGAAATAAAAAGATGTTTATTCTGAAACACTCAGGTACAAAAAGGCGCTGGATTACACGAATATTTGACATATTTTCAAATTAAAGAGTTTGAATGGTATGCTTAAATATACTATTGATCCATGGTAGAAATTATGTCTGCAAGTATATTATGTTAAAGCTATATAACCAAAACATTTTTTTTCTTTTTCACTTAGATTTTTTTCTGTCTATAATAATGTTGATTGACTGGTAAAATTGACAACGTAAGGGTGAATTAGGCGGCCATTTTGGAAATACTCTGTAGCTCTAGATTAAATATTATTGTCCTAAGGTAGGTTGTAAAGCTATATTAATCCACATTGTTTCGGATTTTTAATTGAGTGTTTTCTGTTCATAATAATGTTGATCGACTGATAAAATTGACAATTTAAGGGATAATTTGGCGGCCATTTTGAAAATACTCTGTAGCTCTAGTGCACACACATGAAAGCCGACAACCGGTCGGGGTTTCATTGTGAGAGGTCTGAGAATACATTTAGCAAGGTTTTAGGTATGCACAGAAAAGTCGACACGAAAACCTTAAATAAGTTTTTTTCTGATTCTTGGCCAACTGACTATTAATAGCGAGACAATGCCATATTTGGGCCTAAAAATATTATGAGGACATAATTTTGAGAGGGTAAAACACGACCACAAATCTGAGAAATCGTTATGCGCCTTTAATTAATTAGCATCAGTTAAACTGATTGTTTGTATATTTATATCTGCATTTTTAAAGTAGAACGATGAACAGCATGTAAATAGCTAATGGTGATTGGCAAACAATTATACTAATCATGTTAATTTAGCTTTAACAGCTTCATAATTATCAATGATCTGATTATAAGGACATTACTATGCGCTTGCGTGTGTATAAAGATGTGTTCATGTTGAAATTAGAATTTGTCCGGCTCAGAGAGAAAATATACATTCTCTGTTTAAATAAAAAATAGTCTATAATTGTATTATTTTCCGAGGCATAGAAAAATATTTCAGTCGCATATAAAGAGCCACAAATTAGCAACATAATCAGATAATCAGCATAAATTATTTTGTAGCATAATACAGTAAAATAATTAGGATGTATGACTGTTACACCAGATTAAAGTGAATTAAAGTAAGGAAGATTGGTTGAAACTGAGGACCATTTACATGAGGACATTATACAGCTCATTTTAAAATTTCGATTTAATCAGCGAGGGGTACAATGGGCCAATATTAAATAAACATCGGGCCAACGTTCCGTATCTGCTGGGCGCACTTACATGTGCCTCCACAGTATATAAGCCTTTAAAATCTAAGTCATCGGACCGTTTTCGTAATTTAGAATATTCCTTATTCTTTTAGCGCGGGGACCGTCTTTATAGCCTATACGTCAGAATCTTACGTATAAAGAAGGTCCCCGCACTGAGATAATAAAAATATTTATAATGGCCGTAAGATCTAGGTATTCAAGTAAATTGGAAAAAGCCGACTAAGACATTTATGATGCTTTCGAATAAAAAACCCCTTTGGTCTCCATGGTTAATACAAAATTAATTTTCAGCGTTGTAAAGGTTAAGTGTTCAATAAAATATGATACAAATACTTCCACACTGCGCACAGAGCGTCACAAAATACCGTTATTTTAAAAAATGATATAGATAAAAACAGAGCAGCCATAGAACACGCCATAAATGTTCTTCAAAGCCAATATGCAGTAGCCGCTCAATATCCATGTAAGCAGTTACTTCCGTTTGGCTTTGCACGGCGGTAAAGTAAAGACTGGGTCAGCTAACACGAGACATCGGCCCAATGTTGTACTAATGTTGGGCCAGCGTCGTAGACGGTGGGCCAACATTGGTACAACATTGGGCCGATGTCTCGTGTTTGCTGGGGGCCGGGTCACAGAACTATTGAGTAGCTGAAATCTAATTATTTTCATTCAGATGTATCTTGCTACTGCGACCCATATTTTGTATTGATTAAAAAAAGTCTGCTTTGTGAAATTTAGGTCACAAGGAGCGTGTATCCGTGTCACAGATTCTAGAATTGATTTAACTTTGAAAAATGGCTGCAAAAATGCACAACTGAGACACAGAAAGAACAGTATGCTTATTTTTGTCGACATAAAGGTCAAAGTGGCTGTGGCCATTTTGGTGTGTTATCATTATCGTTGCATGTTCACCAATGAAAAGCGTGATCTTACACATAAAAAGCTTTTATTTCTATTAAATTCAGCAAAATCGTAACATTGGCCGAATGCTGGTATAATGTTTGGTCTGGAACAATATTTAGAACAACATTGGTTCAATGCATCGTGTTTGCTGGGAATTCTCCAGAAGAATATCAAACAATATTCGCACTGTGAAAATATCTGTATAAGAATATAGTGACGGTTGTGTATGTTAGTGTGTCAGTCTACACAATCATGAGAATACGTGTGTATTAGACTGACTAGTAATCAAAGTATAATGTAAAAGTAAGTGGAAGATGTGAAAACTTGTCTTCTCTTCGTCCAATTACCTCAAATGTAAATACCATTCCTCAAGCATTCAGAGAGTAGAGTCACCTAGCGAATACTTTGAATAACATTTGCAATAAAAGCGACATCTGGTGAATAGAATGAGCATTACTAAATATTTTAAAATCGAACAGTGAATAACGGTTTCAACAAAACTTGGTCTTAATATAAACATTGTAAATACCACATTTCCACATAGGCATGTAAATCGTGTTAAAAAAGTATGATCACGTTTTTTTTTAAACCTGTAGTCCACTGTTGAAGCGACATGCGCTGACAATCATTTATTTATTTGGCTTGATGCATAGGCCTACAAACCATACACGTACACAATTATTGTAACATGACATATAATTATACTGTAAAAATGTATGCAAGGGATGACACTACAGGTGACCAGCACACAATGCGACTGACATCCATACAAAAAATGTTTAGTATATTACATAAAATAGTAAAAAAAAATATGGTAATAAACATATGTATAGAAGTGTGTGATAGATACAACAGCAGTATGTTAAAGGGACATGCCCAGGTCTGAAATCATAAAAAAATCGGTCATTTTATTTTGGCTTCTTAACATCACCATATGATGTAAACATGTCCATAGACTAGAACTGCAAAAGTTTTTTACATTTTACATTACAGTTAGGCTAGATATAGAGACGAAATTATCGTATTTTTTATTTTTGACATGGCTATCAATAATTAGAAATCAGGAATTTCGTCTCTATATCTAGCCTAACTGGTAAATGCGCAGCACATAATTTAAAAAAACTTTTGCAGTTCTAGTCTATTGTGATTATTTTAGACCTGGGCATGTCCCTTTAAACAGTAGGCTAGATAAAAGTAGCATAAACGTATAAAGTCGTGAGTGACATCATAATCGCGGGCGTATCATGACTCCTTCTTTTCTCGGCTAAACTGCTGTTGTATGTTACTGGTATTGTTTGGAATGTCAGTTGTATACATGAAGTGAACTATCCTAGTCTTTGACTATCATTTTCTGCTGGAAGGCAGGAAGCATATGGTGCGTTAAGATGGAAATATTAAATTGCCGGGTTTTTACTTTTTTTAATTTCATTACTAGCGTATGCCCTCCATGTATACATTTTACCATTTTCGTATTGTGACCACGTTCAAATCGCTGTGAAACGGCTTTTGTGTATGAAGCGTTTGCCACTATGCTAAAGTATCAGAATTAGAATATTTGGCCTCACATTGTATTATCATATTATCACAAACATAGCATAGCAACATTAAACATGTCAAACACAAACAAACATACATAATAATTTTGTCGTAAAACAGTTCAATTAAAATACATATGGTCTCTGGATATGGACATCCCTGCTTGTTTATAGATGGTATAATGTTATAATGTTATATGTTTTAATGTTATGTGTGGGCACTTGCATTCAGATCCCAGACACAGTTCGCTTTAAAGATAAAAGTGGATAGTTTGGAAAGGGTAGTTGTTTCTTCAGACTGGACAAATGCTTGAAACAACCATAGGTTTGATTTTTTTTATGTGTATGGACCTAATAATTATTTCCTTAGATTTGTATATAGTGAACACTCTGTAATACAATGTATTTCGCTCACTACCTTGCTCAGGCAATGACGACTAAAACGCTTTTCAGCTGGGATTAGTATTGGACGAATTACCCTCCTTTTTTTCAATTTCCAAGCTGTGTCCGCTTATTCGTAATATGTAATGGATTTCATCGAATTGGAGCTAAGGTTAATTTTGAGATATGGCTCCGATCTGTATTCGTGTTTAATTTGTCTATATGTACGTAATTTATTGCCTATTGTTTTTGTTTTGCCAGTTACTATGTGTAGTTTTGTAAACAAAGATTTCTCATAATTATATCTCAATGTTTCTATTATAGTATTTAACCCTTTAACCTCCGGTGCCGCATATATTCGGGATTTCATTTTTTATTAGCCCATTAAGTACCACCTTTTAAACATGTTAAAGATAAAATGTGACATCAATCAGCAATATTTGAAAACAGTTGAGCTTCATTTTGTCAAATCTGAAGAATTTTCACTCACTTGAAGTTGTGGATCGCGTCAGCGAGACACAACTTCGAGTGGGTGAAAATTCAGATTGAATGATTTGGCGGTTAAAGGGTTAATATATTGTTTTTGGAATGTACACTTTACTGATCATCGTACACATTGATTGTTGGTAAACCATCTGCGCAGTTGGCACAACTTTGACATGTGTTTGCCGCTTGATGTTAGTTGGGTGGATTGAGTGAAGTCCAAAAAAATTATAGCCATACAAATTTATATTATTGATTTCATTCATAATTCCAAAATACAACACCCGAAAACACCCGACGAGACATCGCGTCGGTGATCGCGTCGGTACGGCGTAGACTGTTCTACGACAGCGATGTCAGCAAAATTCGCCCTGTCGAAAGAAGGTCGGTGTAATCGATACACGTCGTGTCTTTGTTGACTGTCCTAATATTGATACCATATAGTCAGGGAAAGTTGAGCGATTGTTTAACAAAACCTTAAACAAATTCCTTACCATTTTTTTTATTTTTACCATTGCATAGTATAGGGTCTTAGCTAACTTTTGACAATTTGTTTACGCTCAACTGTCATAGGAGGTTTTTTACAGAGCAAAATGTAAGATGGCCGAAATTGGTAATGAAAAAAATCGAAACCAGACATATATCCTAATTTGTATGCTAATGTAACCTATATTTTATGAGCGGTGGGTAGACAGTTACGTTAAATGTAGTATTATTTATAAAAGAAAAATATATCAACAGGAGAAAAACCAACATATCCGCCAAAAACAGCAAAGCACGATGGTGATCAGTAAATCTCCATAGTTGACTTTTTGGTTTGAGAAGTGCAACATGCAAATCTTATGTTATCGATATTACTATTGTTAAATGTGAACAGGTCTGCTTTTTGTAATTAGGAGCAATATTTTATTTTGTCTCTATTAGATGTATGTGTAGTAAATATAGTATATGTGTAGTGCATGTAAAAACGTAGATTGGAATAAGTTAGGAGCTTTGTTGAGTGGTAAAATGCTCCAGAGAGTCCAATGTACTAAGCAAATTATAATGTGATGAGACAGATACTAATGACATAGATGTTGATCTGGTCTGGGAATGCTGGCTCTAGTGCTACGATGATGTAAGGAGATGAAATGTACCCCCAGGAATTTACCACCTTGGTTTGACTCTGAAGCGGGACGTCTAAAAACAGCAAGCTTGGTAAAAAGCTAAGAAGTTTAATAAAGGTCATCATTGGGCTAAATTTAGAAAAAGTAATAAATTAATTACATACATTATTGCAGTTCAAGCACAAATCATCGCTTACTTGAATTTGCCTGAAACACTAAAGGAAACCCCTAAACGATTCTGATCTTATTGTAAATTGAAAACAAAAAATATACATAGAACAAATTGTTCTGAGGTCTAAGCGCTACCAATCCCAATGATATGGCTTGTATGTTCAAGACATATTTTGAATTAGCTTCTAATAACAACACTGGTGAGTCATTAGCTTTTGTAGTGGCAGAGATAGCTTTTGAAGTGGCTGTGATGATCAGGGTTTTTTCGTGTCTGAGATCACTTTTAAAGTGCCTGTGATCACGTCTTCGGTGGTTAAGATCACTTATGTAGAGACCGAGGTCACTTTTAAAGTGACTGACATCAGTGTTTTAGTGGCTAAGATCACCTTTGTAGTGGTTGAGATCGTTTTCAAGGAGATTGTGATCACTTCTTCAGTGGCTAAGATCACTTTTGTAGTGAATGAGACCACCTTTAAAGTGGCTGTGATTACTTCTTCAGTGCTAATATATAATATTTGTAGTGACCGAGATCATTTTTTTGTTGGCTGACATCAGTTTCTTAGTGACCAAGATCACCTTTGTGGTGGTTGAGATACTTTTTAAAGAAGATATGATTACTTCTTAAGTGCACAAGATCATTTATGTAGTGGGTGAGATAACGTTTAAAGTAGCTTCAGTGGATGACATCAGTTTGTTTGTAGCCAAGATCACCTGTTTAGTGGTTGAGATAATTATTAAGGAGCATGTGATCACTTCTTCAGTGGCAAAGATCACTTTTGTATTGGATTAGACAACGTTTAAAGTAGCTTTTTTCGGTGGCCAAGATTATTTTTGTAGTACCTGCGATAACTTTTAAAGTGGCTGTGTCTTCTTTGGTGGCCAATGTCATTTTTAGGTGGCTGAGATCACATTTAAAGTGGCTTTAGTGGCTGACATCAGTTTGTTAGTGGTCAAGGTCACCTTTGCAGTGTCTGAGATAATTATTAAGGAGCATGTGATCACTTCTTAAATGATCAGTACATTATCTGTGATATAGACCGAGCTATAACTCAATATACATTTCTCGGTAATGGCGAAACAAATTTGCATAAAAATGGCACGTGGGACATTATTTCAGCTTGTTAACATAGCTAATCGTTTTCTACGGGGTTTTTTCCAAGCTAGATACACCAACTAGAAATATATTACCGAGGGTGGGACGAAAACCCTATTTTTCGACTAGACTAATAAACTTATCAAAGCCACATCCAAAGGTTATAAAAATAATAGCAAATAATAGCAAAACTAATAATGTGAAACATAAAACAATCGAATAACACAAAATGGAAAGTAAAATGAAATTTAATATGAGACAAAGACTACACACAGGCGCAAAATATGTCCCATCAATGAAACATTTGGCGGCCATTTTTGTTTTTATATATCGTTTAGGTATTGTAAAACAACCTCCAATCCTTTAATCAGCAAATTTGTGAAAAAAATTGATGAATAATCGGCCATTTTGGATTTCGACCTCCTAAAAATCCTCCTATGAATATCCAGAGTAAACAAATTTTGTGTGGCTAGTCCAGACCTTATAAGAGACCGTGGTAAACAATATTTTGGTAAGGAATTTGTTTTAGGTTTTTTATTAACTTCCCCTTACTAATAAGATAATATAGAGAGAAGTCGTTAAAGTCACGTGGCCTATTGCCACCTGAAAAGCAAAAATGACAAAATGAGTTCTGATCATGGCTCAAGACTAATCGTCGTGGGGTCTTACACCATTACATGTTACACATGTAGACTGGCTCGACGTAGCCAAAGATTTTTTAGTCGCGTCGTGAGTCGTATATTTTGCGTAGACTGGTCTTAACACATGCTACTTTGGACGTCGGAATCTAACGTCTATAGACGTCAAACTCTGACTTCTAAAGTCGATCCCCGCACTGAAAGAATTGACAATTTATAATTACCTTTGTGGTGATTACAAAAGAGCGTTGTAACTGCATCACTAGTAATGAACTCTGTCATCGTTTCTCAACTATCCAATAAACACACGACATTGAGAAGGTGGGCCGTAGCAATGCGGGCCACCATCTCCGACGCTATCCAAACATTGAGCCTCCACAGGTTCAATGTCGCGTATCTACTGGGTAGTTGAGAAACAGTGAGCTCGTCATCATTGTATACTGTTTAAAAAAATGAACAAAGTGAAAGCTGGGTGCAATGTTTTATTAATCCAACTGATTTAGTTATATTACCTATTGCTGATAAAATTCCCATTTTTTTAAATGATAACAGATAAAATTGCAGATAATATATTGTATACAATGATTGTGGAAACAAAAACTATGGGATCAATTTATTGCATATAATTATTTGAAATGCTTAGTGTAAGCACGATTTTATTATATATAGTTTTTAAGAAATCATAAATCACATTAGTGCTTGGAGTGAATTCGATAAATTATTACCAATTAACACAAAATTACACATGAATATTAGGTAGGCCTAGTTATTAGATTAAACCACTATGTGCAAGCAATAAATTGATCAATGCTGCCCAATTACCATAATTAGCTGTCATTATTTACAACAATACAATTATTATATTTATGAGGTATACTAAAAGAGATGTGGCATAATATGAGGTGGCATAATAGTAAACAGTTAGAAGAGATGAATCATGTTACATAATTTTACACAAATCTTGTTTCGTCGAAAGAAACTATACATATATAATTATATATTTTTGTTCTTGAATCCTGGTATCTGTTTGTGAAGATTCTCGTACACGGCGACACAAATCATTATGACAGGCACTTTCTTCTTGTTGTCTTCGATTCTTCACATACGGAAGACACTTTATGGAGGACCTGGAGACAAAAAGAAAAACGCGTAATTAATGACCCCCTCATTGCAATGATTATTTGTTTATTTACTAATCCAGTCCTTATCATTTTAGGACAAACCTGTCAGTAATCGTCGTTATAAAGAATAGCAGCATGTTATGAATGAACGACACTATTTAAACTAATTCCTACTAAGGTCTTTATAATGACGGGACTTCCTCGATTTACGTGTGACCTTTTATTTCAAAATGATTTAGAAGTGAGATTTCCTGCATAAACTATGATATGCTATGATATGATAAAATCGTTTCTATGGCGTGGTATCCTGCAGACATGCAGATCAGGAAGCTTCACAGTCAGAACATTTAAGAATAAAAGTCATTAGTTTAAAACATAAATACGTGTAAAAACAGTTTAAAAGTTTTTTTGCTTATCGTGAATCATGATGAGAACTATTTGCATTCGATGAACAATTGAGGCGATGATGCTGTGATGTTGAAATGCGTCCTTTGGCCGGCAAGTTATTCCACAGTTCTGGAGCTGCAACCTGGGCGGCACAAGTCCCAATCGCTTTTTTTAATGTCGGTCTGTAGAGTGGTAATTATTTTGCTCTCATTGTCTTAAAGACATGACCAATGTAAATTTTATGTGAAGTGACATTGTTCTTCGGTAAAAGTTTTATATATCACTATTTCTAACGTTTACACAATATATTGAAAATACATGTAAACGGTCATCTAAACAAAGTCTCATAGGGGAGGCTGACAACAAGGAAACAAGTTATAGCCCAAAAATGAAATAATCACAAATAAAGCTCTTTATCTGTTTTTCAGCAGATAATTTGAATGAGAGATACGCTTTGAATTTGATACATTGACAACTGTTTATTCAAATGGAAAAATGCGAGAATTGCCTATCAAGTTGTGGTTCGTGAAAGCAAGACACAACCTGAAGTGCGTGAAAAGCTAAAATGTTTACGAGGGTAAACATCATTCTGATATCCACAGTTTACTTACACTGTTCTACATTTATGCATCGGAATCCATTCCAGACCTTATCTTCAGGACACCTGCACACATAGGGTGCAGGGTAGGGATTCCTGCATGTAGGGACCTGGCAGGGGAAGTCACCACAGGAAACACATTGTTGACCACCTTCACAGGGAGGATTACAATGACCTGAAACACAAGGAACACATAACAGTGTAAAAAGTACCTCATCATGATCATATTCTTAATAACACGCGGCGGTTTTAACCCTTTAACCGCCAAATTATTCAATCTGAATTTTCACCCACGTGAACTTGTGTCTCGCTGACGCGATCCACAACTTCAAGTGAGTGAAAATTATTCAGATTTGACAAAATAGAGGTCAACTGTTTTCAAATATTGCTGATTGATGTCACATTTATATCTTTAACATGTTTAAAAGGTGGTACTTAATGTGCTAATAAAAAATGAAATCCCGAATATATGCGGCACCGGCGGTTAAAGGTTTGAGTAGCAGAAAGTCACTGTGGATTTACGTGATTTACACTACGATGACTTGGATGTCCTCCGCTGATAAAAGTTAGCCACCGTCAACGCTGGTAAACGCCATCCTCCCCACAGCAATGATCCCCACAGAAATGCTAGGCTTTTTGACCCCGAGAAATCTAGCCTGACTGCACGAGAAAGATGGTAAACGTCTCGTTAATCTTGGTAATTGGAAAATGTTGACAATTTGACGACGTTTCAGAATGATTGCTGGTATTTTCAATGACTGTAAGCGTTCGTGTCGTTCCCGCACACGTGGCGAGTGTGGACGTTGAGACGACGCAGGTAAACGCTGTAGGCTTGTAAGGATGGTACCCGCGTTCACCAGGAGGTACAATACCATGTTCACTCTAAATTTGGATAAACCCATGGCTTTATCTCATATTTATGCCCAGCAAGCGCAAAACATTTGTAAAACATTTATACGATGTTGGACCAACGTCGAAGATGTTTTTTGCTTTGATGACCTTAAGTATCTTTAGGGCACAGTCTCACGTACATATTTTAAGAGTTGTATATCCTGCACAATTTGTGATTTGTTATTTTTCCATTGCCCGAAATATATTTTTTGCAGTAATGCATAATAATAAATTGTGCACATCTTCGAACATATATTTGATAAGATTCTAACTTGAGGAATATTTCAATAATGACACCGAGTCGGTGCTCCTTGCTGCAATATTTCTCAAGTCATCGCCCCATGACATTATAAAACCGCATCATTGGAAGAAAGTTGTTGGTATACATACGTTCCTATGTGATTTAAGGTATATTTACCTTCTGTGTCTTTGAACAGAACCATCAGAGCAATCATCACCCCGAACATGACGAGCATACTGATCTTCATGATTCCAACTAAATGTGTGGATAACTTCAGATTCCTACAGAAGAAGAAGAAGCGAACCTCACGATGCTGATACGAATGGCGTTATGACGCAGTGTGGTAGAGGCTGGCGGGTAGATACTAGGAATACTCATTATGTTTATTAATGAGGCGGAACATGGTGTCAAACGCTCTCGCTCACACTGTCTAATTGTGCTAGACTGCATGCTAACGACTTGTTAATTGCCACGTGAAAATTACTGCCCGCTGTACTGTGACTATAAAGGAAGCCTCATATTAGTAGCGCATAATAATGATTTGAGATTCCTCCTTTCGCAATATTCCCCAAATTTGAGGAAAGCAACGTAAAACCAAATTCACTTATTCACATATATCAAGGAATATAAAAGGACCTTCTAAATTCCTTGCATATATAAAGCAATACCACAATACTAGTACTATTATGACCTATGTATGTGGATATGTCCGACTAGCTTGATGCATGATCTCATGTATCGGAGCCAAACATTATTGTTTGCAACACATACTTGTTAACTTTGTTCCGAACTACACAGTGTAACAATCATTGATCAGGTAGTCTAAAAGAAGTTGATATTTGACCTTAGGCCCTGCCGTGAACGTTAACATAATTTCCCGACGGTTTCTGCCCCTTGTAAACCTACATGTAGGTCTTTATATGATGCCCATTAGGCTGAGTATTTATAAAGACCCTAAAATGGTTTCTGAGATTCGTGTCGATAACTATACTCAGGTTCACCGCCAATGTATTTATTAAGTAAAGCTTTAACACGAACAATCTGTTTTTAATTAGAGATTATTACCAGATAACAAGATCAAATATTTTTTGTATAGAAAAATATCAATTTTTAAATTTGTATAGATACAATTAAAAATAATAGTACTCCCTGTCGACCTTTAAAGTTTTTTCATCGCCCTCTAACGTACATTTTTCACATTAAACGTCTCTCCATCACCCTTTAAAGCCTCCCTGTCACCCTTTATTGACTCTCTGTTGCTCTTTAGCACTTCCCAATCGCCGTTTAATTTCTTTCAGTCATCTTTTGCCGCCTTTCTGTGGGCCTTACAACGTTTTTTAACGTGTTTTTCGTCGCCTCTCGTCATTCTTTATCGCCTCCCCGTCATCCTTTAAAGCCTTCTACCACCTCTCTTTTATTCACCGCCCATGTGTCGCCCTTCAACCCGTTAAGCCCTCACGATGCACTAAAGCATCATTTTACATCCCTAAAGACAAACTAAATTGTCCTACAACTAAGGGTTTTCGAACGAAAATTTTCATGAGACTGGTTTACCAATACATGGTAATTTTCTTTAATTATTTAACCACAACAAATTATCTTCATCCACTACAAGTCGAGAATTGTGACAGCAATTCTCGGCTTGTAATGCATGGATACGCCACTTATTATGTTTGTCATTTAGGATTAAAGATATCGTTTTTTTATCGTTTTTTTTGCCGTTGTGTAGGCTTATTGGAGAGATGTCCAATATAATTGTGCCGTCCAGTCCCAGAAAACATGAGACGTTGGCCCAATGTTGGTTTACTGTTGACCCACCGTCTACGACGTAAACCAACGCTGGTCCTACATCTCATGTTTGATGGGTTATCTCCGTAATTCGGTAAACGGATAAATTGGTAAAGGAGTGTGAATGGGTTTACATGACGCTATTAGCCCCAATTAGAATGATAATCGCAGCTTTTGCTGTTTTTTTCCTACAAAACAGAAAATGAAAGAGAAATGAGAATTGTATTTTGTATTGCTTGTCTGGTTTCATTGTGCATTTTAGGCAAACAATAACGTGATTTTTGTGCGATTTTTTTTTTGAAAACAAAAACATTCAATACTATTTAGATAAATTTTCTAGTGATAGATGATCACAGGTGAAGTATTTCCAAAATATTGTTCAGCTTATTCTGTTATATTAATAATTGCAAGTTTGGTTGGTGCCAGTTTGCATACTTGTAACCCTTTAATCTCAGAGGGACATAATTCACTATGTTTATAATTATAGTTACATGTAATGTACGCACACACTACATTTATTATAACAAATATTATGTTAATAAGTGACATATATTTGGAAGATTGACAAACATGTATATTCTGATTAAAATTGTACAAATAAAGGTAATTGTTACCCACTTGAAGTTGTGGGTCGCGGCTGCGAGACACAACTTCAAGTGGGTAACAATTTGAATGTGATAATGTAGCGCTTTCAGAGTTAAAATAACTTAAATTCAAACTAAAACTAAAACTTCCTGAAACGAGGTCTACACCTCATCATATGGATTGTAAACTTGTTTCAAATTATAAGAGTAGGCTGCATATATGGTTTTACCTTGACAAAATTTTCTCAACGGTTTATTGTAGTATTAGGCGTGCTTAATGCTAGAAATATTATCAAAAGTTCACCAAAATCTGACCATGCAAACAGTATAATTTTCAAAATTGCGTCCAAGATGGCCGCAAAATCCTTAATTATATTTGGGCTATGCCCAAATGTATTGAGTTTTCAACTTATTATTCTTGGCACGTTTTTGTAAGACGCTATTTCTCCCTCAGTTTTTATCTAATCAACTTGAACCTTTGACACAACATTCTCAGAGTCGTCAGGAGGGGTGCTATGACGTTTCTAAGTCATCCAACATGTTCTTCCAGATTTATCCATGATTTCATGAATCACTATACTCTTGAATGGCAAAAAGCATGAAAAAGCCTTTAATTTCCCCGGGGGCGGGCCCCTCGACTCATTTACAGTAAAAAAAATGTGTTGTCAAATTTTAACCCCCCCCCCCCCCCTCACTGAAGAGCTAGATCCGCCCCTGATTGTACTTACACAATAACATATTTTCCATTTCATAGGACTTAAGAGGTTAACGCTCTAGTCGATATGGCCTACGCAGTCACGATTATACCCAGCAAATTAAATACGTTGACCCGATATTGAACTATGCTGGGCCAGCACATGGACCACCATTTAAACTAAATTGATTCAGCGTCTCAATTTCGCTGGTTAATGATCCATGCAAAGATCAGCCACACTGCAATGTCAAGTTCAGTGTGAAATTATTCAGGCTAACTGGACAAATAAGTTGTATGTATTTACACAAAGAAAATAATAATATTATTGATAGTTTGTGTTCACAATTTCGTTTTATATTTATAAAATAAGTTTTTATCTTGTAATCAATATCATTATACATTCTTGAAGATCAGGTTGATGGTCAAACCAATTGAGAAATGGTTGAAGTGGATGAGAACTCTTTACCGTGGCATGCGGACATACACACCGGACCAGTGGGGAGGGACCTCCATGACTTTCCATGTCGTGAAAAACTTTCTATGTCGTGTATATAATAGCATTCTACTGTTAGTCTACTTTGACTAAGTGTGTTATGGGTACACGTGTAAACACGGAACATTTGCATAAAGTTTATACAATGTTGGACCAACGTCGAAGACGTTGGGCCGACGTTGTATAAATGTTATACAAATCGAGTTTACTGCGATCTGATCTGCAAAGTCGAAAGCAGTATATGATTACTTTTCAAATAAGCAAATACTGTCTTTTGTCTTTGCTCGGGAGTATTCCCACGCGTAACATGAAGGTATTGCTATCAGTCCGATGGGGACGTAGCGCATTGGTAGAGCGCTTGACTGCCTCGCCAACTATGCATGAGTCCCGGGTTCAAACCTCGTTGATGCAGGGTGGGGTTTTCAGAGAAATATCCTTGTTTCCCCCCTTTCAATGTCACTAGACGATCACGTTAATCTATTAATGGCGGCCGCGTCGAGTAAAGGTTGTGATTATCATATTTACAGTATTTCAATCCAGATACTTATATACATGTTGTACTGATCCACATAAATACTATAGCTACTATGCGCCAAAGTAACGTGTGATGGCGCTGTAGTAGACAAAAAGCCAATGCAATACTGCGAATTGAAAGAACATTTATTTATTGTTGTGGTGCAAACCACTAGAAAAGTGAGGCGATTTTAAACTTACAAAAATTGTTCTAATAGAAGAGACAACAGTCAACATTAAGCTCATGTCCCCCTTTTTTGTTTGTTGTCATTTTACAAATAAGTAAAACGTAGAATAAACAAAAAAAAAACAGTTTTTATAAAATATGCATGAATTACATGTAAATCGTAACATTTTTGATCAATTTATTAAATTGAACATTTTTTTTTTAATTTGGCTCCACTTTTTTTCACATAAGATGTTCCACCGCAAAACCTTCAAAGTTTCTTATTTTCCAAATAGCATGATGAATAATTGTTCACCTAATTGTCTTCACAGAGCAAAGTGTGATTTATTTCGCGATAATTTGATTCGCATAATTATAACTCACCATTAGATTTACAGATGACTGCCAAATAAAACTTCATAGGCGTGAAGCTAACATGGAGCGTACATTGAATTAGGTGGATATGTTGAGCCATGTCAGGCAATGTGCTGATTAACGACATAGGAAAATGCCAGTTTGGCGACGATTTTAATTTAGCATAATTTGGTGATGTACCCATTTAGTTTGAAACTATGCAAAATAGCTGAGCCATATGCCTACAGTTATAAAACAAAGTGTGAGGTGTCAGGCAAACATTCTCTGTGCCAAAAAAAAAATATACTTCCAAATGCCGTTTCACAGCAAGAAAATACCCCTACCCACCACACCAGATCACGTTCTCACCACGTCTAAAGTAAGGATGTGTACAACGTCGTAGGAACGTACCAGACGTCGATTAGGACGTGATATACACTGGGAATGTTATCCTTCAAAGCGCGAATTTAATAAATACAGTTTATATCTTCACTCACTTGAAGTTGTGTGTCGCTGCCGCGACCCACAACTTCAAGTGAGTGAAAATTACTCGCATTTGTTTAATTTGAGACCAAACATCTATAAATTGTAATTCATAAAGACCCATATCATTCCGAATTTTAATGATTTTATTGACTAATAACACACATTAAAACGATTATAGTCGAGCTTAGAGGTTTAGGTGTAAAAACTGCGTAACAATACTAAACATTCAAGACACTAGATTTACATAGTAAACTAGCAGTAGACGAAACTTTGTATTAAGTAAAATTAAAAAGTAAAAATCAAAAACAGAAAGGGCACGGTTACCAAATCCACTAATTTTGCATGATATTTTATTATTAAATTATTGATAGAAGTTAGGAATTCCAGCAGCCCATTATGAAGTTGTAAGTCTTGACAATAACATATAATGACACAATATAATGACACATTCTCGTGTTCAGTCGCAATGCCATACTTTGAAATGTTACTGTAATTATATGTGGGCTATGCCCAAACATACTGTGTTTGCAACGGTTCTATCTTCTTTTATTCCTCTGTGTCCAAATTTCGGAGTGTTATTTCTCCCTGAGTTTTCATCCAATCGACTTCAAAGCTTGGCACGTGGATACTTAGGTATTATTTTTTGAGATTTTAACTGGATTTAATCCGGATTTTAGTTTCCCCAAAGAGAGGTAACTCTAAGGAGAGGTATATCTATTGAATGGGGGATTGTCATTTAGCTTTTAAGTTCTTCCTCCATTTTCAGGAGCTGATCATTTCTCGACTTTTATATATTAAAAATATGTTTTTCGTACCATAATCACACACATAAGCATGTTAACCACATGGTTGTATGATATGTTATCTATTTCAGATTCTGCAGTAATTACATTTGAAGGCGAGGGGGGGGGGTAATTTTCATGCCATTTGAATGTCGGGTGAGAGCATTACATGTCCGCTGAAATCCACTCATTGCGTGAATAGAATGAGGCCTAAATAGGGGCAGTTTGTCCAGGCTGGTTCGCCCTATTAACCCTAAAAATGCTAGATATGGTAATTTAATTGCATTTGCGTAATCCTGTTTCAATGTAGGGCCAGTCTTGCAGGCAAATGCCCACCATTGAACCAACCTTGCATGTTCACAATGGTCAGTAGTAACTTGTGCTAGATTTAACAATTGAAATAACAGTTGTAATTCCAGCAACGCGAAACGCCTATCGAATGTTGTTTTAATGTTGAGCCAGCGTCACATACAGTAGTGCAACATTCAGCTCACAGAGAAACAAGTCGTCAATGTGTTGTCTGGGGGCCGGCCCTCTGAATGTGTTTCCATTTGCCAAACAAATGTATTTAAAAGTAAAAAAGCTCAGTGGGGATTTAATTATCATCTCTAAAATTTGAAGTCTGATATCTGAAGTCTAATATTCCAATTTAAAATAGCTGCCTAAAAACCCAGAAGCAAAATTCCAATCAATCTGTTATAATAAAAATAACCCAACAAAATCCAAAATGGCCGTTAAAAAATCATAAAACTTAGCCCAAACATTATTGTTACATGAAGGGCGGGGGCCCCAGGGTAGTGGTTAGCACCGCTGCCTTTCACGCCAGAGTTCGGGGTTCGGCTCCCGGTATTGTCGGTTTGGAAGAAACAAAAATGTTTCTTCCCCATCCACGTGTAAAACTCAGTATTGTGGGAAGCCTCCGTGACCGAAAGGTAGCGTGCTCGGCCTCAGACCGCCAGGGCTTGAATTTCGAATCCTGTGTCTAGAGGACATCTCATTCATCTCACCATCCTCAGGAGGTTCTCCAGGCCCAGTTTAGCCTATATGTGCACAAAGGTGGCCTAAAACCCGATTAATTTCATTCATTTCATTTGTAACATGAAAAGTCACAATAATCACCTCTAGTTTCTTGTTAGTAGTGTGCCACGTAGTGATATTATGCCATATGCCGACAGCCATTGTCATATTTTGGTATTATTATGTCCGATACCGACGTAATGAAGTTATTTATATCCTGACAAAATAATCTCATAGCCTGGCATTCTGATGTTACATTTGACAAAATAAAACCAGATCCTATCGTTGCAATGCTATATTCCAACACTGTGCTCTCATAATTTCGATATATACTATTTTGGCATTACACTGATATGGCATTATACTGCCACAACCTTGTGATGCCATATGCGAACAGCACAATACCATTCCGTAAAGTCATAATGGAATATACAGACATTATGTTGTTATATTCTACCATGATTATCATGTACTGACATTATAAAGCTCTATGCAATAATGCCATATATATGCCCAACAGAGTACTAGCATACCCGGAAAACTTAATGGTGTATATTTGTCTTATTTGCATAGCTAATATAGCTATATGGAAAAAGAGGTAATGTTAATGGTTTCTATGCTACATAAAGCTAGACTCGTTTACACATTTTGATAATGCTGCCGTGCTAAGGCACTATGCCGTGTCGATACATCATGAGCATGGGCCAAAGTTAGAAAATTAAAGTTGTGTATTTGTGGTGAAGGTGAAGAATTTTGTTTCAGGTTGTTTACTCATATTCAATTTATGACAACTAAAAAGATAAATCACATCTAAACACAACATATTTTTTAATTAAACAGTCAAATAATTTCCATTTTAACGGTCGTATTGTTGCAAAATGCTCTATTGTAAATTATTGTAGTTAATCCAGGCAAAATATACTTTTTATATGAAATATCCATACCACATGGATATTCTCAATTCCGTGACCCTAGAAATTCATAGATATGCAGATAAAAAATATTTCAGTCAAACTAACTTAACCACAAAGCATATACAGACCAACTATCCTATCTGCGTCACGTCCCTCACGGCATTCTGCCTGCTCAGCAAACACAACACTTTTCTATAATATTTATACAATGTTGGACCAACGTCGAAGACGTTGGGCCGACGTTGTATGAATGTCATACAAATGTTGTGTGTTTGCTTGGTGGGTAATGTTGTCACTTACGGCATTTTGCTGGATATTCACCGCCGCCCTGTTGACTACAGTATTTTTCAAAGTTTAAGCATTCATTATACATGCGATATATGAATACAAAATAAATTCAAAGAACAAAGAATATTGATAGTGAAAACTATTTCAAAAGTAGTGTAGTTACGCCGTTTTAAGGGGGTGATTTTTACACATCAAATAATGATCATCAGAGATTAATTATTTTTTATCAGTGAAAGTGGCAAAATGTTGTCGCAAATTTAACAAAATATGTAATAAATTTGCACCCAGTGATGCTTAAAGGTGTAGGTCTCATTAATGAGTTGGAACTTCAATAACTTTTCCGGTTAAACATTCAGCTTACATTGACTTAAGTGGCTCAGGTAATCATGGTAATGTATCGTGCAAATAATAATTGAAAATGAATACTCAATTACACCGCCCGCGAAAAATATGGATCCACCACACGCATTGTGCACATTGCAGTTGCAAATAGCCTGGGATAAATTTTAATTAACTCTGTTCATTATAAATCAATTTGTCTGAAATTTGGCAACAGCATACAACTGTTTTCCGTTAATATAGTGTGCAAGAAAGTATGGGAGAAGTATCATTTTTGTCAACACAAAAAGTAAAAAAAAATGTGGTGAAAAACAGGATATTTTAATCATTTTTTGGAAAACTCTCTGGGCATGGCATCGTGGTGGGAATGTAGAAGTAATACACGAAACTTTTAAACTATCCCCTAGAATAAAATTAACTAGCAAAAAAAGCAACGAAACGTTTATGACACTTCAGTATCATTCACTTTAGAAATCATCACTTTTTTTAAAATATTTCTTTCAAACCAGAGCTGCACTGTCAAAAATGTCCTGATTATTTTTACATATGTCTCTGAATGAGTTATTAAAATTATTTACTGAACATTTAATAGTTTGGTTGAATAACCTTTTGCTCTCATCAAGGCATCGACATGACGGGTGACTGCGTCAAATAGTCGTGCCAGGGAATCCTTTGGTATTTCATTTCAGATCTGATGGAACCTCACTCTCGTATAAGCTCTCTTAATGTTGTTGGAGGATTGTGACCTAGCTCTCTCATCTATGGAATTCCATTGGGGCCATCCAAATTGTATTTTCTCTCACCTCACGATACGAAGGAGCGACGGAACGAAAGAGCGAGGCAAAAGAACGACAGAGCGAGACGAAAGAACGATGGAGCGAGGCGAAAGAACGACTGAGCGACGGTACGACGGAGCGAGACGAAGGTACGAAAGTACGACGGAACGAGGCGACGGAGCGACGGAACGACGGAGCGAGGCGAAGGAGCGAAAGAGCGAGGCAAAACAACGACGGAGCGAGGCGAGGCGAGCGAGCGAGCGAGCGAGCGAGGCGAGCGAGAGAGAGTGAGTGAGTGAGTGAGTGAGTGAGTGAGTGAGTGAGTGAGTGAGTGAGTGAGTGAGTGAGTGAGTGAGTGAGTGAGTGAGTGAGTGAGTGAGTGAGTGAGTGAGTGAGTGAGTGAGTGAGTGAGTGAGTGAGTGAGTGAGTGAGTGAGTGAGTGAGTGAGTGAGTGAGTGAGTGAGTGAGTGAGTGAGTGAGTGAGTGAGTGAGTGAGTGAGTGAGTGAGTGAGTGAGTGAGTGAGTGAGTGAGTGAGTGAGTGAGTGAGTGAGTGAGTGAGTGAGTGAGTGAGTGAGTGAGTGAGTGAGTGAGTGAGTGAGTGAGTGAGTGAGTGAGTGAGTGAGTGAGTGAGTGAGTGAGTGAGTGAGTGAGTGAGTGAGTGAGTGAGTGAGTGAGTGAGTGAGTGAGTGAGTGAGTGAGTGAGTGAGTGAGTGAGTGAGTGAGTGAGTGAGTGAGTGAGTGAGTGAGTGAGTGTTTTTCTCAAGTGGGTGACAATTTGAAGACCAAGTGAAGACCTCAGAACTACTCTCCTAATGCTATTAATCAGTACTATGAATTATAGACTAACATTATATAAGAATAATCACAGAACAGGTCATCATGACATAATATGCTTAAAATATGTTGCTAGACTACAATCACTTTATCTATTATTAAATCATAACACGTTGTGAGCGAAGGGTTACATATTTCTAGGACACGGCAAACAGTATGTTTTGGAGGTGAGATGTGTGGTTAATAAGCAAGAATGACAAATTTTAGGTGACAAAAAATCAACTACGACTTTTTCCTCTATTTGAAGTAGCTGTTGTGTCTTGCCACCGCGACCCACAATTCGGGTTGACAAGAAATTGTGGTCAGTGGCGAATCCAGGATTTGACAGACGTTGAGTGGGCGATATGTGCAATTTACAATTTATACACAACACAGCTGGCAGTTATATGCTCTGAAGGGGTCCGGGGGCATGCTACACCAGGACATTTTAAAAACTGAAGCCTCAAATGACGCATTCAAGACCATATTTCGTCCGAAATATGGTCGGTTTTTTTGTAACCCGAGCCCTAACTCTAACCCAACACTGCCCATGCTTCAGGCATCTAATTGTTACAATTTTTGTATCACAATAATTCGTCCCCTTTGAATTCTTTACAAAGTGGCAGATACATAATTCATATCCAAGAGAACGAATGATCAGGTTATTATTTATGTGACGTTAAAAATATAAATGCATGTTGCTGAAGTGTTGTTACTTTATTGGTTCAATTATCCCGTGCGTACATTCTAGTGGCAACACAATAATTATGTCACCACCGGAATTTATAAATGGTTGAGTAATAATGCACATAATTAAATTGATGGATCCATATATTTTTGTGAAAAAAAACTAGATACAATGTAGGTTCTAATATATATAAGTATTGTCTGATTAAATGAGATGAAATAAATGGGCATTTAACATTTTTGTGTACATGTAGACTAAACTGAACAAGGAGAACTTCCTGAGGATGGTGAGGTGAATGTGATGACACTGCCCTCGAGACACAGAACTCGAAATTCGAGCCCTGGCGGTCTGAAGCCAAGCACGCTACCTCTCGGTCACATAGGCTCTCACAATAATGAAATCATTACGAGTTAGCGGAGGAGAAACATTTTTGTTTCTTTGAAACTTGAATGCCACAGAGGGGTTGGAACACGCGATCTCCGACTTTCCAAGCAGGCAGCTTTAATCACTGCCCCGCCCTTTCTGATTACAATTTTGTGTCATGTTTCTGGAGGATCAACATTTTGAATGTTAATCACCAGGTGCTCGTCCCTCAGTTTGCCATATTATTCGCTAGGTGTCAGGTACATACGGATGCCCCGTCTTTAATCTCGACTCTACTCCTTTGCACTTTCATTGTTTTGATGATGTATCGAGTTAATTATTTCATTAGGAGGGGCATTTAACCGTTTCTCCTCTTTTTCCAACAGATCACAATTTTATTTATTTCAGAATTTTTGGATATTTTTATCTATTTGTTATCAACATTTTTTTTAATCCAGCGAAACTTCAAACTATTTGTATACCTGAACACCTGCTAAAAGACGGTCGAATATTCCTACAGCATTGGGCCATATGTTGTTGTCGTCAGCCCAGCATTGGACAGACAACCGATAATGTGGGAGATCACTTTAAAATAGAGTCCCTTTAATTAAAATAATCATGACAAGTGAATGCACATATCGTCCCTTTGGAGTTAGAAGGTGCTAACTGCAACTTTATAAAATGAAAGTTTAGCACCCTCTAACTCCAAGCTGTACATCCCAGTAAACACAAACTATTTGTATAGCATTAATACAACGCCGGCCCGACGTCTTCGACGTTGGTCCAATAATGTACAATGTCATACAAACGTCGTATCACGCACGTATCTTATGTGAGTTCCAAATTGGCCGTAAATCTGCGACTCTTGAGGAGGTAGTTCAAACGGTCGTAAAACAAACGTAGCACTTTGAAGGGCATTTTACTATAACATGAATACTACAGTAATTACGTTCTGAAGTGAAAGATCATAAACTAAACTAAGGTAAAGATATAAAAACGTTATATTCACTCGGAATGAAAAAATGAATCACATAATATGAATCACATAATATCTGGGCGGGGGCCCTAGGGTAGTGGTTAGTACCGCTGCCTTTCACACCAGAGTTCGGGGTTCGGTTCCCGGTCTCGGCGGTTTGAAAGAAACAAAAAATTTCGAACCCTGTGTCTGGAGGACAGTGTCATCTCAATCATCTCACCATCCTCAGGAGGTTCTCCTGACCAAGTTTAGCCTATATGTGCACAAAGGTGGCCTAAAGCCCGATTCATTTCATTTCATTTCACATAATATCTAAACCCGTGATTTTATGATGATAACATATCCAATAATATATTCCAAGCACACAGATCCTGGTGAATTTACAATAATGATGGAATCGTTGACATTTTACGTTCCATATTCACGATTTTACTTGGTGCACGGGGCCCCCGGATATCATTGTAGCCTCGCACAGTGATTGATGTTGGTGTCAAAGGAGCTGAACAACTCACAGATGGAGGGGGAGGGGCTCGCATATCCTGAACACTTCATTAGTTATAGTTATGTATTTAAAAAATATAGACTCTGCTTCTTTGTGTTGAGTCACATCGCTCATGGATACATATTGTCAAACGTGGGGCAACCCTGTCCCACGTTTGACAATATGTATCCATGAGCGATGCGACTTATGGCGCCTTTGATTAAACATTTAAACCAAGGAGTTTTTCATTGACGCAGTACTTGCCTGCATACCATAGCAATCATGATGTGCATGTGCACCTTAGATAATATGGGTTATTTGAAAAAACCTTCAGAACCTTACACCGTAAGTCAGATAGAGCGAGCCTTTACAACGCTTATCTCTAGGCTTCATAAAAATGTTTTGAGTTTTCTCCGCAAATGATATGTTAGGGGCCTATGTTTTTTCAGAGATTCTTGATCAGGTGTCGATTTTACAATAATGGAACTAAATAGAATCCCCCTTTACTTTTGTAAATCCGTCTTAAGAAGCATGGTATTAAAATGTTGCAAGTGATGGTTGTGAGCTTGATTACTGATTTAAGCCCTTGTTGGATTTGTTGGATTTGCTCAATTTAAGTTGAAAACTATATGATTTTCTCAGATTTGAGATATATTATATTTTGATAAATTGGTGATATCAATTCATTAAACATTAGCAAGTAATAGTCGATGTCAGTGCTCTAAAGGTTAACATGTCTAAAAACGGGAAAAACGGACATTATACGTTGATGGATGGCTGTAGATTATGAATAGATAAACACAAAAATACAAATCAATGAGTCACAAAGTCATTCTGAAAATAGATTTGATCAAGTGATTCTAGTTCAGCCCAAAATTGAACGTGTAGTATACATAGGGGTCTGCATACTAACGTCCAATGGTGGGAGAAGTCTTGTGAAATGTATGGCGTAACTGATAATATCAAAAACATTAAAAAAACCACCATCAATAAATATCTGCTCAATAGTTATGCATGGCAAACGTCGGTTATCAACCGCAGGACATTTAATTAATGCTGGCTTGATGTTTTGCCATCATGACCGAGATAAGTGAAAGAGAGTTGAGTGAAAGTTGGAGTAACAAATGAAAATCTGACGCATTCCGAAATAAAGATACGGTTATACGATCTTAAACGCAGTGTATAGAGTTGATTTATCATAGTGGATCAGTGATCCCTGTAAATTGACGTTAAGGGATCGTTTTTCTGCCTGACCGTCTCGGCCTGTTGTGAACTTAACCAGTTCAACGTGACATGAATTCCACAGCTCGGCAATTCCCGGTGATTGCAAAGACAAACAGAAGTAACTGATCACTTGAAAAGTAAGCAGTTACTGCTGTTTGTCTTTGCACGACACAGTGGAACAGTCGATCTTCTCAATGGCGCCAACATCTACAGACAAGCGACTACAATCTGATAGATTTTAACATAAAGTTTTTAACGGCACATATTATAGGCGTTGATAATTTCCCAGTAGCTGAGCAAACATTGGTCTAAACAGTAAAAAATATAACTTAATTTGGGTAACAAAATAAAGTTTGAATCTCACATTGGATTACTTTTCCTGTTAAAACACTGTATAATTATCACTGGTAAAACAGCTAATTAACGAACTAAATTGATGTTTGATTTAGCGTAGCAATCACGGAGGATTTCATATTCTTGTTTTGGGACACACTATGTGTTAATCGATACACGTGAACAGCATGCTGCGATGCACGTGGGTAGTCTGTAGGAGTTAAAGAGTTAACCATGTTAACTGCTACATGTGATCTCCATCAGTAATCATTACTGGAGTCCCTCCGTTCCGATTGGTGACCTGCTCCCGAAGGTCACCAAATTAACTACCATACCCTGCAAATACGGAGTGTGGCCCTTAATTTAATTATTACCCACTTGAAGTTGTGTCTCGCTTCCGCGAACCACAACTTCAAGTGGGTGAAAATTACTTACATTATTTTGTAGAATTTGAATGAAAACATATATCATGATAATCTAGCTAATTTAACCTCTCCAGCACGGGGATCGTCTTTATACGTCAGAATGACGTCAGATCCCGACGAATAAAGACGATCCCCGCAGTGAAAGAATTACAATATTTAAAATGATTGTAGACCCAGAAAATACGTATTCAAATGAAGCGGAAAGAGCTAACTGAGACATTCACGAGGATTTAAAATTGAACAAAACCTTTCAGTTCCTCCATGTTTTAAACAAAAAATATTTCAGCGTTGTAAGGGTTAACCCTTTAACCGCCAAATTATTAATTTGAATTTTCACCCACTTGACGTTGTGTCTCGCTGACGCGATCCACAACTTCAAGGCAGTGAAAATTATTCAGATTTGACAAAATGGCGGTCAACTCTTTTCAAATCTTGCTGGTTGATGTCACATTTCATCTTTTAACATATTTAAAATGTGGTAGTTAATGTGCTAATAAAAAAAGGAAAACCCGAATATATGCGGCACCGGCGGTTAAAGGGTTAATGATCATGCCTCTTTCAACTTTTGGTGTTTGAAGGACACATAAAAGGCTGAAGACAGCTATAGACGCGATTAACACTTTAACCATTAAAAGTGCTGATAATGTTCTTATGAACCATGGGGACCAAAATTTTTTTTTAATTTGAAATCAGCATAAATATCTTAGTAAGCTCTTCCAGATCCATTTGAATGGCTATGTTATGGGTCTGCGGACATTATAAATAGTTTTACTCTTACAGTGCGGGGGTCGACTTTATACGTTGGAATCTGACGTCTACAGAAATCTGACGTCTACAGACAGACGTCCGATTCTAACGTCTAACGTCATCTATAGACGTCAAATTATAACCCTTGTAATGCTAGGCCATCTCACAGTGATTATAAAATATATCCAGAGGCATACGTTTTTAAACAAGCTTAAACCAAGTAAAACGACACTGACATTGAACAGATTAAATTAATAATTTACTTTGGAAGATGTCGAGTTTTGAAATAAAAATAATCGCGTCGAACAATTTAGAAGGACAAGCATACAAGCAATAAGAAATATTGTCTAAATTGTTCTCTGTTGCCACTATCCTGATTATATTAGCAGGATTAATATGATATTTTTATCATCATCCAAATACATTAGATACACACATTTTGAATACGTTACTAATCACGGTGTATCCATAAATACATGAAACATAATGTAACAGTCATAGTGTTATTTTGACAGTGTCAGATTGAATAACGATTTGGGTTCTAGCAAATATCTAAATTCTTACACAATCATTTGGCATATCTGCTGGATGACTTCTTGCCACAATCACGACTGGTTTTGCTTCCAATAAAATAACGCAATCTGGACTTTTTTATTTTAATAAAGATGCTATGCGATCTGCTTCTTTTTAGGCTTTTGCATAGATAATAACTCAATACCAACTAAATTCTGATCTGAATAGAGCGCCAGTACAGCAAGTCTACCATTACTAACAGTTAAACGAACATATCAATCTGATAATCAAGCGACCCCAAGCAGAGACAACAAAAATTAGTCCAGATGTAATAATGATAAATATATTAATTGAAAAAGGAGAATACTGCTCATTAGCATAGCACCCATTAATAAGTCTGTGTTACAGAACTATTTTACATATTTTGAGAACACATGTTTCGTAATATCATGCTATGTTCATATATGAACATAGCATGTATGAATAGAACGTTATGTGGATGATATCTTTTCGTACTATACAAAATACAGATTAGATATGAAGCCATTCAGCTCACAATGTCCACAACACAATGTTCGTTATTTTTTTTAACAAACATAGGGGTTAACCCATGTCATAGCGCTGACAGATTTTTGTGTAAGCCATGGGGAACAAATATTTTTTAATTTTTGAAATCACCATAAATGTCTTAGTTAACTGGTTCTGCTTTATTTGAATTCCTACGTTATCGGTCTACGCCTCTACGGCCATTAAAAATATGTTACTCTTCCAGTGCGGGGACCGACTTCAGACGTCAGAATCTCACGTCTGAAGTCGGTCCTCGTACTGAAAGGGTTAGGTAACATGGCGGATCACTTTCTTCACTGAGGTGGTAATAATAAAAGCATCACATAGGATATAAGTAGATGTGTTTACAGGAAAAAAATATTGAACACAAGATTGAATTTGTAAATATATTGTAATTATTTAACGATTATATCAAAAATGAATCGATTACCATTTAAAGTTAATAAATAAATAAACCCATTATATATTATCATGTGTTTCTGTTTTAAGAGACCTACAATACAGATTGTTGAAAAAGCCATACAATATTTATTGGGTGGGTTTAGAAAAAAAATATTGAACACACGATTCAATGTGTAAATTGTAACTATTTAACGATTATATAAAAATGAATTGATTACCATTTACAGTTGATAGAAAAATTAACCCATTATATATTATTTTTTCTGTTTTAAGAAACCTACATTACAAAATGTTGAAAAAGCAATAGAATATGTATTACTTGAATTCACTTTAACCCTTTGACTTCCAGGCCGGGGTGCATGCAGGATCCAGATATCCTGGTGTAGTAGTTCTATTTTTCGTCATTTGAAGCTGGAATTGCTAACGCAATTTCCAGCTTCAAATGACGAAAAATACATAAATGTAGTATATATTTGACGAAAATTTGTGTCATTTTATGGTTACGTTCATTGACGAATGACGACGGAAATTTCCGTCATGTATGGTAGTGAAAAGGTTAATACCATATGTTGGGTCAGCCCATCTTTATAATCAGATTACGGAAGTCACCGCAGCGAACCCACGCTACGATGTGATGTTGACTCATATTGATCAACATGTACCAGAACATGACTGTCATCTATATAGGATATTTTCACCAATCGATAATGTTTCAAAAGTACTTGTCGTCATAAGTAGCCACAATGCATACTGAATTCCAGGGTCGAAATGAAGCAGACAGCCACAATGCATAGTGACTTCCAATAAATAAGTTTACTACAAAGGCCAAACCGCATAAATGCAGCCCTGACAGTCGAATAAAAAATTAGCGTCATAGTCAAAAGTAGTACCAATTGTCAAGGCTGGATAAATGTAGTTGGACCTTGACAATCTGTATTGTACAATAGGACATGAGATCATTTAAACACCATTTTTTTAATGTATACAACGTTGAATCTGACTTCAAATAGAAGGGTGATCATGGTAATTATGTATTGTATTAGTATATTCAGCTCGTTTCTAATAGACATATACGTTTCGATATGACTTTTTAGCTCCATAGCTACGACATAATTATTCATTAGCATCATTATTTTAAGTAAGGTGTCACTTTGGATCTTGTGAAAAAGATATAAAAACGTTATATTCACTCGGAATGAAAAAATGAATCACATAATATGAATCACATAATATCTGGGCGGGGGCCCTAGGGTAGTGGTTAGCACCGCTGCCTTTCACGCCAGAGTTCGGGGTTCGGTTCCCGGTCTCGGCGGTTTGAAAGAAACAAAAAATTTCGAACCCTGTGTCTGGAGGACAGTGTCATCTCAATCATCTCACCATCCTCAAGAGGTTCTCCTGGCCCAGTTTAGCTTATATGTGCACAAAGGTGACCTAAAGCCCGATTCATTACATTTCATTTCATTTCACATAATATCTAAACCCGTGATTTTATGATGATAACATATCCAATAATATATTCCAAGCACACAGATCCTGGTGAATTTACAATAATGATGGAATCGTTGACATTTTACGTCCATATTCACGATTTTATTTGGTGCACGGGGCCCCCGGATATCATTGTAGCCTCGCACAGTGATTGATGTTGGTGTCAAAGGAGCTGAACAACTCACAGAGGGAGGGGGAGGGGCTCGCATATCCTGAAAACTTCATTAGTTATAGTTATGTATTTAAAAAATATAGACTCTGCTTCTTTGTGTTGAGTCACATCGCTCATGGATACATATTGCCAAACGTGGGGCAACCCTGTCCCACGTTTGACAATATGTATCCATGAGCGATGCGAATTATGGCGCCTTTGATTAAACATTTAAACCAAGGAGTTTTTCATTGACGCAGTACTTGCCTGCATACCATAGCAATCATGATGTGCATGTGCAACTTAGATAATATGGGTTATTTGAAAAAACCTTCAGAACCTTACACCGCAAGTCAGATAGAGCGAGCCTTTACAACGCTTATCTCTAGGCTTCATAAAAATATTTTGAGTTTTCTCCGCAAATGATATGTTAGAGGCCTATGTTTTTTCAGAGATTCTTGATCAGGTGTCGATTTTACAATAAGGGAACTAAATAGAATCCCCCTTTACTTTTGTAAACCGTCTTAAGAAGCATGGTATTAAAATGTTGCAAGTGATGGTTGTGAGCTTGATTACTGATTTAAGCCCTTGTTGGATTTGTTGGATTTGCTCAATTTAAGTTGAAAACTATATGATTTTCTCAGATTTGAGATATATTATATTTTGATAAATTGGTGATATTAATTCATTAAACATTAGCAAGTAATAGTCGATGTCAGTGCTCTAAAGGTTAACATGTCTAAAAACTGGAAAAACAGACATTATACGTTGATGGATGGCTGTAGATTATGAATAGATAAACACAAAAATACAAATCAATGAGTCACAAAGTCATTCTGAAAATAAATTTGATCAAGTGATTCTAGTTCAGCCCAAAATTGAACGTGTAGTATACATAGGGGTCTGCATACTAACGTCCAATGGAGGGAGAAGTCTAGTGAAATGTATGGCGTAACTGATAATATCAAAACCATTAAAAAAACCACCATCAATAAATATCTGCTCAATAGTTATGCATGGCAAACGTCGGTTATCAACCGCAGGAAATTTAATTAATGCCGGCTTGATGTTTTGCCATCATCACCGAGATAAGTGAAAGAGAGTTGAGTGAAAGTTGGAGTAACAAATGAAAATCTGACGCATTCCGAAATAAAGATACGGTTATACGATCTTAAACGCAGTGTATAGAGTTGATTTATCATAGTGGATCAGTGATCCCTGTAAATTGACGTTAAGGGATCGTTTTTCTGCCTGACCGTCTCGGCCTGTTGTGAACTTAACCAGTTCAACGTGACATGAATCCGCAGCTCGGCAATTCCCGGTGATTACAAAGACAAACAGAAGTAACTGATCACTTGAAAAGTGAGCAGCTACTGCTGTTTGTCTTTGCACGACACAGTGGAACAGTCGATCTTCTCAATGGCGCCAACATCTACAGACAAGTGACTACAATCTGATAGATTTTAACATAAAGTTTTTAACGGCACATATTATAGGCGTTGATAATTTCCCAGTAGCTGAGCAAACATTGGTCTAAACAGTAAAAAATATAACTTAATTTGGGTAACAAAATAAAGTTTGAATCTCACATTGAATTACTTTTCCTGTTAAAACACTGTATAATTATCACTGGTAAAACAGCTAATTAACGAACTAAATTCATGTTTGATTTGGCGTAACAATCACGGAGGATTTCATATTCTTGTTTTGGGACACACTATGTGTTAATCGATACACGTGAACAGCATGCTGAGATGCACGTGGGTAGTCTGTAGGAGTTAAAGAGTTAACCATGTCAACTGCTACATGCGATCTCCATCAGTAATCATTACTGGAGTCCCTCCGTTCCGATTGGTGACCTGCTCCCGAAGGTCACCAAATTAACTACCATACCCTGCAAATACGGAGTGTGGCCCTTAATTTAATTATTACCCACTTGAAGTTGTGTCTCGCTTCCGCGAACCACAACTTCAAGTGGGTGAAAATTACTTACATTATTTTGTAGAATTTGAATGAAAACATATATCATGATAATCTAGCTAATTTAACCTCTCCAGCACGGGGATCGTCTTTATACGTCAGAATGACGTCAGATCCTGACGAATAAAGACGATCCCCGCAGTGAAAGAATTACAATATTTAAAATGATTGTAGACCCATAAAATACGTATTCAAATGAAGCGGAAAGAGCTAACTGAGACATTCACGAGGATTTAAAATTAAACAAAACCCTTCAGTTCCTCCATGTTTTAAACAAAAAATATTTCAGCGTTGTAAGGGTTAACCCTTTAACCGCCAAATTATTTAATTTGAATTTTCACCCACTTAAAGTTGTGTCTCGCTGACGCGATCCACAACTTCAAGTGAGTGAAAATTATTCACATTTGACAAAATGGCGGTCAACTCTTTTCAAATCTTGCTGGTTGATGTCACATTTCATCTTTAACATATTTAAAATGGGGTACTTGATGTGCTAATAAAAAATGAAAACCCGAATATATGCGGCACCGGCGGTTAAAGGGTTAATGATCATGCCTCTTTCAACGTTTGGTGTTTGAAGGACACATAAAAAAGCTGAAGACGGCTATAGACGCGATTAACACTTTAACCCTTAAACGTGCTGATAATGTTCTTATGAACCATGGGGACCAAAGGTTTTTTTTAATTTGAAATCAGCATAAATATCTTAGTTAGCTCTTCCAGATTCATTTGAATGGCTATGTTATGGGTCTGCGGACATTATAAATAGTTTCACTCTTACAGTGCGGGGGTCGACTTTATACGCTGGAATCTGACGTCTACAGAAATCTGACGTCTACAGACGTCCGATTCTAACGTCTAACGTCATCTATAGACGTCAAATTATAACCCTTGTAATGCTGGGCCATCTCACAGTGATTATAAAATATATCCAGAGGCATACGTTTTTAAACAAGCTTAAACCAAGTAAAACGACAGTGACATTGAACAGATTAAATTAATAATTTATTTTGAAAGATGTCGAGTTTTGAAATAAAAATAATCGCGTCGAACAATTTAGAAGGACAAGGATACAAGCAATAAGAAATATTGTCTCCACTTTGCCAGTTACTTGTAGTCGTGTCTGTACATAATCTTGTAATTGCATGCGTTCTCTGTTGCCACTATCCTGATTATATTAACAGGATTAATATGATATTTTTATCATCATCCAAATACATTAGATACACACATTTTAATAAAGATGCTATGCAATCTGCTTCTTTTTGGGCTTTTGCATAGATAATAACTCAATACTAACTAAATTCTGATCTTAATAGAACGCCAGTACAGCAAGTCTACCATTACTAACAGTTAAACGAACATATCAATCTGATAATCAGGCGACCCCAAGAAGAGACAACAAAAATTAGTCCAGATGTAATAATGATAAATATATTAATTAAAAAAGGAGAATACTGCTCATTAGCATAGCACCCATTAATAAGTCTGTGTTACAGAACTATTTTACATATTTTGAGAACACATGTTTCGTAATATACATATATGAACATAGCATGTATGAATAGAACGTTATGTGGATGATATCTTTTCGTAGTATACAAAATATCAGATCAGATATGAAGCCATTCAGCTCACAATGTCCACAACACAATGTTCGTTATTTTTTTTTAACAAACATAGGGGTTAACCCAAGTTATAGCGCCGACATATGTTTGTGTAAGCCATGGGGAACAAAGGTTTTTTAATTTTTGAAATCACCATAAATGTCTTAGTTACCTGGTTCTGCTTCATTTGAATTCCTACGTTATCGGTCTACGCCTCTACGGCCATTAAAAATATGTTACTCTTCCAGTGCGGGGACCGACTTCAGACGTCAGAATCTGACGTCTGAAGTCGGTCCTCGTACTGAAAGGGTTAGGTAACATGGCGGATCACTTTCTTCACTGAGGTGGTAATAATAAAAGCATCACATAGGATATAAGTAGATGTGTTTACAGGAAAAAAATATTGAACACAAGATTGAATTTGTAAATATATTGTAATTATTTAACGATTATATCAAAAATGAATCGATTACCATTTAAAGTTAATAAATAAATAAATCCATTATATATTATCATGTGTTTCTGTTTTAAGAGACCTACAATACAGATTGTTGAAAAAGCCATACAATATTTATTGGGTGGGCTTAGAAAAAAAATATTGAACACACGATTCAATGTGTGAATTGCAACTATTTAACGATTATATAAAAAATGAATTGATTACCATTTACAGTTGATAAAAAAATTAATCCATTCTATATTATTTTTTCTGTTTTAAGAAACCTACATTACAAAATGTTGAAAAGGCAATAGAATATGTATTACTTGAATTCACTTTAACCCTTTGACTTCCAGGCCGGGGTGCATGCAGGATCCAGATATCCTGGTGTAGGAGTTCTATTTTTCGTCATTTGAAGCTGGAATTGCTAACGCGATTTCCAGCTTCAAATGACGAAAAATACATAAATGTAGTATATATTTGACGAAAATTTGTGTCATTTTATGGTTACGTTCATTGACGAATGACGACGGAAATTTCCGTCATGTATGGTAGTGAAAAGGTTAATACCATATGTTGGGTCAGCCCATCTTTATAATCAGATTACGGAAGTCACCGCAGCGAACCCACGCTACGATGTGATGCTTACTCATATTGATCAACATGTACCAGAACATGACTCTCATCTATATAGGATATGTTCACCAATCGATAATGTTTCAAAAGTACTTGTCGTCATAAGTAGCCACAATGCATACTGAATTCCAGGGTCGAAATGAAGCAGACAGCCACAATGCATAGTGACTTCCAATAAGTAAGTTTACTACAAAGGCCAAACCGCATAAATGCAGCCCTGACAGTCGAATAAAAAATTAGCGTTATAGTCAAAAGTAGTACCAATTGTCAAGGCTGGATAAATGTAGTTGGACCTTGACAGTCTGTATTGTACAGTAGGACATGAGATCATTTAAACACCATTTTTTAATGTATACAACGTTGAATCTGACTTCAAATAGAAGGGTGATCATGGTAATTATGTATTGTATTAGTATATTCAGCTCGTTTCTAATAGACATATACGTTTCGATATGACTTTTTAGCTCCATAGCTACGACATAATTATTCATTAGCATCATTATTTTAAGTAAGGTGTCACTTTGGATCTTGTGAAATTCTCCCTCCGGCATACAAACTCTGCCAGAAAAAATCCTATGATACAGAAAATCACCAGGAATATTGCAGACGCCAACGATGTGATAAGAGCGATGACTGTGGTAGAAAGTCCTGATGTATCTTCTGCTTGTGCACTTTGGTAGAGATTTTGAAAGGATTGAATCACATCGTCCTCCACGTTGAACGTATCAACTTGGGATGACGACACTTCCGACAGCTGCTGATCATCTAGTAAACTACTGTTCTCAAAACTGTGCGTGAAACTCTCAGAAAAAGTATCCAGATTGAGCTGGTCGACATCATTCACGCTATGGTTTCTCTTTTGATTGTAAGTATTAGATACCATGTTTTGACTGTTCACCCAGTATCTGTCCATTGAGAAACAGGCAGACATAACTGTAAACGTTACCCCTGGCTTACGGTGGGATAGTTCATGGTAACCTGGGGTTACATGGAGTAATATTACAGTATATGTCTCCACAGTACTAAGTGTACAATAATAAGTGCTGTCATTATGACTTCTGAAGAGTAGATCTTCGCTGTGATTGTTGCGGCAGGATATCTCATGTTCATCCAGAAGTAAACCACACGAACTCACCGAATCTGCTACCAGCACCAGTCGTTGACACGTGACACTATCAAATGTATGGAACACGTAACGTTCCTGTTGGTGTTCCACAGGGGGCACTGACATGACGTTCCCAGGGTGAGTGTACTGTACCACGTGCACAGGGTGATCTGCTGTTATCACAACCAAACTGTCATGGCGCACATCAACTGTCACTTGTCCAGATTCGCTGAGATTGAAGCTCTGTATGTCGTCGATGTCAGTGATTGTGATCGAAGTTTGGTTGTCCCGAGCTGAAAGAAATAACATCTTTGGCAATTAGAATTAAAGACAATCCAACTTTCAAGAATAAATGCAATCTTTCATTGCGGGGATTGACTTTAGACGTCAGAATATGACGTCCATAAACGCCAGATTCTGACGTCTAAAGTCGATCCCCGCACTGTAAGAATAAAATATGTCTAATGGTATATAACATGGGTATTCAAATAAAGCGGGAAGAGCTAACTAAAACATTTTTGATGATCCTAATTTGAAAATAACCGTTTGTTCTCTTGGTTTAGATAAAAAATATTTTAGCGCTTTTTAGGGTGTAACAACACAACAGATACATGTATTTTCTGATAATTGTACAATGTACACTCTATGCATATCATTTACTCATTATACCAATAAGCACAAGACGATTTACCAATGTTATGCTCTACAAAGGCAAATGCAGTAAAGTGAGCAAATACTGCATTTGGCTTCGCTCTGCAGTGTTTTCGACTTGATCATTAATGGGTTGGGTCAGCATTTTTGTGCTTCTATGGATGGCGGACACATATGACACAGTGCCTTGGATAGGACATTAGAACTCCAAGGGGCTTGACTACGTAGTATTGTTATTTTATGATACATTATGCACCTTCCATGCAATGATGACAGTGATTGAAATGTCGAGTGCAAAGCCAAACAGACAGTAGTATTATCTTACTTGCTTAGATATAAAACATGCATACTGCTCTGCAAAACCAAAAGACAAAAATTGCTCATATGAAAAGTAATCAGTTAATGCTTTGTAGATTTGCATGGCAGCATAGATATACTTTATAATAAATATAAACTGTGCATACATACTGTATATTATAATCTATAATGAATCAATTGTATGAATATCACAAGATACTGATCTGAGATAAATATAGCCCGTGTACGAGATGATGAAGAATATATCGTACCTGTGACCTGTAATGTATGATTAACTGTGCTTGGGAGTAACCCGGAGAATGAGGTGGAAATGAATGTGTTTCCCCAGCTATTCGTAGGTGACAGCTGTTGCACCCGATGATGACACACTGGAAGACCTGTACAACAAAATATATTACAAATAATAATGGCGCAAGTATAACACCTTGTTTCTTAATGCTGATCACGTAAGCGTATTGCATTTATCAGGTATATAAAGAGTTGCAGCTGTAAAAATATGTATTTAAAAACAGACGGCAAATATTTGCCAAGTGAACAATGTATACTTCAAAGAAAAAAATATTAATATCATATTAATATTCAATTAACACAGGACCAAATATTTTCCAGGATATAACTGGATAGTAGTATTTCCTCCACAACCACCCACAACATATAACTCACGACCCACAACCTACGACTTACAACTCACGACACACAACCAAAACAATTAAGTCTATTGGAGTGGGCTGTTGGTCGTGGGCTACGGGTTGTGGGTCGTGCGTGCGGTGGGGGGGGGGGGGATGAAGAGGGCTGTGGTTCGTATGTTTGCGTGTGTGTGCTGTGGGTTGTGTGCTGTGGGCCGTGGGGTGTCACCGTGGGGCATGTATGTGTGTGGATTGTGGGTTGTGTGTGTGGGTTGTGTGCGTGGGGGTAGTGGGTTTTGGGCTGTGAATTGTGGGTTGTGGATCGTAGACTGTGGTTTGCGGGGGGTGGATTGTGGGTTGTGAGTCGTGTGGATCGTAGGATGTGGGTTGTGGGGTGTGGACTGTAGGTTGTGGGTCGTGTGGATTGTGGGTTGTGGGTAGTGGGGTGTGGGTGGTAGGTGGTCGTGGGTAGAGGCGTATCCAGGAGAGTACTCAGATACCGTAATCGAGCTACCCCCCCCCCCCCATATTCCCAGAGTGGTGATTTCCTGTCTTAATAATTTCAGCCAGGCTCTTATATCTTTATTTTATGTGTTCTATTTTTTTTCGACAGACATAGGCAGACATAGACCAATTCTTACTCCAAGGTAAATACAAAAAAAATCAAAAATACAAAAAAATACAAAAAAATCACAAAATACCCACGTATAATAATATAATCTCTCACTCCTTATTGTTTTGTATTACAATATGTTAGACAATGAATTGTATTCAAAATATGAACACTTTGTGCATTTAGAGATTTACATGCGACAGAGGAGCTTGAATGGGTTAAATAAATAAACGTTACAACGCGGAAATATTTTTGTATAAACTATGAACACCAAAAGGTTTTTCAATTTGAAATGATCATAACTGGCTTAGTTAGCTCTTTCCGCTTCATTTGAATACCTATGTTATGGGTCTAGGGCCATTAGACATTTTATTTCTTTCAGTGCGGGGACCGTCTTTATACGTCAGAATTTGACGTCTACAGACGTCAGATTCTGACGTATAAAGACGGTTCCCGCACTGAAAGGGTCAACTCACCGTTCTCCTTTGTTGATGGGACTTGAACGCCGGAAAATAAAGCAAGAGGAGCCGATGCTGTGACCTTTAACCCCCTGTGGTGTGTCATAACTGGCAGTTGCATGGATTGATGAGAGTGCAGTATCACATCTGTCACTGGAAGGGACAGGTTATGTTGGTTGGATCCCGGCCAGGTCAAGGTGACCCGGGTATTGTCTGTGACTCCCACCAGCCCCAGCTGACACAGGCCCACGTCCCCGCCAGGGACACACGACACCAGATACTCTGTGCCCAGGGCCCGCACAGGAAGTGACGTCAACATATATGACCCGGCATTCACAGCGTAAACCATGACGTCATCGGTGGCCGTGATGTGTACACCTGCGTCAATATCACCATCAAACAGAGAAGAAAACATATCATTGTTATACATTGTACATACAAATGTATGAAGTGTCCTATGTTTTAATAAAAATACTGGTGCATTTCTTGTTTTAACAGAAAAGTATCTATTTCACGAAGGTAATTTTGGGAAGTGCCTTTGGTTTAATATAATATAATTATAGGGCCTACGATTTCATTTATCTATTCCGAAAAATGTATTCTTGATGACGTTGTTTAAGCTCTGAGTAATATTATCTCAATTCGTTAGACTTGTATTTTTTTACAACTTAATGAAACTCGAAATTAGATCACAAAGCCAGCTTTGTATGGATGGAAAGGTGTAGAGATCATTACAGTACAGACCCTAGATTTTAAAATGAAATATGCATCAGATGACTTTAATTTCATAAATCCAAATATTTTTTTTATTTGAATATGTGGCGGCTCGCGGTCAACGTCACCATGGTCACATGACTGACAAATAGTACATGTAAATAAATGTGAAATATGAAATACCTTTCAACTCAACGCTGTTTCCGGACATGCGCACATCGCTGGGAAGCTCCACTTTGATGAACTCACTTTCGGTGATATTCCTCTTTATTACATCATAAGGTCTATTTCGATGGAACATTTGAATTGTCAAGCTGGCGTTATGTTGTGACATAATATATAAGAGGGGCGAAGCTGAGCAGTTTGTCTCTGGAAAGCTGACATAAAACTGATGGTCGACAGGTTGGCCGAGCGCTGATTATACAAACATTGACCCTGATTTACATGATAAACAAGTGCGAAAACACGCATTGGATCTTTGTGAATAATGTTATTTACGTTTTTGACGTTTTAAATTTTCAGAGAGTAATTGTATGTAATACGCTAGTTTAACAAATACTGATGATATAGATCCACTACATTTACAACAATGGGTTGACAATATAACAATAACATGAAGCCCACATCAATGTTTAACAGCCCACCATAGTAAACCGCAGCCCGAAGTGTAAGCCGAGGGCTGCTATTGACTATGAAGGGCTGTTAAACATTGATTAAGTACTCTTAAAACAACTCAATGCCTGACATAATCATAATAGTACTATTATCACTGCATAACTTGTACACCCTGTAGTACTCAGTGATGCAACAATAAATAAGTATTCTACCACAAAATGGATTAGGCCTACTTATGTTTATTTAAATAAAGGAATGGGAATGATCAGAAAGGGAATCATATAATTTATTATTACAATCAAGCTAATTTCATTTCAACATCATGTCCGAAAATCAAAGTAATTGCACTTAACATCAATAATCTCACAACGTAACTTATTCAAGCTAAAAATAAAAACAACTAACCTGCCTTCCGTGTGACAAACCCAAATAACAGCAGAGTGGCTGCAACAGACATTGTTAATATTAATATAATAACAAAAAACAGGTGAAAATCATAGAGATTTGGTAGCTGTTGCACCACAACCTGACAACTGTGTTGAATATATATACGCTAGTGGCCGCAAACTTCTGTGTGGTTCATCCGCCAGTGGGAAAAATGAAATTGCTGTCGTTGGTCGGGGAGGGGGGATAAACTGCATACGAACTACGTAAATTCTGTAATGTAAATTCACCACCTCTATAGCGCGGGGGCACATGGATGAACTCTAATAACGGGCTAAATGAGCATAATCTATATAACGTCATAACTATGTGAATGAAACCAGTCGCGTAGCACGTTGTTGTTTTAGAAAATGACATGATGCAAAAGTGTCGGTTTCTATGGAAATAAACGGTTAATTTGTTATTCAAACGATATTAGTGAAAGTCCTTTAAATGAAGATGTTGACATACTTGTGATGTTCGTTAATTACATTATCATGCAAGAACTAGATTAACTCTTTCAAGCCTGAATTTACCATTGTCATCTCCATTCACTAGTATTGGATGAAGATGACTTGAAGTGGATGAAAAATTTCAGAAAATTGCCATGTATTGGTAAAAGTTTCAAGTATTTTTTCCTTTTAAAACCCTTTGGTTTCAGCAAAATTAAATCTGTTTTCGGGGATGTAAAATGATGCCTTAATGCATCGTGAGGGCTTAAAGGGTTTTAAACAACACAACTATGTTGATTTTCTCATTAACCCTTATCCTGCTGATCACGTTTGTTGTAGTTCTTAATCTGTTTTATTAGTCGACAAAATCACTGTTATTGGGAATGAAATCTGTGTCAAACACGAAAATTTGCAAATAATTGTGCTCCAATGAAACAAATATGAGTAATTTTCAGCCACTTAAAGGTGTGGGTCGCGGTAGCGAGACACAACTTTAAATAAATTAACTTAGCAGGATAAGGGTTAATATGCATTATCACTTGCAAATAATTAATATTAATTATCGATTTATTTAAAAAAATAATAATTGAAAATTTGCAAAGCAAACTATGAGTTCCCATTTGTGATAACATGTTATGAATTCCTTTTAGTTTGGTGCCAATATAATGTGCCTTGCTTTAAACTTTATAATTGCAACTTTGCGATTAATTAAATCTGGAATTTCTAAAAAAAACAATTAGACAAGCACCAAATGAATAGGCTCATAATCCTGTTCACATTACATTTTATATTCCTTGCAACCTTTTCTGTAGTAAATAAAGCGGTGATACAATGGAGCTATAAGTTGATCAGACTTAAGCGCAGTAAGAAAGATATGGCCTAAAAAAATAAGAAATATAATGTTTCAGATAGTGTTTATCAACATACCTGCTTGTTTCAAATATAATTGCATTGTTTTTCGATATATTGGACTTGATCATTCTTTATCATAAATTACAAAACAAAACAATCATTTAGCACTTGAAACGTTAAACATATGTAGAGAAAATGATAATCGATTTATTGAATGATGTTGACGTTGATATTTGTGTTTGGCCGATATTTTTATTTTAGAAAATTACGTCTTGATTTTAAATACTCCCCTCCCCCCAGAATAATTGTTTTACGTGTAATTTTGGCTTGTTTAGTTAATTCGTAAGTCAGTGGCGGTCAATTTGGCTTTCTATTATTGCCATCAGGAACAATATTTCGCTTGTCTGTCGGCAGATTCAGTAATAACTAGGTTATTGGCTTGTGACAATAAATACAGACTTTGAACGATTTGTTTAGCCGGTATTCAAAAGCTTAATAAACTGTTAACGCTTGTGCTCCTGGAACCCTATATATACGGTTTCAATACGAAAGCTTCAGTACGAATAAAATATCACTGAAAATGATAAGATATTTAGTGGGAGATGTCCTGTTATTAATTTTTTACAATTTGAAAGGTGGCTTTCTTCCATAAATTTAAAGTTAACTTTTTTTGTCACTTGAAGCATGAAATTGCGTTAGCAATTCCGACTTCAAGTGGAATTAAAAACACAAAAAAAAAACAATTTAGTAGCATAAATTTAATGTCACGTTTATCGTGATTGTCTTAACTAAGTTGTCGAAATATTGCAGTGAATACTGACAAACATGTGCTGAATGAAATTATTTTAAAATAAAAATTCGTTGAGACAGGAATAATATGTGTGCACATTGAAGATGTACACTTGTAAAATAAATTTGTCTGTTGAAGGTATCAGAGCGTTTTAAAACAGGCGACCCTCCAGTGCCAGTGTCTGTACCTGACTTGAATAATGTCGCGTTTTCCCATGATTTTTTGGGTCGTGGTTTTCCGCGATGCGTTGATTGATCTTGCGAGATGCCTAGTCACTGCATTTTGTCTCTACACGACCTAGCAAATACGAGACATTGAGCCTATGTGGTTTCAATGTTGCGCCAGGGCCTGCGACGCTGGCCCAACATAAAAACAACATTGGGTCAATGTCTCATGTTGATATTATGTCTCTTGTGCGGCTATATCACAAAGATGTGGATACTGTAGATCTGGTGATTTTCGCGTGCTCAATTTTTTGCGAATTTCTTATTTTGAGAAGACTTTCACGAAATTTAGAATTCGCGAATTTTCTTTTTCCCTTTAGTAGCGCTAATATAAAAATATTTTTCGCGAGATTCTTGAATTCCCCGAATTTTTCGTGGATACTGTAGATCTGGTAATTTTCGCGTGCTCAATTTTTTGCGAATTTCGGATTTTGGGAAAACTTTCACGAAATTTAGAAATCGCGAATTTTCTTTTTCCCTTTAGTAGCGCTAATATAAAAATATTTTTTGCGAGATTCTTGAATTCCCCGAATTTTTCTCTTTCGCGAAATTCGCGAAAATTAAATACTCGCGAATATTACCGGATCTACAGTAACTGAAATCATGATAATGTCCACGCCCTGAAGCATCCCACAGTTTCCATTGATGTACTATTAGCAAGATCACTTCTGAAGGTGTTCTTAACAAAATAAGAGGGCTTGCGGCTAGTCACGTTAGTGGTGTGGTACTGTGACAGCGAGTAGGACATACATAGTCCTTAATTGTGTTTTTTGAAGCACATGACAAAAATTTTGTCAACAACATTTTTTCCGGGTTCATTTTTGAATGCGAGTTTAAAAATAAACAGGTTAACTTAGCGTGTTTAATTATCACCTCACATAACTCCGCATTTATCTATAATACTGTTGCTGCACCTGATTATCAAGAAACCAGCAAACATGAGACATTGAGCCAATGTTGTTCTAATGTTGGGCCACCGTCTACGACGCTGGCCCAGCATCAAAACAACACTGGTTCAATGTTTCATGTTTACTGGGAGATGACAGGGCCGCGCCGTGACAGATGATGATATATGTGTGAAGAAGCAGTGTCAGTACCCCCTGAACGCTGAGTCGTTTTATATAAACCATGGAGAACTAAGGGTTTTATTCAATTTGAAATAATTATAAATGTCTGAGTTAGCTTTTTCCGATTCATTTGATTACCTATGTTATGGGTCTGCGACCACAATAAATATTTTAATTATTTCAGTGCGGGGACCGTATTTATACGTCAGAATCTGACGTCTACAGACGTCAGATTCTGACGTTTAAAGACGGTCCCCGCGCTGTGAGGGTCATGGCGCTGTGATCTGGTTATGTAATCCAGGCAATGAGATCGTGTTCACGTGATATAATAAACAGGTGTGTGCGCGTGATACATTCACAGCAAATAAGCGACATTGAACCAACATTGGACTAACGTATCTATCTGGGCTTGTCTGATGAGTTATCATGGAAAGTGATCTGATGTCGAGTGTTTTGTTTCCTATGCGGCATACGTTGAAGTACACGACTGGACATAAGCCTGTCGCTGCGCAGTTTACAAAATAACGACGGCGTTAATCCCCCCATCCAGCCAGCCAGCACCCAGTCATTTTCAGCCAGCACCCAGTTATTTTTAATCGCCTTAATGTGTACTATGATGTATTATATATAAAATGAGAGGCCAGAACATCTTTATTGTGAAAGATTCTATCATTTTCAACCCTTAAATAGCTGAAATACTTTATACAAACCATAGAGACCAAAGGGTTATTCTCAATTTGAAATCATCATAAATGTCTTAGTTAGCTCTTTCGGCTTTATTTGAGCACCTATGTTATATGTCTGCGGCACTTATAATTTTTTCAATTATACGTCAGATTTTTTCTTTTTTCAATTATACGTCAGATTTTTTCTGATGTCTAAAGTCGATCCAGAGCTGTAAGGGGTAAATCGATCATTTTTTTCACAATAATATTATGTGATGCGTAAATGCGACGATGGCGCTTAAGAGTTTAGATGTGAAATTAATCTAAAAACGACCAATCCGATGTAATTAGACGTATAATAATAAGTTATTGTAATAAGTTTACCCATTATATTCATGTGAAATCCACAGATGGAAGTGCCGTATGTGCCCCAAAGTCAAAATGTCACAATTAGGTCAACAAATTTGAATACTTTATCTAGATAATTGGCATTCCCAGCAAACACATAACATTTGTATAACATTTGCACAACGTCGGTCCAACGTCTTCGACCTTAGTCCAACTTTGTACAAATGTTATACAAATGTTTTGTTTTTGTTGGGTTATTTGTCCCCCAAACAAGACCAGTTGCTCAACTTACCAAATACCACAGTGCTTGTACACGTTCGTGATGATTGGCATATTATAATACTATAAATACTGAACAGGATGCCAAATATCCAATTCTGTTACAAAATGGATGTTATTTACTGTTAAAACGAATACAAAATGAAATAATATACCAAATTAATTATACCAAAACTAATTGTTGAATTATGAAAAAATGTTTTCAAGGCTACAGCTGACATGCTGTATCACATTAAAAATTATATTATGGCATACAAACAAAAATTGATTTGCCAAATGTTCCTTATAGGTTTGACATATTTCAGAACATGTCTCATACAATACCTGTAGCTGACCCCGGCACAGAACTGAATTTATAAAATTAGTAAAACAGAAATACATATATGCTTTTTCAAACATTCAATCATATGCAGTCTTTATCAGGAATAACTATCATTCGCATCTTTCTTCTTGTCACAGGAAAGTAGTTTCCCATGTTGAATCCTGTCGATAAGCCATGATTTAAATTAACGGTAGGTAAGTAATAATTTATAATTAAGTCTTAAGCTATTACTTAAATTGGGTGAGAACATGAATGTGGCCAAATATGTCGCTTTCTGCAATTTGTGACAATATCACAAAAAGAGAAGCGAATCCCGATGTTGGGATTATGCTGCGAATCATGAAAATGTTTTCCGCAGTCAGCACTGCACACCACAGACAGCTTTTACATTGTGGGACACAACCATAATCACCAGCATCAGGCCCTGCCAGATTCGATCCCAGCTCCTTCAGTATAACAAACCACACCCAGCCACAGCGAGTGGCCAGAATTGGTACATAAATGGCGTGTAAACCATCAGTATCGGTGATATAATAAAGTTTTAGAGTGCTTTTTTATCGACAAAGCAAAAACACTTATTTTTAGGTAATCAGTAAACTGTGTTGGCAAACTCTTGTTTGATCAAAGAAAAAATCCAAAATATTTCGTGAATGTGTAGAATTTTGAAGAATACTTAGAGCAGATTGCCACTCATTTTAAATAATGTTATTCTTTTGAAAGGGGCAAAATTCATTTTGTGAATAATCATAGGTAAATTAGGCCCCCTACTGATTTCCTTATTTACTGTAATTTGTAAACTCTTTTATTCTCTCTAACCATGTTAAACTCTTAAATATGACAAATTAACGTTGGCTTTTGCACAAAACTTGTTAACATTCGTTCATTTGAAATTTTGAGTCAATGAAATATTTGATTGTGCAGATATTACAGTATTACTAATCTGTTGATTAGTCGGACTCGCTTTAAAATAAAATCATTACCCATATTATTTTCTTGGCATGACAAGAGGAACGATAGCAGCATCTTAAAACCGCAATGCCCACAAACTGCATGATAGAATGGGATGGAACTAAAACATTTCAGTAATGAGTCTTATAAAATGAAAATAATCCCCAAATCTACACATGTACACAATATACGGTACTTAACGCCAGATAAACATCAAGTGCATCAGTCTAGCGTCAAAGCATCATAAATTTGCAAACGTTTTAAACTATTATTTCCCTTACCTATCAGTATGATGTATGTTATCGCCTTCATGATGTTTGACGAATCTTCATGCTCGAGTGAGTTTGGTAATATTGCTGCTATTCTTTCTTCCCTGTATTAATAACAGAAGAGCATGTTTCCATCAGCTACTTATCAGTTTATCACAAACCCCCAATGCTCAGCATTTCTAATCTCCCCGACACATCCTGCCTTGCAAAGGAAAACAGCATCCCAGAAAACCCGAGATTTATTTCCAATACTGGATCAATGTTGGACCAGCGACGTAGACGCTGGTTCAACATTGATCCAGTATTGGGTTGATCGATTCCTCATGTTTGCTGAGCCTTAGCTGACTACTAGAAAAGTAATAAGCTGCTAGTGTTTACCTGTGCATAGAGTGTTCTAAAAAAATAAAATGATATGTATTATCCATTGGAAATAGACAATTACGTTGCAAATTACGAGCAAAAAACATGAGATACTTCATATTCCAAATCAGTGTGACACGGTTGCGTTATGAATGATCATGTTGAATATCAAAGTATGTACGATTAACAATAATCATCTGCAGCGTCTCACCTTTCCACAGCTATAATATTATTTCCACCTTCAACGCAAGACACCTCCGCGGCGTCGTTGCGGTCATGTTGGTGTTACCGATGCCCCACTTGACTCAGAGACAGCCACGCCCAGCTGCAACAACGCTTTTGGCTAAATCATTGCAGGTAGAAATGTGCCCGATTCTGAAGAATCATACGTTTCCGCTCCACCTGCGTATCACACACCCACACGACCGACATCCGTGGTGACTGACTGGCTCAGAACGTGATCTGCCGTCTGCAAGCGCCTGCAAGCAATAGGCCTAACCAGAACAGCAGCAGAAACAACAGCATGTGGTCCATTGAGCATGTTGAGCGGAAACTAACCCAGCAAACACAAAACATTTGTATAAGATTTATACATTGTTGAACCGACGTCGAAGATGTTGGGCCGACGTTGTATAAATGGAATACAAATGGTTTGTGTTTGCTGGAAACGTTGCTTTGTGTATTATTAAGAGGTAGCGTGCTCGGCCTCAGACCGCCAGGGCTCGAATTTCGAATCCTGTGGCTGGAGGACAGTGTCATCTCAATCATCTCACCATCCTCAGGAGGTTCTCCTGGCCCAGTCTAGCCTATATGTACACAAAGGTGGCATAAAGCCCGATTCATTTCATTTACTTTGTAAATAAGACATGAGTGTCATCGGGACCGGAAGTTAAAGGCCTAGAATTGAAACCTAATTATTGAGTCAGCGAAATCTAAAAAAGGTTGACCTCCATTTTGTCAAATTTTAATACGCGTAGTGGAAGGTAACATAACCCTGTCGCTTAGATTGCCATGGCGACAGAAGCTAAATTAAAAAAAATTGAACCTCATGAAATGATAAGTAATAAACAGAGAAATAACTTCCCATTTTTTTCTCAATAAAAAAAAAATTGTGTTGATCTTACGTGTCATCTCATTGGGCAGCTCAGATTCCTTTCTATCCAAGCAGTGCAAAGCCAAAAGGCAGTATCTGTTTACTTTTCAAGTCAGCAAATACTGCTTTTGGCCTACCGCTCACAACCAACAGGCAGTACCTTCTTACTTTTCGAGTAAGCAGATATAATATAAAACACTTTCATAGTGTTAGCACATGGTAAGGTGAAGTAATACAATAATATAGGACTAATGGTGAACAATTCTGAACACAGATTTATACTTTGCCAGAGATACCCAGGGCTAATATTCATTTGTGTGTAAGATTTGCGGCGTCTTGGAGGGGAGACCTTTTATTCTCACTCTTGATATGACTCTTTTTTTTTAATGTTTACGATACGATATAATTCAGAAAATAAATCATACGCCAAATATAATTCATGATAAAGTTCAAGCACATTTTTCTCTAATTAAATTGAAACATATTTTATAACTTAATACTCAAGTACGTGCAACAATGCACAGTGCCATCCATGCCAGTACATGTATGCCAATATTTAACTGTTATGTTTTATTTATTATAATTTAAAAATAATTATATTTTCCGTGTGCATATATGTTTATTTTACTTTTTTGGTGTCTGGACGATTTGCAATGGCTCTTTTACTATCGGTCCCAGTCGAACTTGAAAAAAGTCTCCAGACCACCAATGTATATATTTTGTTGAGTAAATTTTCTATGTTCGAAAGGTCAGGTAAATACGTCTATCCATCTATCTTTTAAATAGTAGTATCTTTTAAACAGGTTGTTATACACACAGGGTATGGGCGAGGGTTCACGGCGGGGGAGGGGGGGAGGGGTAATATTTTCGGACCAGGAAGCCGGGCTTTCCACAGAGGAAATATCGGTGAAACGCTGGCATACCATGAAAAGAGTTGGCAAACAAATTCAAAGCCTGTAAAATGATCACACAAATTAGGCCTTAAACCGCAAAATTAAATAATTTAAGTTGTAACCCATTTGAAGTTGTGTCTCGCTACTGCGATCCACAACAGTTACTTCAAGTAGGTGAAAACTACTCATATTTGTTTAACTTGAAACCACACATTAGCAAATCTTGATGATTAAGCGCTGATTTGGTTCCAAATAGTTTTATCTTCAATGGAGAGAAGCATTTGTATATGATGTTTGTGGTCTGTGCGTGAAATTGTGTGTGAAATTGTGTGCTTTTATCACAATATGAACACTATGGTGGATTTTTGGACCTTAGCACCTGTACTAGTAATGATTAGATCGTCTAACAAAACAAGTACAACTACTATTGTGGTGCTTGGCGCTCCAGATTTCATGCGAAATAACCATCATGCACTTGGTCTTATTCTGTGAAACTCAATGACCTTGACCTCCTTTGCTTTCACCGAGCTGGCTAATACAATAGAGTATGGGGGAGGGGATCTTATATAACCTTGTGTTCACCCAGTGACGTCATTGCGTTTCACAGAATGAAGTATGGGGGAGGGGGTGTTATATAACTTTGTTTTCATCGAGTGACGTCACTGCGTTTCACAGAATATATGAAGTGAGATTTACTGTATTTGCGTAATTGGCTCACCAAGGCCATGACGACGGTGAGTACAAATTACTGTTATGAATGCAACTGGAGGTGGACCTTGAAGGTCTGACTGGTAAGCCGAGCTACTAAGCTCGTCTTACCACTCAGACCTTTCAGGTCTAAGCTGGAGGGGATGTTATCGTCTGTAGTAAACAAATATTAAGCTAGTTATGCCTAAGAAGAACTAATAAATACATTGGTATGGTATTGGATTGGTATCTAGAGCAAGTGTTGGTTTGATGTTGGGCCAGGGTCGCAGACGGTGGGTCAACATTAAATCGACATTCGGTAAACGTCTCAAGTTTGCAGGGATAGAGGCAACACAAAATAATCCTGTTCTGCAAGGACACTCATCTTGGGTCAGATAGGTATTAATCCAGCCGTGCCCGACGGGGGTGAATTAGATAGAGTTACATAAGTTTGACTCTCACGGTTTCTTTTCTAATGTTTTTATTTCATTTTTTTTTTTAGAACATTGAATGCCAATAGATAAGCATCCTAAAGATGAAACGTGACATCATTTAACAAGTTGGTGACAATTCGAATTAAATAATTTGGCGGTTGGCCCGTTCGAATTATGACGTCATTTACCTGTTTATCATTCACACTCACCTGTTGTTCACATTGCCTTTAGCTGCCTATAATGTGTTTAAATAGCTACCATTCCGGTTATGATGTATTATGCAAGGTGTACTGACCTGATAATGTTATTTTGTCATGCTATGCAAGCATATCCCATCAGTATAAATTATTGTAATCTTGGTAATAGAAAAAGTCATGTGCCAACTAATTCATGTGACACTTGTAAACAATGAAAATGATGATCCATGTATATGATTTCTATGGATCGTGCTTTTTATTGGTGTCCATTTGTCTAATAATGCATGTAGAATCAGCTTGTAGTCAACGAGATAATACATTAAAGCGACACAATCAGGCCAAAATCATCAATTTTATTTCGGCACCTTAATATGTCCATACTATGTCCACAATTCCATAGACTAGAAATGCGTAAGTTTTTTTACTTTTTGTGTTTTGCGTTTACAAAATAATAAGGACGATATAAAGCCCTGGTCAGACAGCACTTGACGGCACTTGGCGGCCAAAAAACGTCGAAGAGTGGTTTCACGTGAAACAGCCGATGTTGTTCGCGTTGAAGACGAGCTACAACCGCGTTGTAGACGTGGCAGGATCGGAACGGCGTCGGACGCGGAATAAAGTTTTCAAGTGCTCAAAACTTTAGAGCGCGGAGAAGCACGGACGGCACACGTGGTAAGGATATGCAACACACGTGAAACACACGTGATAATCCGTGTTCCGGCAGTGATTAAATCTTAGTGAGACGTGGTAAGACGACAAAGTTTAGCGGTCTGTCACGGTCAAAGCACGGTTATCGGACGTGTATTACGCGTTGGGATCACGGGAAATAGCGTGTGTTTAGCTGCTTATCACTGACAAATGCATTTTTCTGTGTACATAGCACTACATAAGCACGTTTCAAACAAGTTCAAAATACGATTGATCACTGCCTAATCATTTCTGTGTCACTTCTGATTTGCGGCATATAAAGGCCGTAATTTTCTGAAGACCTGGGCACTTGCAGTCTAGATGTCAAGCGGTGAACATGAATCCTGAACGCCGTGATGTCCTCTTCTTCATGCTCCACCACCAACAGAACCAACTGATACAGGCACAGCATATCCTTGCTGAGAGAAGAAGAAGAAGGAGGAGGGTGGTAGGAACATCTGGGTGCGTGACTGGATTGCGAGGAGCTTTACGACCGTCTCATGGTCGAGCTGCGTAACGAAGATCCAAAGCCTTTAAGAGGTTTATGAGGATGCCTCTTGCAATGTACGATGAAATTGTGCAGAGACTGACACCCTTATCAAGCAGACCACCAACTGGAGAGCACCCCTTGAACCAGGCCTGTAGGTGGACTGTCGAAGCTCTGGGTCGGCAAATGTGAAGACCAGCCGTGTGCGGCCGCTTTATGCCGCGCCACCTGTGATAAGGCAGTGCTATGGCAGTGGAACGACCGTTGTAAGTCCGTGATCAACACGTGTTCGGCAGTGCTACAGACGCGATGCGGCCGCAGTTAGCCGTGGTAGCCATTTTTTTCCCGCGTTCGCACACATGCGAACTTAGATTTAGCCTTACACGTAGCTGGACGTGGTTACCCGTGGTTACCCGTGCTTAGACAGTGCTTCAGCAGTGGAGCAGCCGCCGACGGCCATACCACGTACAACCACGTACAAAGCACGACCAAGCACAAAATTGCCCAATAATTACCACGTACGACCACATTCAGCAGATTTTATAACTTTTTGGCCATGATTAAGCCGTCAAGTGCTATCTGACCAGGGTTTAAAGCCCTGGCCAGGTAGCACTTGATGGCTTAATCACGGCCAAAAAGTTATACAATTTGTTAGACGTGGTCGTACGTAGCAATTATTGGTAAACGCCGCTCGGCGTCGTCTAAAGCGCGGCATAAAGCGGCCGCACACGGCTGGTCTTCACATTTGCCGATCTAGAGCTTCGACAGTCCACCTCCAGGCCTGGTTCAAGGGGTGCTCTCCAGTTGGTGGTCTGCTTAATAAAGGCTGGTGTCAGTCTCTGCACAATTTCATCGTACATTGCAGGAGGCATCCTCATAAACCTCGTAAAGGCTCTTGGATCTTCGTTACGCAGCTCGACCATGCGACGGTCGTAAAGCCCCAGCTGAGGTCTCCTCTTCCTTCTTCTTTTCTTAGCAAGGATATGTTGTGCCTGTAACAGTTAGTTCTGTTGGTGCTAGAGCATCTAGACTGCAAGTGCCGAGGTCTTCAGGAATTTATATGCTGCAAATCAGAAGTGATACAGAAGTGATACAGAAGTGATTAGGCAGTGATCAATCGTATTTTGAACTTGTTTGAAACGTGCTTAGGTAGTGCTATGTACGCGGAAAAATGCATTTTTCAGTGATAAGCAGCTAAACACACGCTATTTCCCGTGATACCAACGCGTAATACACGTCCGATAACCGTGCTTTGACCGTGACAGACCGCTAAACTTTGGCGTCTTACCACGTCTTAATCACTGCCGGAACACGGATTATCACGTGTGTTTCGCGTGTGTTGTACGTCCTTACCACGTGTGCCGTCCGTGCTTGTCCGCGCTCTAAAGTTTTGAGCAGTTCAAAACTTTATTCCGCGTCCGACGCCGTTCCGATCTTTCCACACGTCCTGCCACGTCTACAACGCGGCTGTAGCTCGTCTTCAACGCGAACAACATCAGCTGTTTCACGTGAGACTACTTTTTGACGTTTTTTGACCGTGATTAAGCCGTCAAGTGCTGTCCGACCAGGGCTTAAGAACGAGATATAAGGACGAGATTTAATTTCGGACATGCCTATCCCATATAAGAAATAAGGGAATAACTGATAAATGGGGTTTTCACCACACTTGCTACGTTGACACTGCAACACGGAATTTAAAAAAAAACTTCCACAATACTATTGTAGTCTATGGACATGTTCACATAGTACGGACATATAAAAAAAGCAAAAATAAAATTTCGGCGCTTGGATGATTGCGTCGCTTTGAGCCATGAGGTTTATATTTATGTTTGATGATATAAGTGAAGATGAATAAATTATTCAGAAAATGAAGATATTGAAATGAACGAGAAGGCTTTTGGGCCGGCAAATATAACAGTCTCACACTCACACAACATGACACCATAAACAGGTGCCCATGCGCAACATGGTACGGGTTGACAGTTTTCTATGGCATAATTAGGATGTGTATTTTGGATATATAAAATAATGTGTTTCTAAACGCCAGGCTAAACGCTGCATAGAAACGTTTCACATTGATGCTTTGAATAGCACAATTACATAATTATGGCCTTAATACATTTCCATAAGAGCTTTGACAAATGGTTGTCTTTCTAAAATATCTTAATAATCGTTGCTATATATGCCCATAGCACGCAACTGCGATTACTGGCTTGTATTGGCGATCATTTGTATAGTATCCTTTGTCGGATATATAGAAAGCATGGATATACTGTATACAAAATAACAAAAAGTGTGTATCGTTGCCATTGAAAACGTTTCTAAGAAGTGAGGGAAGTTTTAAAATAGGTATGATAACAAGTTTATTTCGACCCCCGACTGTTACCCATTGTTCGTGGGAATTTGCATATGTATTGGGATAAACGTTTAAAGGATATCAGAATATTTGTATAGCGTTATCATTTTGGCCCTAAAATATTTTTAAAACGTGGGCGTGAAAATGTTACAGGGTTCATTTCAAATTACGATCTTATAGGCAAAGAACAACATAATTGATTACCGGGTACATACATGTAATATAAAAATGAATTAGTTAGATTATATAAGTGTTTTTGTTTTTATTTCCAAATACGATCTGACAGTAAAAGAGCCGGGACATAAATAACTATTCTGTCTTCTTTTAGGTCGCGGAAACTAACATTTATATTTTAACACGTAAGAATTTGAAACTTTTTCTTTTGGAATTTGGCCGTTCAGACCCCAGAGCACAAATAGATCAAAACACAACGATTCGGATATGTAACTTTCAATCAATCAATGTCTCTTTTGTGCTCGAAACAATTCTATAGTGATGGTAGACATCGCGTGAAAATTAAGATCCCCTAACACTTTCAAGCCTGGATTTACCAGGCCTGTAGTGGATAAAGACGACTTGAAAGGGGTAAAAAATTAAGAAAATTCCCATGTACATAGGTAAAACAGTCTCACGGAAATTCTTTTTTTAACATTCCCTAGCGTTAGGAGAATTAACTCTGTTTTTCATAGATGTAAAATGATGATTTAATGCATCATGATGGCTTGAAGGGGTTAATAAACAAGCGATACTGAGAACATCTAACTACTAGTATTGATAAAGCATCTAGTGACATAACCTGGGGTCTGATTAGACCTCTCACGATAAGTACCGGTTCTAAAATAACACGGTGTGGTAACCATTTAAACCCTCACGATGCATCCAAGCATCATTTTGCATCGCTAAAGATTGACTTAATGTCCTAAAACCTTGGGCTTTTAGAACGAAATTTGTAAGGAACTGTTTTCAAATTAACATTTTTTTCATTTGCTGCCCACTTCAGGTCACATTCATCCACTACAAGTAGAGAATTGTGTGGCCTGATTGTTTCGTTTAGGCTGTGTAGGCATATGGTCTTGTTGACAAGGTAAGGTAACAAGGTAGTTTATTCAGGATCCCGTAGGACATGAGAAGCCAGGTGTGCGATACAGTGTGAGTAAATATAACATACCTGTGACAAGGGCATGCCAATCGTTATTAATTTAAACCATTCATTACGTTATTTATAATAATAATAAGTTGTGCTAGGTGATACAATAACTCCCGGTTTTCACTTGAGAATAATGCATGCATTTTAAATGTTGAAGGTCTATCATAAAAGTAGCAGCTTAATAATTTTTTTCTGTCTCTTTCAAAGTGCCCACATTCGGAAAGATAATGATATTCATCACCGATGAATCTGTTGTGACATAAGGTGCAGGTACGTCTATCACGTGAAATACCACAAAAACTACCGAGTACAATGGGAAGTTTGGAATTCCTGCATCAGAAACGGGTTATAGATTTTCTTATATTCGGAGCAGATAATAAAAGGTATTTTTCTAGAATATAATTAGTTTTAAAAATCCTATAGTTTGTACATTTGCCACTATTAAATAATTCTTCCGACCATTTCTGTATAAATTGATTTTCTAAACGTCTTTTAATTACCTCCTTGAAACATTCAAAACTATTGGGGATGTGCTGAGCATTCCAGACACCTGGAAAGCCACAATCTATCAAACTATCCTTAATATACAATATCCATTTTGATTCGTAAATACTTAGCTCAAACATACAGTAAAACAATTTATAAATTAATGATGAAAGTTTACATTTTTGATCCGTAATCAAACGGGCCCAAAAACATAAGGCTCTACATTTGACATGTACCTTGAGGGAGAGAACACCCGATTCTCCATATACCATGTTATTGTATGTACATTCATTTACAGATAAAATATATTTACAAAAACGTAACTGTAGTTTCTCTAAAATGACACAATCTTCAGGTGCCCATACTTCACAGCCATATAACACCGTTGGAAGAACAATAGCATTAAACAGATGTAATTGCAAGTCTATGGGGAGATTGCTTTGTCTACTTATTTTCAAAATACTGAACATTACTCTATTACCTTTATCAAAGAGTTCCTGCTGAGCTTTAGAAAATTTTCCATTATAATTAAATTTTACACCAAGATATAAATAATCAGAACATATTTCAAGCAGCTTATCTCCTAAATAAAAATGAGGGTGCTTTCTTATTTTACCTCTGGAAAAAATTACCACTTTGGTCTTTGAAACGTTAATTTTTGTATGTTTTATTTGCTACATCGCATTTACTAGTCAGCTCATCACGCCATTTAAACAGATAAACATGTGAAATTACCTGCGTCATCATCCTGTAATAATAATTGTTTAATTGAAACCCTTACAACGCTAAATTATTTTTGTCTAAATCATGGAGACCAATTTTTTTTTTTTTAAATTATCATAAATGTCTTAGTTAGCTTTTTCCGCTTCATTTGAATACCTATGTTATGTATACATACGGCCATTAGAGATATTTTAATTATCTCAGTGCGGGGGTCGTCTTCATACGTCAGCATCTGACGTCTACTATACAGACGTAAGATTCTGACGAATAAAGGGTGTCCCCGCTCTGAAAGGGTTAAAAAAGACAGGAGAGCGTGAGTTTACTATGTGTTAAATTACGCTTTTTATAATGCAGCGACAAAACTCAGTAAAAACTATCCGGATGTTTCCCAACTATGTTTTATACTAACCCTTTTCCGCGCGGGGACCGTCCTTAGACGTCATAATCTGACGCTTATAGACGTCAGATTCTGACGTCTAAGAGGGTTTCTATAATTTGGTTGACATTTTATTAAAATTTAGCTTGGAAAATGAAGGTTATTTTTTTTATTTTTTTTTTACCTTTCCTTGATTATTTGCATAGTAGGAATGCTACTACGTAATGAGAAGAACTAACAAAAGTAGTTAATTAGTTTAATTAGGCTTTTTAATTTTAATAAAGTCAGCGGAGTGACATTGTCGTCACGGGGTGGACAAAATTACGTTACGGAGGGGACATCACGTCATGGAGTACGGACAGTGGGTCCGTGATGTATATACTGTAGATCTGGTAATATTCGCGAGGTTTTGATTTTCGCGAATTTCGCGTAGAGGACAAATTCGCGAATTCAAGAATTTCGAGAAAATTATTATTATAATAGCGCTAATAAAGAAAAATTCGCGAATTCTAAATTTCGTGAAAAGGGCCAAAATCCGGAATTCGCGAAAATTTAAACACGCGAAAATTACCAGATCTACAGTAATCAGAAATAGATAACCAGAAACATGCAACTCCAGCGTATCATATTCATCTGAAAACGTCCGTGTTGTATCCGGCATAACTTGAAAACTATAAGACTGACAGTCATGTGTAATATATCGTTGGAAAGAGAGGAGTCTCGCGGTTCCAGTCACGGCAATAGGCAAATATGTTTATCTATTTCCGATATAATGCATATATATATATATATATATAACGGACCCCCTGTCCGTACTGTGACATGATCATGTCTACTCCATGACGTGATATATATGATATGCTACTCCATGACTACTCCATGACGAAAATTATTAATCCTGTTGTGAGCGGTCCAAACAATGTATTAACAGGTAAGTACGCTTTATTAACGATACAAATAAACAAAGCAGGTACAGTCATGATACAAAACGTTTAAAAAATTAAAAATAATATCAAATTATACTGTAAAAAATAAATTTACCTTTTCAATATTAAAACTAAATCAGTCTAAAAGACACCACAATACACATTTAGTACTGTGGTTATAACTACAATAACTTTTACAATCTTTTAGGAAATTGAAAAAAAACCCCTTTTTTTGTTTGTTAGAAAGTTCCAACAGTTGATGGTTTTTTTGAGAATGTAAACAATACTACTTTCAGGCTCGCTGTCTTCTTCAACTATTTGCACCTGCCCTATGAAATGCTTGCTGTCTATTTGTACTGTGATGAACTTGTCACTGGTGTTTGCAGACATAGTATCGGTGTCAGTGATGCTCCCAGAAACTTCAGCAGATACTGGATTTTGAAAGGTTATCTGTTTTTCTGATGTCACTGACATTATATCAGGGAAAGCACAGAAACATGATAAATTCCTTACCAATAGCTTTCCCATTGACACACTAATCAACTTTTGTAAAAAGCTGCACTGTTTGAATTTTAAGGACAAACTGTCCGTTATATCAACTCCCTTGTTAATGGCATTATCAGCTGTTCTTTTTACAATTCCTCCGATGGCATCAGCTGCTCCTTTTCCATGGGACTATTCGAAATAATTCCATGTACAGCCGTGTAGTCCAAATTCTGGAATTCTGCTGAAAAAATAAAAATTGTGACGATTCTTATACTGAGTTGAGGTCTCATCACTTCAAAAATGAATTGTACTGATACCTGCATTGCATAAGAGATGTATTATCGGCTGGAGATGAGCCCAGATCGCAGGCGCGTCGTGCCTTGTGCAATCAGACACTATGCAGAAAGAGACTGTTGCTTCGTTTGTATAATTATGGGACTCCAGTGTGCAGAGTAATATGTTTGTTGGACCCGCCAAAGTGTGCTGATTGGATGGACCGCGCTCTACAAGAGGTGAAATTATCTGAAAAATCAATAATTACGGTGCAACCTGGGAGTTTCTTTAATGAAGTAGTACTGTCGAGCTACTCTAAAAAACATCACAAAATTCTGCAGGAGTACCAGAAATCTCTATTAAAAGATTTTTCTGTACCGTTACCAGCTTCTTTTTTATCATCAGTTCAGATTGTATTACCTTCCATTGTGTGATTGTATGTAATTGTATCAGAACGACCAGACTTCACAAAATCAAGGCCATCACATTATCTTAGTGGGATTGGGGCACACAGCTGCAGCTACAACATCTTCCATGGTTTGAATCGAGGAAGTGATTACATTTATTTTGATAGCCTTATAAGAATGTGGTGGCAGTTCTCATGCTGTTTGCATAAGCAAGACTCTCTGTCTAGGATCGTTGCATGCACAACATAGAAAGGTTTAAGTCTACAAAATAGACTGTATCTGATATTGTAAGGATATTCTTGTGAACATTTAGTATGTATAGACGTACCATTATTTCACAGAGAATTCGTCGCTGCATTTTTTACTTTATTTCGAGTAATGGTGTCGTAGTAACACGACTGTTGTCATCACGACATATAAACTCTTTGACCGTTGGGAAACTGATTCGTGTTTTTCTCCTGCTGTATATTGTAGAGTCGCCACTGATAATTTGATTAATTAAAGATTTTTTACTGCTCATCCCAAATGTAGATTTCGCCATATAGGTCTTCGCGTACTTTCTTCTGTTTGTTTGCACTAATTTGACGATGAATTGTTTTTCTTTGATTGAACGAGAGTTTGTGTACTTCTGTTTGATTGCGGAAATGGGACTACAATAGCAGAAAAAAATAACTGCTTTCTGGATTATTCAGATACTTCGCTCTTTCCTAGCAGTTGATTAACCTGCTTTTGTGGTGTTGTAAGTGCTATATTTTTATTCAGGCACTGGAGACGTTTTTTGTACATATTTGATTTTCTTTCAGCCAGTTTCAGCTTTTCTTCTGCATGTTTCAATCGTCTATGTGTACTTCGGCTTTTTCACGACTTATTTGTCTGCGACCACGTTTCTTTGTGATGACTCCGGTTCTGCTTCATTATGACCACGTGTTTCATTCTGTGTTTGATTTTCTTCAATATTTTGTAAAGCTAAAGCTCTGTTCTTTTTCCTTTTGCCTGTACATCCGTTTATTTTTTTTTCTCCACTGTTTCCCTTGTTTACGAATCGTTCTGTCACTTATAGCTATTTTAGTCTTCTCTTCTATTTTGCTCTCTCTTTCTCTCTAAGCTTTTCTAATAATTCTTCATCATTTGTTATCCTGGCCATATATCTTCGCTGTCTTTCGGCTCCAGACAAAGGCTTCTTTTTCAATCGAACCATCTGAAATTATTTACAATCAATAATAACAAATTGCAAAGTGTTAATAAACAATAAAATTATAAAATCCTCTGTTTACCTTACAGCTTTTGAATCTGCGCATGTGAGTGGGCCCACTCAGTGATTTATGACGACCTAACCCACATAGCCTATCTTAAAGCAGCTGAGTCGTCATGCTTCAATGAACCAGAATATTTACACTCATGTGGATGTTGCCATGCTGGACATGCGTGACATTGCATTGCATACCCACAAATGTTTATTCCACCAACCATGACGACCTACCCACCGTCTTTAAAGTAGAAAAAAATATGATTTTTTAAATACTCCGTGACATTGAGTCCCTCCATGACGTATATGTCCCTCCGTGACAATTTATTTTGTCATGGAGTGACTGTCATGGAGGGACATATTCGCCACAAAACACAGATAATTGGGCGTGTAATTCACAGACACGCTATTTTCAATGGTTCAAGAAACACAATTATTGCAATGTTGTCTATTGAACGGAAATAGGGAAAAACGGATTTGTCTGTCACCATTTATATTTCGTCATGGAGGAGACATACAATAAAGGTACGTTTTGACCTTTTTGTAAAATTTTATAGGAAACAATAAATTGCAAGATATAAAACACTCACCCTGTTTTCAGCCGTTGTTCACGAGTGCCGCGCACGCTAATAAACTGCAAATAGTTTGTTAAGAAAAAGACGCCGAGCAATACTACATGCAATGTCACACCGTGACATTTAATGGGGACAATTGAAGAAACGTGTATCATTTAACAAGAGATATAGAAATTAATATCAAATTTGAAGGAAAATTAGATAATTGGACAGAGAATCATAATTAAATTCCATAAGATTTTGTAAATAAAAGATTTTAATTTGCTTAACTGCGAAATAAAAAATAAGAGCTGGGACACGTCACGGAGGGACAAATTACGGGTTAATTAGTAAATTAGATTTAAAATAATTTTTAATTTTAATATTTTTTTCATCTGTACTAGTTGAAAACTTTGATTTCTGTATATATCTATGTAAAATGTAATCATTTTTTCGACAGTTTGGACTTCAAAGGCCTCGCTGCAAAATGTCGACCAAATTATAGAAACCCTCCTAAACTGGATCCCGCACTGACAGCGACACAATGCTTTCACAGGCATTTAACAGAGATAATGTGTTACGTAAATATGAATTTATAATTTTCATGTATGTCTAAATACCATACATATATTGATGACTAATCTGTTCAGCTCGCATTCATAAATTTATTTATATCTTGATTACCTTATTTGAATGTTGTTACAGTCGTTGGCATTTAAATGATTTATTATGTATATTTGATTTATTTTCATATTTAAATAGTATACCTTGCAGCGCTACCATGTGACAGCATTGTGTCCTGACCTCGGCCTGCAGCCGGCGTGCGCAGTACTGAGGTGAAGCAACACAAAGCTGTCACAGGAATTTAACATAATTATGTGATGTGTTGTTTAAATATGAGTTTATAATAATTATTGTCATGCCTATTTAAATACTATATAACTATTCCAATTAATCTGTCTTACGTGTAGTCATCAATTTATGATTGACTTGATTAACTTGTTCAAATTTTGTCAAATTCGTTAGCCATTTGAAAGATTTAATATGTATATTTCATTTATTGTATTTCTATATTTGAATACAATAGCTTACAGAGCTATGCACAGTACTGAAGTGAAGCGCCACCATGCTGTCACAGGCATTCAACATATATAATGTGTTATTTAAATATTGATTCATAATTATTATATTTATTCAAATACTATACCTTTTGATAAATAAACTGTTTGACTTTTACTCATTAATTTAATATTAACTTGATTAACTTGTTTGAATGTTGTTCAATTGTGATTTTGTCTGTGCCCCATGCCTTTATTAGGCCAGGATTAATAACATTTTTATATCCTTGTAAAGAATTGAACAAATTTAAATTGGCCATAGACATAACGTAGGTATTCAAATGACGCGTAAAGATCTAGCTAAGACATTTATGATGATTTCAAATTGAAAAAACCCTTTGGTCTCAGTGGTTTATACAAAATATGTCAGTGCTGTAAGTGTTAATTGAAGAGATGCCCACCAGGGGAGATCTATCCAATCGGTTAATTCAGATTTTCGAGCAGATAACTATTTCCTACGGCGTTCATCCACTATGGGTATATTATGTACAAAGAAAGACACACTCTTGCACCTGAGCGATTATTTGACATTGAATGAAGTCATAAGTATGTTAGTAGTATGTATATATTGTGTTTCGATATGGCGCGACGGCTTTACGAGCTGACGCCAGCCGATGGTTTTCAGCCTAATAGTATTAATTTTATATAGGGATATATATATTAAAGGGACATGCCCAGGTCTAAAATCATCAAAAAATCGGTGATTTTATTTTAGCTTAATAATATGATGTAAACATGTCCATAGACTAGAACTGCAAAAGTTTTTAAATTTCTGTGCTGCGCACTCACCAGTTAGGCTAGATATAGAGACGAAATTCCCGTATTTCTTATTTTTGACATGGTTGTCAATAATTATAAATCAGAAATTGCGTCGCTATATCTAGCCTAACTGGTGAATGCGCAGCACAAAAATTTAAAAAAATTGCAGTTCTATAGTTTATGGACATGTTTATATTGTCATATTATCAAGCTAAAATAAAATCACCGATTTTTTGATGATTTTAGACCTGGGCATGTCCCTTTAAAAGCATGACAATTATTATATATATACTTTTTTTATTATAAAAGTGTTCCACTTGTATTTATTTTAAAGGTTTTTGCGCTGTCCAGAGTATGCTCATACTCATATTTAAGCTATAGACCACTCTTTGTATGTTTTGGTTTTAGTCAATCAATCAATCGATTCGATAACTTCTATAGCGACAAAATCCTCTGAGATACAAGCTCAGAGGCGCAGAATCCAAATCAAAATCAGCTCAATGTCGAGAGTCAAAGCTTAAGTCGTCAATACAACTGGGCGTCGGATCTCCGAGGAATTAGGGGGGGGGGAGAGCCGGATCGAAAAAAAAGTTTTCAGCCTTTTTTAAATAGGGTGACTGTACTCGCAGCTCTCAAATTACCCGGCGGTGAATTACAGGTGGAGGGAGCCCTTGACCCTCATTTTGTTCGATAACTCGGAGCAGTTAACAAGGCTTTAAAAGTGATGGTACAGAGTTTAAAACGTATGCGATATTTTACAGGTAACCAATGAGGACAATTTAGGAGAGGCTTAAATCTGCTAAAACGAGACGCTTTACAGACTACACGTGCCAGACAATTTTGTACCCGCTGCAATATTTCAATGTCCCTGCCGGGAAGATTGTACAAAAAGGAATTGCAATAATCAAGATGACTAGTAACTGGAGCACATGCAACATATTAATAAAAAATGAATACCAAATTCCTAACGAATGCTTTAGGAAGTGTGTCATGGTCAAGTATTAATATAGTGAATAGATCTTTGAACTTTTCTCTTTGTTTTTTTTAGAACCGATGATGATATGCTCGGTTTCGAATTTTTCATCCAAGTGAAAACATCAGTAACACAGGATTTTAAAACAGTTAGGGATTCTAAAGCTCCAGAACCGGATAGAGATATATAAATGTGTATCGTCGGCATAGAAATGATGTTCTACATCATGCTGAGCGATGACCTGAATGAGGGTTGCAGTATAGTCGTACCCCAGTGATAAGCAGTTTTATTGCTCTTCCATCGGCTCTATTGCCGGCCCAACATGACACGAACAAGGGTTGTGTGTGGACTGTGGCCCGCAGTGTCATGACAAAAAACTACAATAAACATTGTATGGTGAATTGCAGCATACAAATATAATATTGAGCAAAATCGCGAAAAACGCTTGGAATTTCTGGTATGACTACTGGGAGTAAATTTTATGACAGAGGGAACCTAACTTTGAAGTTTTACATGTTAAAAACTTTAATTATGGACCCTTTGTATTGCTGATCATAGCTATTATATCAATATATCAATATATTTTCTTGGAAACATAAATACGTAACTAACGTAATTGAATATTTTTAAACTCACACAGTTTTTGCATATTTTAATCATACCTATAACATGTACAACAAATATAACAAATAATAGTTTGTCAATCACAATGTTTGTCAACAAATCATACACATGTATAATGTTAAATACCTTTCATGTGAGCATCACGCCAATAATTCAGGCAATAATTCAGGCCCACTGTTTTTGCCTATACAAACACAACAACATTATACTATATTCTACTGATCAGTAAGTTAAATAGAACAACACAATCATCTGTTCTAAAATAAGGGATGAATTGCAGATTTCCCAAATGGAGTACCTCATGTATACCTCATGTCCCCGATAAGGACGAGCCAGCTCAATGATAATGTTACCAACGTTGTATCAAAGCGGCTACAGCGTCAAAGACGTAGGCACACTCCCAGAGAGATTAGTTTGTTATCCAGTCTGAGACTATATATGGCCTGGAACAGCCCGGGAGTCCAAAAACCAATTCCTTCTAGTCATGTCTGAAAATGTAGCGCTTGAGCCAGTGACTTTATTTGAAGATCTGTCTTGTGACTTCTGGTTTAGATCTGTCAAGCCTTCATTTATGGCAGTCTAGCCGTCTGACTCCCACATCCACGCGAGCTCATTTCACTGAATCAAGTGATTGATGTGGATAACATTGTAACATTTACAATCGACCTAATTTAACAGATTTCCGTCCTTTTTAATATACTACAATTATTGGACGTTTGTAATATCAAACCATACTTCATAAGATTCGTACGCTTATGTATGTATAATCGTGATAATAAAACGATTAGTTACAATATGAAAACTGGTAAAACAAAACGACTGTATAATAAGTATAGTGAATCGCTGTGGAATAAACATTATCATTCTTTGTCATGTTTAAGCTTTGCTTTAAGCTTCGATCAAATAAATCCATTAAATGTCTCAATACCTCATTAATGTAATCAATTTACAAATCGTATGTCAAATGAATTCGCCAACTGAACACTCGTATACAGTCTTGAAAACATATTTATTTCATTTTATATTTGAGAAAAAATCGTAACATTTGGGGGAGTTTGTGTGGTGTAATACAGTCGCTCACTGTTCTAGAAGATTAATATTGTTTCTGGGGATGTTGGAAAAGAAGCTGAGAGTACAGGGCATTTAAGCCAAAAAGTAGTGAACATAGGAACAAATTGCAACAGAAGCTTTTTTGCTTTTTTTGAGTTCATTAACATATGTACAATGACCGAAAAAAAGTCCCAAGTCAGAAAAATTCGGAAACTTTTCTTACGGGCCTTTTTGCTAAATTATTGTTATTACTCACCCAAATCGTAAGATGCTTTGAAAAAGGAATTGTTTGTTACTCATAATTATTTGAAATACTTCTGAATAAATCTAAAAAATAATAGAAATAAGGCTCGAATGAAAAAAATACTCTTTTGCGCAATATTTGGAAAATCAAAGTAAAAAAACATATTTTGAAACAACAGCTACAATTATTGGGAAACAAAAAAGAAGAAAGACATAATGCATTCTTGTGTTCAATAGACTTAATTTTATTTCAAATTTATTCGTGGTCATTGTCTGTATTTAATGATAATCAACCATTCGCCATGCCCAATCCACTGACCGTATTATAGTCGAGTTACTCATCCCCATTGCTGGACTCTGAGACACTCATATTAGGATAGAGATACGTAGCTGTTGTTTTTGTCAAAGGTATTTATTACAATTATCTGTTCCTGATTTTCTGGGCTGACTTCACATTTTTGTACATCCATGATTTTAAATTGTCAACGTCTTTTCACCATATAAGACCACCAAGGCCTAACTTTTCCCCGCCCCCCCCCCCCAAATTTAGTTTATATATGTCTATTTCGTTGTTCTTTTCAAAGTTTAAAATACTTTATTTAATGAGCGACTATTGCTCAGTGATTTTTCTTAATATATGAAATGAGAAAGTTCCAATTTGACTAAATTCTCGGCGTTCCGACCTCAGAGGCGCAAATAAATTGATTTAATATTTTATAAAACTGTTCACAGTGTATTTTACCTTCAACATGTTTCTATTAATAATTGAAACATCAATAATAAGAATAAATGCACTTAATAATAATAATAAGTAATAATAATAATAATAATAATAATAATAATAATAATAATAATAATAATAATAATAATAATAATAATAATAATAATAATAATAATAATAATAATAATAATAATAATAATAATAATAATAATAATAATAATAATAATAATAATAATAATAATAATAATAATAATAATAATAATAATAATAATAATAATAATAATAATAAAAATAATAATAATATTAATAATAATAATAATGATAATAATAATGATAATAATAATAATAACTGAAAACATTTCAAAATGTATATTTTGCTATTATTTTCAGTAGAAGACAAATGAGATTGATAAGAAGATAAGTAGAAGATAAATGATGAATCATGATATATGGAAGTAAATTTGTAATCTAAAACTGGTCTGGCAAAAATATGTTATAGTACATAATTTATATTTTGCTGAACCTATTGCTTCACACAGAGCATAGCTAAGATATGAATTGATCTCAGACAGTGCTCAGAAAATACAAAAAAATAAATCGGTCAATTCCAACTCTATGTTGGCTTCAGTAAATTTTTATAATTCTACAGAATGAGATTATGCAGCTCCAGTTGATTTTTGATCATGAACACATGAATATTTGAGTAATATATTTGCAGCTTTGGGACAGTGTTGCCCGTGTCTTTATAATGGAATCATTTGCATATGCATCAATTCGCCCAACACTCTTGACAAAAGGTAAAAAACATATAATTGTGCTCGGAGTATCCTACAGTTCTATAACAAAAACCAGTCTCGTTTGTAGAATGTTGCAAACAAAGTCATATTTAGCTGTTCTATTAAGTTGTTTTAATTAATGTTCGTATAGCAATATTGATTAGTTTTTATCCAGGGCCTAAAATTGTGTATTCTTATATATTGTATGCTAGTATCCAATTATACACACAATGTATTTCAGAGATGACCGTCACTATGTTTGTTTTTAAATATCATCATTTTTGTTGTTATATTTTCAATAATGTTCTCAAATGTATATTTACATTAAAAGTCGATATATTCAGTTTACAACTCGATATATTGACTTTGAAAGTCAACATATTGAGTTTACAACTTAATATATTGAGTTTACAACTCGATATATTGAGTTTACAACTTGATATATTGACTTTAAAAGTCGATATATTGAGTTTACAACTCAATATATTGACTTTGAAAGTCAACATATTGAGTTCCAACCTCAATATATTGAGTTTTAAACTCAATATATTGAGTTATGAACTCGTTATATCGACTTTAAAGTCAATATATCGACTTTAAAGTCAATATATCGAGTTATGAACTCAATATATCGAGTTATGAACTCAATATATCGAGTTATGAACTCAATATATCGAGTTATGAACTCAATAACTCGACTTTTAAAGTCAACATATCGAGTTGTAAACTCGTGAAATTGTTTATTTGCTATATCATTTTCTACTTATACTTGACAAAATTAAAATACATTTTTCTAAATATAGATATATATAATTATTATGTATACAATCTAGTGTATACATGCATATCTATCAACTCACCGTTACGTATGTCGCTCGCTGAAAGTGACTATTTCTAAAAAGGGGGATGGGGTAATTACTTCATACTCAATCGATTTTTTTATTGATATAACTATTTTGTTGTTATATTCTTAATTCCATATAATGTAGGAGTTTGTAAGGTGTATATATATATATATTGGTTGATGTGCATAGTGAAGTTACAGACGATTTGTATATGTTCGAGATTGAAAAATAATGATTAGGTTTACTTTGTGTGGCTTTAGCCCTATCAATATTCTTGCAATAATTTATGTTATGTATTCCATTCTCTTTCAATGTATCAGGAAAATTGAAAGTGCAAAAATATACGATTTCTATGACTTTTTGTAAAATTGTGAATTTCACTTTTTTGGCTTGAAAACTTAAAAAACACAATTTTTCAAATCGGTACTTCAAATAAATATACTTCCTAAAAAAAAACCTTTTGCTGAGTTGAAATCACATATCAAAGCCGTTGGCACTTGCTCGGCTGAGTGCGGTAGCTTCCTAATAAAATGAAACATGAAAGTCAACTAGGGTGAACTGATATTATAGTGTGTGTTTTTTTCGATAAAGAGCTCATTATGGGTTAACAAATGGGTAACACCAGAATTGTAAAATATTTTTAGAATATATTTGATAGTAAGTAGCATATTAAATGTAATTTAAATAAAAAATATTATTCAATAAAAATATATATATATTTATTCTGGGCGCCATTTTGAAAAATGGCTATAAAACGGTCATCTGAATTTTTACGTCTTGGGACTTTTTTTTGGTCATTCCCGATACAATACTAAATTCAAAAATGCAAAAATCCCTTCTGTTGCAATTTGTTCCACCTCAAATCATAAATGCTCTGGACTATGGTGTTTAAAAAACGAACAAAATGACATTTTTGTAATTACATGTACCCGGCCAGTTTAATCCAAATCACATGTGAGATTTTGACACACCATACATTCTGAATTGAAAATCCTTGATATATGGTCACGACAAAACTCGTTGAACCTGATTGGGTCATTCCCCAAATGTTGGTAAATATCTACATATTTTTAAATATTGTCACCCTGATTCTTAATAAACGTATCACAACAACATTAAATAGCATGAAGAGTGTCTTGAAGCCCATGATAATTTAATATTTCATATCTACTTTTTGGAGCTGCATCGATAATTTTGTCAACTCTGTTACCAAAATAAAATAAGTTTTCAGACAAAAGAAAACAAACACAACAAAACAAATCTTTAGTATAAGCATGATAAATGTAAAGATGCTTAATTCATAATTTCAAATAAAACTTAATGTGGTAATTTAATACTTTTATTCCATTGAAAAGTACATATTTTTCCGATCTGACACTAAACTTGGATGCGATATCGCGCTACAAAAATGTGCTTGATGCTGGAAATAATATTTCCACTGATGTATCTGGATCTATCTACTACAAATGACAATAATACAACAAAATAATGTCCAATCGTTTGCCTACTATTAACAATTCTAGTATACTTTAACAATTTTGGTAACAAGATTAACAGGCAGGTAGATATAGGATGTTTTAAAATTAAATCAACAAAATATGATATAGCTAGACTTCACATTAATAATTATCGTACTAAAAAGTATGAGATAAACAGACATATGGGACAAGTAATTATAACTATCATACTGTCATAGTAAATATTAATAATTTCCTAACTGATGACATCAACTTGTTCTCTACGCAAAAAGTCACAATTCACTAAAGAGGTCGGTTATGTGATATTCAAATCCCAAAATTGCATTGGTATGTAGCATGCAAACATAAAACAATTTTATAGCATACAAAACAACTATAAAATATTACTCGAGCATATTAACAAAAATTCTTCTTTTTATAAATATTGTTAATTCAGTTACTAAATATTTAAAACCTGCTACCAATATGTAATAATATGCCTCAATTATATGAGCTTTTTTCTAAATTTTAATAATTCAGTTGTTATGGTAATTAATTATTAATAAATTCAATTTGAGGTTATACAGAAAAAAAATATAAAATGTATTTAATAAATTATCATTTTTTTTAATTAAGTCAACCCTGTTACCATATTGTAGTGAAAGAGTTGGCAGCAACAGAATTGACACACTCACCCCGATATATTTTTAAAGATGCTTATATGTTTGATTGAGAATTATTTATGTCTCTCACTCTGATGAATATATAATTGGTAGCAACGTTGACCAAATTTGTATAAACGTATCCACTTGGACTGAATAATTTTAAATATGGAAAGTAGAATTCTTGAATTCGCGAATTTGTCTTCCTTGCGAAATTCGCGATTGCGAAATTCTCGAAAATTAAAACCTCGCGGATATGACCAGATCTACAGTATACCCATCAATGCTATCTGATGAATGGGGAATGCGTTTCCAATTATCATGATTTCGTATTTCTGCGAACATTCACTTAATATCAAAAACAAACATTTCGGCCATTTAATCATCTAGAAAAAGACGTTAAGATGGCACATGACCACTAATGACTCTGATAAGCTAGATTGTGTTATTTGTAAAAATATATTACTGATTATCATCTAGTTTATATCGCAGACAAGTGGAACTTTCACAAAAAATATATGCGAGCTCCTTATATGTAATAGTTGCAACATGAATGGAGTTCATGTTCCTTATTGAACACCAGAGTAACCCTACAAATGCATATATGTAATAAGTAGATACCATAATGTAATTAAATCTCTGGTCGCAAAGAGTACAGCAGTTCAAGTGGTAACAATAAGGTGGTAATGTTAAGAACAGTTTAATAACAGTTGCGCAAATTTAATATTGCACATAATGATTTGTAGCCAAATTTAACTCAATTATTCAATCTTCAGAAATTATACAAAAAAAGACATGTCAAACATAATAATTATTTCAATTCAAGGCTTACAGTGTAAATAGCAGTTGAATATTAAAATGTAAGTGGAGCACTTTATCTAAAATCGTGATTTCATATTATGTGTTCATCTAAACGTTTTTCTCATTGTTCAAATAATTGTTGTGTTATCAACGATTTATATTGATAACTAACATTATTTTGACAGCCAAATTAATAAACAATCAGAGAAGGATGGAATAAAGTGTTCTTAGCAACAAGGTGCACGGGAATAATTTATTTATTGTTTTTTCACTAAATTAATAATCAACCTAAAAATATACATACATATAGACGTATGCATTCACTTGTGAAAGGTATCTGACGGATATCGCTACAATGAACAAAAAAGGGTAAAACTGGTCGCTCTGCGTCGATTCAAAATGCTTATAACAGCTTTGTCCGTAGGGGTACGCTGTCATTTGTAGGGTTACTCTATCTAGGTGGCCTATGAAAAATCATTACAATATCGCGATATTGACGGCTCATTATATTATTTAAACACATGTGTGCTCTCCCGTATGACACTGCTCAATATCCAATACATTTACCACACTATAATTACCTTCACATAGATCATTGAACAAAATATCTAATTTGTCAAATATTTTTATGTATTTCCAACTGGTGAAGTCAGACAGTGATTATGGCGCTATTGTATCACACACGTTTTAAAATACCACTTGTTTTTGCTTGCTTGTATATATTATTTTTGATCGTGTTTTTAGAGAAAGGTCTCCCAATGCCAATTAAACTCGTATTGTGTTTGCTCTAAATAAATTATCATTGAACATATCTAAGACAAATTATATGATTTTTTACAAAAGTCAAGTCGAACAAAATATTCAAATAAAGCAAATTCACATAAAGCAAATTGTTTCAAAGTTACACAATAATTATTATGTTATAAAGAGGGCTAGCAGATTATTATCTACTTCATCACTAACTATGCTTTATAATAGTTTATGCTTGCCATATATGCTTTACTTTTGTGAAATTTGGGCAGAGCTAGTGGATATCTTTTAAATAAGATAACGTTATTACAGAAGAAATTTATCAGAATGGTCCATAGAATTTGTTATCTAGAGCATACAAAACCATTGTTTAAACTGTCATTTATTCTTACATTTCCAGATCTTCTGGAGTATGCCATGGCAATTTTAATGTTTAAGGCGTTCCATAATCTTCTTCCAATAAATATACAAAATCTTTTTTCAAATTCATATAAATATACGATCAAGTAGGAGAAAAAACATGTTTTCCATATAATACTCTGGTATTAATTTAAGGAGACAATGTCCATCGAATGCAGGAATAAGGGTGTGAAATGCATTACCGGATGATATAACTAATATATCTTAAATACATTTATTCAAAAGACATATCAAGTCCAGTTATCTGCATTGTTATTAAACTAATGTGCTTGGGTTTATTGTTAAACGTGAAGTGATGTGGTCTGTACTCGGATTGTTTTGTTCATGCTATTGGATTATTATGTATGTTATGCGTGGATTTCTTTTTCACATGAATTATGGTGTATGAGTCTAAAACGGCACTTGATGTATTGGCCTGTCCAAATTATAAATTGGGACATATCCAGAAATATTTTAATATCAAAGTTTTAATACGAGACTAAGAAGTAACTCTATATGGTAAAATTGAAGTACATGTAGGTGGTGACCTTGATAAGCAATAAGCTTCTGTCGCCACCAGTTTTTTTCATAATCATTAACAAGTTTATTGTATTTTATGTGAATTACAATGTATTTTTTTATAAAAAAAATAAAAAAATTCTGAATTTCTGAACAACATGGAAGCTACTTGTGAAATTGGTAACGCTACGAATACACACAGTGGTGAACTCTTTTAGATGCTAGATATGCCTAAATTAATATTTAAAATATTTGTAATACACAAAAGAATACAGGTTAGATAGGCCTATATTGTTAAATATGATGAATAACAAAGTATATTAAAGGGACTGGCCCACGCTAAAATCATCAAAGAATCGGTGATTTTATTTTGGCTTCTTAATATGACCATATGATGTAAACATGTCCAATGGCGTAGCCAGGATTTCTCCGAGGGGGGTTCAATTTTTTTGCTGTAGGCCTAGCTGCACAACAGCCTCGAAGAGGCTGACCGGCCCGAAGGGGCGGCTATTTATTTATTTTTAAATATTATGTGTTTAATTGTGCATTCTGGTGTCATTAGGAGCGATCAATTTATTAGTTAGCCACCACTGAAAAATGAAACTTTTTTATAGAATTGTATTCTGTTGACGTTTAAATATCGTGAGTCCACATGTTGCACGTGACATATTGGGGGGTCGGAGATTGAGAAGTGAGTTACCTCCAATCACACACCAAATTAAAAAAATAACCATTTCCAGTTGTCTTTCGTGTAGTGTTGCAAATGCAAAGCACTGGGCACTTTCACCGAAAGAAATACCCATCACCATGTCATGGTGTACATGCATCAGAGCAAGGGGGCTGAGTCTTTTTTCCCATGGTCTAGCGCATATAGTTACGAAACTTATCACACTGTGCGCGTGATTACATACCATATAAAACGGCGCTATTATTATTTACTAAAAAATGCAAACAACTATTTTATAAGAAAGCAGTTTAGTTTACACATTGTTACAGGTCATCGACGAAATTTCTACAGAAGTAGGCCTACATAAGGGTATATGATATGCATACAGCTTAAATAACTGCGGGGGGGGGAGGGGGTCGTGTGAAATATAGTAATCAGCCTGCCTCTGAAAAGAGCTGCTAAAATAGTGGTAATCGTGTTAACTTCCGTGCTGGGGAATTGTTTTGAAAGAAAAGCTTACTATTTTTCAAAAATAAAACAATAACTCTCTCACTAAATGTATTCTTGATTAAGTGGAGATCATATGCCCATGGGTTCTATCTGTAAAGATGCCAATGTAAAATTTACATAACTGCAGTTTCGCATAATAATGTTATTTTACAGTGAACTGCAGGTCAGAGAATGTAATTTGAAATTATCTTTATAAAAACCCATACAATTTCTGTTCGTTCTCAATTATATTTTTGTAGATTTTTTTTGAAACTCACAATTTTTTTTCTGAATATATTGCAAAACAATCTTGTGTTGCAATTTAGGCCATTTTACGTTGGGCCATTTTAGACCGTAGGGCTGTATTGACTGGACTAAAACTGGAGCAAGTGCTTATTTAATGAACTGGTATACACACTGACAGGCAACGTAGTGTGTTAGACGTGTGTTGCGTGTTTTTCACTTTTTTGGGATATATATTCTGAACGCATTTTGTAATCACACTTCGCAAGTCACAACAGCGCTGGAAATTTCGTGAAATTTGAATGAGCATTTTAAAAGTTGAAAGGGCTAGCCTATGGAGGTGCATCATAAGCAATGTAGTAGGCTACATGGTATTGACATTTCAAAATTAAATTAATGGGTTTATAGAGGAGGGGCGTAATAATTACCAATTTACTTGTATAGCCCTAACACGTGTGGCTGAAACATCACTTGACACTGAAGGTTTCGGCCACATATTGTGTCCATGCAAAATCGTGGGACATTTCTTTGCATGGTCGTAATAGGTTTATTAAAATCAGCAGCATTAAATCTACACGCTCGTATGATCAGCTCATTTCCCGCACGATCATCAAAACGTTATGGGAGTTTTTCGGACCATGGGGTTGAGATTGCCCTCAGTCACCGCCATCTTGAAAAACGTTGATTTTTTGGGGAAAAACCAGTATAGCAATCCACGGCCTCAGAGAAGGCGTCAAGGCTAGCAGTTTACTATGTGTCAAATGGTCGATAATAGTGAAATTTCGAAATTCAAACTAAATAAAATTAAACTCTTGGACTTATAGAGGGCGTCATAATTAGGCCTAGCAGCTTACTAGACGTGTCAAATGTCGGATGATATATTGCCTGTGAAATCAGAAAACGCAGACGTCATATATATATATACTAGTAATGGTTAAATGCCCGTCAGCAATGTCAGTGGGCCCAAAAAGGGGGGTTCGTCCGAGCCCCTCGAACCCCCCCCCCCTGGCTACGCCCCTGATGTCCATAGACTAGAGCTGCAAAAGTTTTTAAATTTTTCTGCTGCGCATTCACCACTTAGACTAGATATAGAGACGAAATTCCCGTATTTCTAATTTTTGTCATAGTTGTCAATAATTAGAAATTACCTAAAAGGTAGCAACTGTTTACTTGAAAAGTCTGCTTTTTGGCTTTGCACAGTAGTACGGGTTCGACGTATGTTTTCCTAGATCTATGGATGATTATGGTTCTCTTGTCGCAATGTGATTTTTCCAACTTACAAAAATATGTACTATACAACAATGATGCACAGACACAATGTTAGTGGACCTTAATGTAACAAAAATGGAATTGTTGGTTATCGTTAGTTTGTATGTTTCGTAATTATGAGGTAGACCACCGTGTCAGCAGTGGCTGCCGTGGTCACGTAATTCCTGCTAGAGTAAGTAAATTATAGGGATCAGCAGGTCACGCGGTGGTCGTGTAGTCCTAATTAGATCAATGCCTCACTACTACCCCCACATCATTATTTTTAAATTGCGTCGGCAATGCAAACTTGGAAAGACAGATCTTTGTTAAAAATACGGCGTTTAAAAATCAGTGACAATGGACATACTCTGTATCTACGATTGGCTATTTTATCTGACCTTTCTCTGCATATTCAGCATTTTTTCAGTAAATATGGGAACCAGCATCTGTTGCGGTGTCAAGCGAAATTAGGCATGGGGTAGATATTAGGCATGGCCCCAATTCCTACTCATTGCGTATGACTGTATGTAACGCCTACGGATGATCATGCAGCGACTTTATTAGACATTAAAATGATTTTATATTTCCATTAAATATGTTGTCAAAGATACAGTGGGCTCAAACATATATCAATGTTGCTGATATAACCCCATTCTTAATTAGGCTCTTCACCGGCTCAAGCAAAAAAAGCGATGACGGAGCAGCAGCTGGGTCGTCATGCTTTACTAAACCATAATATTTACATCGCAGCGCACCCCACCCCAGGAGTATAATCGCTTTAATACATGTACTAATAGCCACTCAAGTGTAACACACAAGAACGGGAACGCGAGTTCGTGAGGAAAAATGATAAAATACAGTATGTTATCATTGCCAAAACATACCAGTGTGAAGGCAAGCGTGACAGGCAGCGCAAAAAGTTTCCAAACTGCGAGATTTCGAATGCGTTCGCGCCGGTTTTGCATGAGAAATGAAGGAAAATAAACTGTGCGTGCATAATCACTCTCGCGTGTTTTACGCTTTGGTGGGAATTAAAATGTGCGTTTAATCAAACATCCAAATTTGCAAATGTTTTGTCTCAAATAAAACAAATAATGAGTAATGATCATCCACTTGAAGTTGTCGGTCACACAACTTCAAGTGGGTGAAAAAATAAATTATAGAGCTTAGGGCTTTATGGTTAACCCTTACAGCGCGGGGATCGATTTTTGGCGTCAAAATCTGACGTCTGTAGACGTCAGATTATGACGTCAAAAGTCGATCCCCTCACTGTAAGAGTAGAAATATTTATAATGGTCGTAGACTATAAGACCCTTAATATAGGTATTCAAATGGAGCGGATAGAGCTAAATAAGACATTTATGATGATTTTTAAATTGAAAAACCCCATGGTCTCCATGGTTAATACAAAAAAAATTCAGCGATTCAGGTTAATCGGGTCCACTCCAGGTGCCCATAGGATCACCAGTGTTGGAATATCACCACGTGTCTTGGATCTTTACAGCTGACAGGACGGACGCGTTGTTCTGAGAGGCCACCATGATAAATCACAGGCACCGGTCAGTCGGTGACTTTGAACACGGAATCTTTTCTCCTTCTTCAAAAGAAAGTGTCACTTACATGTACCCTTGAATGGCTGTTACACTGATCAATCGTTGACTTGTCAGAGAGCGAGCTTTAGGTCAGCTCGCTGAAAGGCGGGGTCACAAGTTTAGGATTCGTGTTCCGCTGCCGATATAAAAATAGCTGGGCTCAGCTCACGGTATTTTCACCCCCCCCCCCTTCTTGAAAAATTGAGTAACTATTACACAAAAACGTTGTTTCTCCAAATTTGTCTTCAAAACTGTTTATTATTCATGTTAGCAGTTTAAATAAACAAAGTAAGGGCGGATCCATGGGGATTGAGTGGCTCACACACCCCATTCTGCCAAATTATTATAAAAAGAACCCCAAATTGTATAAAATCATTCGAAATGTGATAAAAGCACCACATTTGGTTTATGTACTGATTTACATTGGATCAGTAGCTGCAATGCAAATACTTTGCTCGGGGCTTTTTCGAATTCATTCATTTAAAAAAAAATCGTGTAATTATTAGACAAAACATATTTTTTACCAAATGTGTCCACACAACTGTTTATTAATGATGTTACCACTTTATTTAATCAAATCAGCACATTGAGGGATTTGTAAGTAACTTTCAAGTAAATAAATAGTAACTGAAAGTACATGATTATATTTAATTGGAGGGCAGCAATTCATTTGCTGCGCACCAAATGTTTCGTCCCTTTTCTGTAGATTTGCGACTAACGTTAATCATGGTAATAAAACTGTACAAATGTTTATATTATTTATTTGTTCTTTTTTCTATGTAGTAAATGAAGCAGATTACAGCTTAAAATCTATAGCTACATCTATAGGCCTACTCAACACAGATCGGAGGGACATCTGGCGACTTAATTAAACTTACATCGGGCTGACCGTTACAAATTATTATAAAACAATCGCTGCATTAAGACGTAGAATTACGATGCAGCAGTTCCTTTATAACTGATACATTTAATACGCCGACAAGCCCAACTGTTACCAAACACTGGGTAAACGATTCATGTTTGCCGGGTGACTGCCGCTATGTATACGATATCCGCTGATCAAACGTCTGGTCTCCATAGGAAACCCACCTGCCCCACCTGCGCATACTAGTGTTTCCGGTACAGGAAAACGGTGGAATAGTTGTGCAATATTTGACATGACAAAGAAGATTACGCTTCCGTCATAGGAATCACTCGGTATTATTGGGCGCAGCTGGATGTAGCAGCGAGTGAAATGGACATTTAAGCCATTGCTGACGCGGGACATAACACTACCTCAGATGCCTCATTATATATGTCTATCAGAATCGAATTAGGATCACACTGATATCCATTGAATTAATAAATACTGGTTATACACATGTCAAAGGGAATGTACAGAATGAGTGAATAGGGTTTTAGGCCAACTTTGTACACATAATTTATAGGCTAAACGGGGCTAGGATAACCTCCTGAGAATGGGGAGATGAATGAGAAGAAACTACCAACCATACACAGGATTCTGAATACTGAAAAGGCCTATTTACGCATGATCCTTATAATCATGATAATATTCCGCAAAAGAATTATATTGAATATATGAATATATTGAATATATGCATAAGTCTGGATTGACTTTCTTTCTGTCAATAAAATATATGTCTGTCTGTCTGTCTGTTATAGGCCTACTACTGATATAAATTAGGCCAATGTGATGGGTTAACAACCTGACAACAAGGTAAATGTACAATAACATGAAAAGACACAAATAGGGGCCTTTGAGATAATACTGTTATCATAACATAGTATATATGTGCAATATACATGTAGCTGTAATCCACTTTTTAAAGGATCTACTGCGTAACAAACTGGGAGACGTAATGAGTATTGTCAAAAGCAAAGTGTTAATAGCTGGCGAAGAATCAATACGAGCGCTTTAGGGGGTGGGGGTGGAAATCCTTAATTCAACCTCTAATGTAATTGACAATACAATAACCCACTTTTTTAAATTATGGGCTAAAAGATCAATCGTATGATCCGGGGTGCATAAGCGATCAATATATTGTAGAGGTCCACCCTGTAGATATAATAAACACACGTTTCGCTTCCAATGTTGATAGTATGGTAAAAATAAAATGAATCGGCCTTTAGGCCACCTTTGTGCACATATAGGCTAAGCTGGGCCAGGATAACCTACTGAGGATGGTGAGATGATTGAGATGACACTGTCCTCCAGACACAGGATTCGAAATTCGAGCCCTGGCGGTCTGAGGCCGAGCACGCTACCTCTCGGTCACGGAGGCTCCCAACAATACTGACTTTCACACGTGGATGGGGAAGACATTTTTTTTGTTTCTTTCAAACCGCCGAGACCGGGAACCGAACCCCGAACTCTGGCGTTCGGTTCCCGGTCTCGGCGGTTTGAAAGAAAAAAAAAATGTTTAGTATGGTATCGGTCACGTCACTATCCCCATAAAGCCTGGTATAAATAATGTGCAGTTTCAGAACACATAGAGGCAACTAAAAATGTTGATAACCTTGAATTATAACGCTATGGAGGAAGCGGGAATAAATAAATAAAACTTTTAAAAAGGCAAATAAAAGTAATACAACTTTTAGAAAATATAAAAAAGTACTAGACGCAAATTCGGACATCTTAAAAAAACGAATCCTAGATAAAATCATGAATATTGGTCCATAAAACATAATAAATTACAGGAAAAAACATTAACGATATACATGTCTTACCAAAGATTAAACAAAAGACCTCAAGAGCAATAACCGACACTACATCATTCTAGTTTGATCTGGCTAAAAGGGTGATCGAAAATTATAGTTATCAGTATATTACCATTAATATTTTATCCAAAATAAGTTGAAATAAAATGATACTTCTCACGACAATAACAAAAATTAGTTAAACACAAATTCAATAAAACCTGAGAACACAGGTTAGCAACATCCATTTCTATATTATATTAAGCACAAAATATTAAAGCGACACAATCAGGCCGAAATCATCAAAAATCTATATTTTATTCTGGCTTCTTGATATGGCCTTCAGATGTGAACATGTCCCTAGACTAGAATTGCATAAGTCTTTTAAATTTTGGGTTGCTATTCCAACGTAGCAAGTGTTTCGAAAGCCCTATTCGTTTCAGGAGAGATAAAGCAAATTGATAGAGCAATCCCATCTCCCCTAAAAGGGCATCCAGAAAACCCTGCATCACATATTCAACACGTATAAGAAGATAAGAATTTAAAAGGAAAAATATTAGTTATTTAAACAACAGGTGATCAAAGGATGAATATGGAAAACAATTTGCTACAGTGATTACCTTGTACAGGCAGTCTGTCACTGAATAATGAATCATATAAAGCTAAGCTACACATATATTTGAACATCACATTGCATAATAATCAGATAATTATATTACACGTCCACAGAACAGGAATTATATCGATAGTAAATCTTAATTAGTTTTCAGTTTGGCAGATTTCACACAGTTTCTTTTACAAAAGCGGATTAAATAACAAAGTATGATGCTACCAAGGGTAAGTGCTAGGAATAATATTAGAACACAAAACGCGAAAATGTCAATCATGAAAAATTGAATGTGACTAAGATCATAGGCACTTGTTCTCAGGTGGCTTTCCCCATGCTTAATAACGTGGTTGATCCAAAATGAGGCTCTTCTGGAAGGACTGTCCAGTTTATCAGTCATCAAGGCGGAGTAATGTTTAGTGGTTGTTTTGTATGATTCCTGACTGATGATAGTTTCGATGCTTGTGGCTAGCTCGTCCGATGTGAACGTTTTGAGACTCATCTGAATTCCCATACCGCGACTTCCTAAATATGCTGCGTTGAAGGTTTGATCAAGGGCCACCGGAAAGCTTATCGTGGGAACACCATGATTAATTGCTTCAATCATGCTATTCATGCCAGCATGAGTGATAAACAATTTCACTGCAGAATTTCCTAGAAGATCATTCTGTGGTATCCATGGTAATACCTTGACATTGCTAGGCAGCTCACATGAAGGAGGGTTGATAAGCTTCCAAATAACAGTCTGTGATACACGACCAAATGCAGCACAAAATTTGGCAACAATTTCATCTGGTATATGGACAAAAAGGCTTCCCATTGAGACAACAATGACACCGTTTTCGGAACCTGTAACTACTTCGTCCAGATTTGTTGGCAGAGGATTAGCAGATACTGCCATAATGTCACCTATGTTGACTGTGTTAGGCATACTCGGTGCTGGGTAAGATGTCGACACGTCACTTATTAACAACCACAGAGAGGCTCCACTCAAGAAGTCCAGGACGTGGCGTACTGGTTTTTCAGGGGCGTACTTTTCAGAATAGTATGTGGTGGTGTTGATGAACATCAGAGTGCTTGCTTCCATCAATACGTTAACTAATCTTTGTTTGAAAGTCATACTATCAGAGTGATCTGATTGTAAATTAGGAACGAATGATGGCAGAGATGGGATTCTGTAAAGCCAAGGAAAATACGGTAGAGAATACATGGCGTACGGAATATCTAATTTGTAAGGCAAAACTACCAGGCAATTGATAGCTGAGCCATCAACTACAGCAAAATCGAACTTAGTACCCGATATCTGAGTCATTAGTTTCTTGTCATTCAAAGCTTTCTCACAATCGTCACTCCAATGTTGATGAAATAGCGCTCCGATTTCTCCATATATTCTAGTTTTTTCTATAACTGAATCAGTCATGGCAGATTTAATCATCATCTCGGAGCACTGCGGAGAATTTGCAAATGGGTAATCTCCGTCCACTTGGTAGCGAAGAATATCACCTGATTCTTCAAGCCAATCAGGCACCTTGGAATTTGAAGGCGCGATTACAGTTATGTTGTGACCCTCTTCTTTCAGTCCTTTTGCCAGGCGACTGAAATATATAAGATGGCTATTCACATTTTGTGGTATCATAAGTATTTGAGCAGCATCAATGTCGTGGATGTTGTTTGTCGACAGGACTATGGCGACGAGAAGGATAATGTTGACACATGTCATGGTTGAGGCTAATCTGCAATATATAGCAAACTTGTTGTACAATGCATTACATATTGAGATAAGATAAGAATATGTTTACAGTAGTGCGATTAGTTCCTAGCGCCAAAATAGCTGCAAGTGCGGTGTGCTCCAAAAAAGGGAGTTGAAAAGGTACATGAATGAACATTTTGGAAAATAATTTTTTGACAAATTCCTAAATCACTCTGAAACAGCCAAGTACATGGTAGTATCGTGCATGTACGTGCATAAATAAAATAATAATTGTGAGTGATTATATAGCGCACATACAATGCGCGCTTCACACATATCACCCCTGGTCACTGAACCTGTTCATTCATGAACCATTTCAACTCCTTTTTTTGGAGCATACAGCACTTGCAGCGATTTCGGCGCTAGGAACTAATCGCACACATTGCCATCTCTGTCCTGTCTGTGTATTCATTTACGCCTGAGTCAAGTGAAGCATGTGAGGGTGAAGTGTTTTCCCCGAGAACACAACATCGAAATAAGGTCCCAATATTGAGAGGGGAGAAACATGATACAGAAATGTACAGAAATGTCAACCGTTTGACACACACAGTACCCTCTTTCCCCTAAATAGCACACAAACTATGGCAAAATAAAATTAATAGGATACCGGCCTACGGCCGGTATTGAATACGAACCACTTGAGCACATCAACTATTGGTTTCATTATTTTGATAATTCCACATAATTGTTTTCTTAGCCAATCGGATATTGTTGGTAGGAACTAAGCGATTGCAGAGTGGTATAAATTTATCTTCTGACGATAGTATGCAGGGTATGTAGGTAACCACCCTATTTTATCATGTATATCACCCGCAATACATGTAGCTATTATTATGATTATTAGAGCAAATTAGTGTGCACCTATTCCTAAATAAAATCACATTGCTCGTTTTAAACGGCTACGCATTTTGAATATGTTTTTAAATCCAAAAACTATAGTACAATAATCAGTAATAATTATTTTATTGGTGCAAATCCAGCATCATACAACGATCTCTATACAGTGCTAAAACACGTATTATTTCATTGTCTAAAACTTGCTAATAATAGAAATAAGCGCCCTGCCACCATCTGCAGCAAGCGTCTCCGCACATTTTTTAAAACCTAAATGTCCAAATAATTATAGGGGCCTAATACCCAGTTATTTATACTGATCTACAAAAGTCTAGGGATCTTAAAATATATCGAGTTTTTTCTCACACTTTTTTTACGGAAGTAAAGACACGTCGCATTAAGTCCCATTTCATCCACAAATCGTGAAGAATTTTTATCAATATTTGCATATCTTCCTCAGATTATGATAATAATATAATTATCATCAGCATATAATACTATTGGAGTTTCTCATTATTAATATTGACACCACGATTAGAAGATTTTATTTCTAAAACTAAATCATTGGTATAAAGTTATTTAAAAAACCGGAAACCAATCAGTGAATAAATTATTTAATAAATTATTTATCAAATTTATATTAATATATTTTAAAAGCAAGTAAAAACAGTTTAACCTTTTATCACCTCTACATTTATCGTGCACATTTACCATCTAGAACATTTTCTTCCCATAACTCATCATTCCAATATGGCCTTTTTTTCCATTTTCAGTGTACATGTATGTTTAATCGGTTATTACAAAGAAATAGTAGGCCTACGGTTCATCTCTGAAGCAATACATTAACACAATAATTATCATGATCAGTACAATTTCCAGACCACCCATTTGTCTACCTTTATGCCCTGACATGATATAATTTATAATGTCCCCTTATAAAAAGCAGACATTTATCGTGACTACAATCATCAATCAATCAATCAATCAATCAATCAATCAATCAATCAATCAATCAATCAATTAATCAATCAATCAATCAATCAATCAATCAATCAATCAATCAATCAATCAATCAATCAATCAATCAATCAATCAATCAATCAATCAATCAATCAAGTTTATGTCGCCAGCAGCAATGGGTGTCGTAATTAAAGTTGGCCAACATGACTGCCGGCATGTAGGGCTCTCAAACTGCGTTCACATTCATACACGAACCATATGGGAACAACAAATACTATAAATGGTCTTTTGGTGTAACCCTTATACATGTTATATGGTATACACGAACACGTCACGGTGGGCATATACACACGATACATATGCGAATGAGTTTATTTGGATCGCACCATGTAGCGATTGATGTCGTATAGAATAGAATAGAATAGAATAGAATAGAATAGAATAGAATAGAATAGAATAGAATAGAATAGTATCGACTCGCTGCGGACTAATTCCACAACTGTATGTGGCTCCGCAGGGCTACAGCGACTCCCAAGATTACATCATGTACATGGGCCTGTAGAAGCGAGCATCCACTTATTTTCCCACTCCCGTACCTCCTCTCAACATCTAACATTAATTTTTAAATTGCATGCGATACTATTGGCCCAAATTTTGGCCCAAATGAGAAAAAACAACCACGTGTTGTCTAGAAGAGCCGGGAATTTGATTGCAAACTAAATTGAAAATTAGCAAAATGAATTTTGTTTTAAATTAATTTTAGAATAATTTAGAAAAAAATATATATATAGAATTAAATGGTTCCCAGTGTGTCACCGGTACTATTTGTACAGATATATCTGTACAAATGGTACAGGTGTCACACTTTATAATCGTGTGCCTGCTTATGTCGTGTTCCTAATAAATTGTTATTCGTACCTGTGAACGTGGGATAATTAGGCCTATGTGACTATGCCTGTCTAACGTTCTAACCTTATTTTCAGACGTTCTGATTCTCCTTGCCACTGAAATGTATGCATTTAATGCTATCTAGACATGCACACTAGGCCAATAATCATGATAATCAGTCACCTTATCATGCGCGTTTGGTGGGTGGGCTGATATGTGCACTGATGTTGTTGTGCAGAGGTGATTATACGAATACTGCTAGGTCTATGTACACAGTAGGCCCTGTAATGAAACTCAGCACCTGAAATATATGCCTATAGTCGCTGAAGGTTTGCTTTATCGCTGATCAATTTTTTTTGTTCACGGGCGTGCATCAATAGTATCAGAGAAGTGTTGATAATATCGATTTATGTTCGACACATAGATGTCGCTCGTATCAGCCTCCCTTTCATCTTTGAGGTCAGCATTTCCCCTAGCTAAGATTTCAGTCCTCGGTCAAGCACCAGTACAGTCACGCTGGGGCTACATTTCCCCAACATCATTATTTACCACTTCCAATGTGGTTCCTTAAACCCACTTTTATTAGTTGTGATTTTTAGCTGCGACCTAGCAGCTCTGTCTGTCGTCTGTCGTCGTAGGGCAATATAGTCAGAGTTTCTTGACAAATCCACTTCTCACCTGGCCTTACACTCTTGGGGGTTAGGGCCAGACCTGATCGGTTTTTCACGAAAATCGGTCCATTAACTGCCCTCTGGTGGCCAAAAAACAGTCGAAAACCAACCAAAATTGAGGTTCCCGGACGCTAATGTAAAACGATTTTGACTAAGGGGTCTTGTCAAGTTAAAAAAACTCGGATTAGTCAGACACCACCCACTCACCCCATTATCCCTTTTTTTATAGATTTTTTTGAAACATTTTAAAACATGAAAACAACACAAAAAACATGAAGAAAACAAAATTTCAAAAAAAACCGAGTTGTGGCTTGAACCACCCACCCACCCACTTCCGAGTTTTTCTCTGATTTTTTTCAACTTAACACTACCCCTAAGGGACGCACCATTTGATTTCTGGGGGGGGGGGGGCCTAGACTATTTTTGAAAAAAATGTTTGTTTTCAAATTTCTGTAAAAAAAAATATATGCTGGAAACTTGTACATAAAAAAATAATATGTTGAAAGATTGTGCCAAAAAAAATTGTTGATAATTTTAATTGTTGATAATTTTTGAGGAGACTCATCAAAGTGGAATTTAAAATAAACGACACACAAGGAATAATTGGAGCGCAAAATATTTCTAGGAAAATTCTCAAGATCGCTAGAAGTTATTATTTAACAGTGAAATTGGACGCGGCTTTACTGATGTATTTTTTGTTTGTTTCTGGTCGGCTCTTTGTCTATTAAAGAATGTGATATTTTTCTATTTTTTTGCGAATGTTTAGAGCGGGTTCGGGTATTTCCGAACACCTAAGCCTCTGCACTTGATGTCTGGTGTCCCCGTTTGTCTATCAGCTCCCCATGTGACATCAGTTGATGAATGAAACTATGATTGATGACGTAATTAACCACGTGCACGGCCATTCATGAATCTGAAAGTTGTACAGGAAGTTGTAGTACCCAAGGTAACGGCGGGTATACTCGAAATAGAGGGGGTAATGTCGAACACCAAGTAGGGTATAATCGAACACCCACCCACTTTTTAATCTGAAGAGAAAATAACCAGTCTAGAAGCAGGAACATGCGCAGTATACTCAAATATGATACAAATAGAATCAATGGCAATTGTAATTCGTCCACAAAAAAAAAATATAAAACAAAAAAATATTAGGAAATGCAACTTTTCGAGATTACCCGAATCTATTGAAATCTGAGATTTTTTTTCATAGTTTCCTTCATATTACTTTTCAAACCCGCATAGTAACGTCACAACCGTTTGCAGGCCTACAAATAGGCCTAGTGTTCGTAATTAGACGAAACCAAATTAATTGATGGGTCTATTTCCGAGCACGTCCCAAATGATAAGGCTATCATGACCATAGATTTCCCCTATATCTATGATCATGACCATTGCCTGGCGAGCCCTGCCAATTTCATTTATGGCCGGGTATTGGCCAAGGTTCTTAGTCACGTGACCATCATGCCTGTGCTATTAAGGCCAGTGAATAATTTTCTGGGTCAAGTCATAGGAAATGCGTCAAAGGGGAAATACAATACTGTGAGCAACTCTTCATCCGGGGAAGTGACCTTTCAAAAATGTCTGAAATCGGGGATTACCATATTTTCATCTAAAATTAGCAACAAGTCACAAACATTCGCCACTAGGGCATACCAGAGGCTACATGAAGCTCGGCCACGCCGCGTAGTGTGGCTGAACCAGAGTATCATGACCAAAAATTGATTTTTGATGTTTTTATATCTAGGAGGTGCATTGCAAGGTACATTTTCCCATATAAATAATAATTCCAGGATTGATAATACATATCATAAATAGAACATTACCTTCCGTGTAATTACCTTAATTTTTAAAGACTTGTCTACTTTACGACATTTTGAAAGTGACTTTTTAAAAAAGCAAAATTAATGGATATGAAATTGGTCCATAATAACGGTGCGTGACAGAACAGTCACGCACAACGGGCAGCTCTGCCTGACACAATTTATTCATGTCTAGCCAGCAACGGGATGAAATATATTAGCAATGTTCGGAAATACCCCCCCGTTCGGAAATACCCGAACCCGCTCCACCACATAGTATTCAAGTCATAGTTGCTTGCGTCCTAGTTTGAAGACAACAGATCAAATGATGCGTACAGATAATGCTGCTTCTAGAATGAAAGGTGAGTCAAAATAAATATTTATTAAGTAGACCTATTTGGTTATCAAAGCTTCACAGAAGGTATACCGTATTTAAGGTCATGAGTATGAGTAGGCCTACCACTTACACTGGTATCCGGTACTAGGTTTCAGGAGAGTATTAAATTTCAAACTCTAGTATAAACGGCATGTTGCACATTAAAAAAAAATCACCATGACTACTAGATCCTTGTATATCACCAACAATTTTCAGGGCTGAAGAAGCAGGTCAGGCCGGTGTGTCCCCTTTAATACAGCCGCAGTTACTGTATGTATGTCAGAGACGGACCTTCATCAAGGTCAGTGCATGACATTTGTCAACATACTTAAATAAATATGAACTGTCACAAAAAAAAATGTTTTATTTTTTCTAGGGACAAAAAAAAAGTTTGTATCAAGGTCAGTGCTAAAAAAAAAAATTGTGTGCTGATTTTTCAGAAAAAAAACATAACTGAAAGTAATAATCTAGCCCCCCCCCCCCCCCCAGAAATCAAATGGTGCGTCCCTAAAGGACTTTTAACCTTACAATTGCATTTATGGGTATGACCTGCAGAGCTGCTTAACTTTTTGAGGATATCAGCCCATTTTTGGAACTGATTTGTTTCTCAGGAAAATCGTCGCAGCTACCAAATCCCTCCGATTTGCACTTGTTTAAAAATAAATTTGCCACTACTGCGTAGACATTGATAATTTAAAGGTTCCCACATTGACGTATATTCTGGTATAGAGTTTCCAAAACATGACTTTCAGTTTAATTATGATACAAATTGCCGCATATATGTGGTATGTTTGAATGATTGTATCTCTGAATGATATTCAAACTGTCGCCATTTGAATTTGTGAAAACACGCCATATATGCTAATTTTAGTCACGTGAACGCGGCGTACGAAAGCCGAGCGAGCAGTACACAACAGTTCAGTTGTAAACACACCATCCACACCATCCACATGTCTTTAAACAAGAGGGAGATCTCTGCTGCTATTATAAAGTGGGCTGTGTTGAAATCCGTCAATCGGCATCTAGCCCAAGGCCTATTCAACAATAATAATTATATTCGCCCACAATACCCTATATAACTCCACATCCCTTCACCTTGTAAACTATTGACCTGTAGTAACAGTAATAATAGTTTTAGAATGCAGTTGAATTATTTGTATGGAGCAGTGTGTCACATTAGCTGAATGTATAACGGAAACAGTTATTATTAAACCATTGTATTTATGTATTAAGTTGGGCCGACGTTGGGTCAGCGTATTGGGCCGGCGTTGTGATAACTGATAATATATATATTATGTAATCCTTATTATTTAATTGAGTATATAGTTGTGAGTAGTAATTAGATTCAAATAAAAGGGTCGATAGTGGTCATGCAAACGTATCTCTAAGACCCCACCTTCAGAGGTGGAAAGGTGGCAGAGATGATTGTGAGCAGCTAGACCAAATAATGCTGTTTTGTGGTTGGTCCACTGTCTAAGACGTCGGACCAACATTGGGCTAGCATTGGCTCAGTGTATCTTGTTAGCTGAGTTACTGGTGTGAACAAGGCTAGACGATGGCACAGTTATTCTATGTTATACTCGGAGAAGTCTGCCAGTGCGCAGGCGCAGAATTTATAACATAGAGACAGCCAGAGACAAAGAGCGAGAGAGCTCTGAGAGAGATGCGCGAACCACCATAGAGTAAGGACTGACTATTGTCTGTAAGCATGTTATGACCATGATGTAATTGCATTAATAAAGAGGTGAGAAGATGATCCTGACATGAGACCCAGCACAAGTGTTTGTTGTCAACAAGCCCGTTATAAAATCCAACGATGTTGGTGAATCTGGAATGCGTTAGATTGTTAAATCCGTGGACTTTTAATTGGACTTGCAGTCCAAAGTATTTTTCATTGGCTTGGTTGCCAGGATTTTTCAACCTGATTGAACAACATAAGACGCAGACACAACAAATCAACCCACGCGACCCATCATGTAGAGACTTCAGTTGTATTCGTTCTCACTCTACCCCTGAATGCGATTAGGCCTTTTCCACCTATTTGAGCACCCCTCTCCACGCGACTCCCAATTGTCGGCCCCTCCCCTAAATTTCAAACTCTGCCCAAAATTATGAAAGTGGTACATGTAGAACAAATATAGCTTTTATTGCAATAAATATGTTACCCATACATTTCTTATTCAAGTATGTCATAGCATACATATTTTATCATAAATGGAGACACATATAACGTTCTGCATTATTTTCTTGACTTTATATAATCACAAAATTACGTATTATTTTTTCAAAATAAAACCACATATTTTGCGTGCGTTTTCGTTCATAAGTAGATAATTCAGGGGATTATATCTACACAAAATCACAAGAATAAGAGTTTAGCCACTGTTTAAACTGTTTTTGATTTATTAGCTGATGTAATCCCCCGTTTTAGGCTCTGATTATTCAATTTGTAATAAGAGGTGGCAATATTTGACTGTATAATCCAGTTGTACACACTCTATTTAAATTGTGTGACAGGCTGTATAAATAATATTTCGCAGATGGCAAGGACACAGTGCTGCCTCAACGTTGGGGCATTATCATCGACGGTGTCACAATGTTGGAACAGCATTGGCCAAGTTCTCGCATCGCTTCGCGTATACTGTATACTGTCACTAGGCTTGATGTTCCCAGGCCAGACGGTGCCGTCTGATTGCCGGCGCGTTGCGATTAGCTTTCATGTCTAAGCTTGGGGGGTGTCGCACGAGAGGCATGTGTGTCCTCCTGGAGTGGGTTCCCTAATAGGTAGACACAGGCTCATATCTGGCAGGGTGTAGTGGGAAGTACACCCTGCACGCAAGATGACGTGACCAAGCCTACTACTGGTAAACAACACATTTCAAAAGACTAGGCTATTATTATTGCACTAAGGTGTTTTCTTAATTTTCAATGCACACAGTGTATTTTTTTAAGGTAGGTTCTAAACTGATAAGTGTACATAATAGGTCTACAACTGTGTAGGCTTACAGTAGAGGCCAGTAATCTACTACACAGTAAAACCGCACAGTAACTGATATGCCTACCATATATGGTGATGACAGAGAGGTAGCTGGCGAGGTCGCAGGTCACAGCCCGTCACAGAAACGAGATGCTGAGGGCATGCTGCATCTATCCAGACAGTTAGGCACCGGACATTTAGGCACCGGACGTTTAGGTACCGGACATTTGGGCACCCGGATGTTTAGGCACCCCGACGTTTTGGCACCCGGACGTTTAGGCACCCAGACTTTAAGGCACCCAGACGTTTAGGCACCCAAGTATAGTAGCATTCTGTGAAACGCAGTGACGTCACTCGGTGAAAACGAAGTTATATAAGACCCCCTCCCCCATACTTCCTTCAGTAAAACTCAATAACGTTTCTCGATAAAGTCCCATCGAATATGTGTTTTTTTTTCAATTAGTTTGGAATACATGTATCCATTAAATATTAGCATAGCTTCTTTCTCATATTTTCTGTGTTTACTTACACATGGCTTCTTTCTCATCCTTACTGTTTTGATTATACACCTAGCTTCTTTCTAACGCAGTTTTTTGTTTTTAATAGGCAGAGGATTTCTTTCTTACCTTTCCTGTTTACTTTACACATGGCTTCTTTTTAGCGCCTTTCTCGTCGCGACAGCTCTCCGTCCCATTGAGTGTGATTAAAACGGTTTCAAAGGTCACATACTTAAGAACGCATGAGTCAAAGCTATATAAATGTAATGCAAGGGCTTTACAATGTGAAATATATGAAATACATGAAATATATGAAATATATGAATTATATGAAATAAATGAAACATATGAATTATATGAAATATATATAAAAAAAAATATATATGAAATATATAAAATATATGAAATATGGCGGGCAGGCTGGGCTGAAGGTGTGAATTGGTTCAATCGCGTTATCTCACGCCTTGGAGTCACACATGCATGGCTGCTTCTTCGCCTTGGTTCAGGGTTATTACAAAACAAACAATGCTATTAGCATTTATCTCCATCTACATATCTACAGAAATAAACATTTTCAAATTATTTATTATGTGGTGGAATTATATTTCTGTTAGTGAGTGTTTTAATATTAATATTTAAAGATAATATATTTATCTTTATCTTTCATGGTACATTCTCTTTATTGTTTTCATGCTCTTGTGATTAGTGGATAAGCTAAATGGCTTCTTTCACACTTCTTTTAAATATATGTCGCACAGGAGCATTGTTCAGACAGAGCTGCGGCCAACCTGTTTATTTAATTCTCATGATTCTTATGTGAAACAAAATATTTTTTTATATTGTATACAACACATGTAGGCCTATACGCTGCTATATATTTAGTGGAAATATAATGCTCATTATAAAATTATCAATAAAGGCCCAAAGACTGAGTAAACTCCTTTAAATTATTAAGTAATTGTTATCAAGTTTTTACTCATAACATCAATTTCAGTAAAATCCTTAGCAACAGTTTTTCTTACACGTTAACGGTCAGCAGTAATTTAGTACTTAAACTGAGTGTCTAAAGGTCCGGGTGCCTAAACGTCCGGGTGGCTTAAAGTCCGGGTGCCTAAACGTCCGGGTGCCAAAACGTCCGGGTGCCTAAATGTCCGGTGCCTAAACGTCCGGTGCCTAAACGTCCGGCATTCGCTGCACGTAGTGCTGTCTCTGCGGAGCGATAGTGAATGATTTCTCTGATCAATCGTTTTTTATCTAATTTATAATATGGGACTAGGCCTACTATAACACCCACTTAAAATGCCACCAGACAACAACTCATCGTCATCTCTGATACTCTGTGTCTGTGAGAACATATGCCTGAGAGTTTGACAGCTAAGGGCGGTCAGCCACACACCACACATATGCCGCCCGTATACATCATATCATGTGGTGTCTGGCGGCAGCGCGGGCTTTACATGACCTGCTATTTCTGACTGTCAGAAATAGACAAGCCTACATCACATGATCAGCACGTGACATGCATGAGATCTATGATACCACGCTAAGTGTGGGCCACAGTAGAGAATTGTTGAATGACAATACTGCGTTTTAAAGTCGTTTTGGCGGCGATATTGATCAAAATAAATATCAATAATAGAAAAACCAGGTGTTATAGCCAATTTTGTAGTCTGGTTACTTCGAAGTATAAACCTTTAAGGCTAGCCGAGTAAACAACGGCTCTGGGCGAGCGCAGCGAGTGTGGTGAGTGCTAATTTAAGGCGTGTGACCAAAACAGTTTACATCGGAACCCACTCTGGATTCCCTCTGTTTCGTTTAGGGGAGAGGGGGATCAGTTGAGCTACTTTTTTTTACCGCTCAGTAATAACAGTTCTACACACTGCAATGCCTGAGTAGCTACTTGAGTAGGCCCTATCCTACGTGTAATGGTGATTAACATGGGTAATTCAAGTTAATTTACGAGTGTGAACAAATAAAACTGATGTGTAAAAAACAAATTTAAACCTTGCTGGACAAATTGCTCAACTTTCCCTCACTGACGGGGTAAGTTGAATCACCATGTGGGGTGAGTTGAACCGGTCGATATGATTGCATGTTTTTCGTTTTACATGCTTCCTATGAAATATTTCAAGTATCATATAAGTTTAATGTTTATTTATTTTTTTAAAATATCTATTATCCAAAAAGAGTGTGCTTGTGAGCAGGTTGAGCTTAGGTAGGAGCCTGCAAGTTAAGCATGCCTGGGAGTCCGCAGTCTGATTTTTACAGCTAACAGGTTGAGCTTGAGAGACAACTGGCTGAGCTTCAGGGCTGGTAATAGTTATCAAATTGAGCTTGATAGACAGTAGGTTTATCTTGAGAGCCAACATTTAGGTTGAGATCCAGATGTGTGAACTTGGGATCTTGAGATACAGCCGATTGAGCTTTAGAACCAGCTTTAGAACATAATCAATAGTAATAATGAGCTTTAGCTTGGACCATCAGGCTGAGTTGGGAGCCAACGCTTAGCTTGCAATCCAGCAGGCAGAGATTGAAAGCCTACATATTGAGCATGAGAACCAACAGGGTTAGCTTTAGACCTATCAGGTTGAGCTTGAGACCCAGCAGCATGAGCTTGAGCGCTAACAGTCTAAGATTGACAGACAGCATTTATCTTGAAATTCGACAGACTGAGCTTCAGATCTATCAGGCTGAACTTCAGAGCAGGCAAGTTGAGCTTTATAGTCAGCAGGTTGAGTATGCTATTATGTTGAATTTTAGAGCCAACATATTGAGCTTGAGAGCTAGCAGGCTGCGCTTGAGAGCCAGCAGGTTGATCTAGTAATACAGCAGGCTGAACATAAGAGCCAGTAGTGCTGCAGCAATCAATCAAAAAGTCCAGTATTTATTGAGTAACCCAAACTCAAATAGTAACATGATGTATCCTATACCACATTAAAGGTATGAATCTCGGGAATATGAATATCGGGGATGCCAATGCGCGAAATTTGGACAAAATTGGTGAGCTAACCCTTTATGTAACATGGTGAAACATTTAAAAAATGTTTTAAAAAAACTATCACAGGCTGTTCACTAGGTACTGATATACTTATATATGTGTAGTACTATTTTATCAATAGCTGCTTATTTTTATGCCATTAATTTTAAATATTAGAGAAACTAAAATTGATGATTTTTTAAGTCATATAGGAGTCAAAATAAAAATAATGAAATTGGTGGCTAGGAAAATTTTAATCTCATATTATCTATTTTCGATTGTGTGATATGTTTAACAAAATGGATTCAATAAAGAAATATTTACTTTAGTGCATATTTTGTATACAGAATAACATTTTCAATGCTAGTGAACATAATGTGATAATGCGAACATAATCAATAGTAATAATGATAAATTCCTAAAAGTGTAGTACTTAGGCATACAGACAGACAAACTCATTAAACGTATGAATCTCAGAAATATGAATATTGGGGATGTCATTGCGTGGCAGTTGGACGAAAGTGATGAGCTAACCCTTTCTGTAACATGGTGAAATATTTAAGAATGTTACAAAAAAACATTGATCGGGTTCATCAGGAGCTGATACATATATAGGCCTATATGTGTATTAATATTTTAACAATAAATATCTATGTGTATGCAAAAATCAAATATGTGACCCTTTAAGTTTTACAAATAAAAATGCGAAAATATTGCTGTCTATAGGACAATTTTGACCTGGGTTGAAATATGAAACATTGAACTTTGCTCTGCATTTATGTCTACATTTTTTCTCTCGCTTGTTTTTACATAATTTGCGTGTGCTGAATCCGAATCTGTCGGATACACTTCTATATTTGGTGTCCTTCACTCTTAAATAAGCAAAACAAAAAATAGCCACCAAAACCGCATCATTTCAATATATTTGTTACAAATAATTGCACGATTTCTGGTTCTGCATAATTTGGGGTTGATAAATTTATGTCTCTTGTTTTTCGATCAAAATGACCTACATTACAGCAGCACTACAGCGGTCTGAGTTTGAAAGTTATCAGATTAAGATTGGGAGCCAGCAGGCTATTTTTGCATGGATTTTCAAAATGTTTATGTTTATTATTATAGTTTAAGCGTGCTAAAATAATATGTTATCGCAAAATGGATACATTGAGCTATGTCGTGTAGGCTGAGTGAGTTATATATACCTCACACTTTAATTTGATAACAGTGATTAGTTCAACTCACCCGGCAATGAACGATATTGACAAAGACACAAATTGAAATGAAAAAACCCAAGGGAGATTACAAATATGCTAGGATTAATTTACATATTTACAATTAATTTAACTGACTGATTAAAGGTCACCACATTGCTAAAATCATTTTTTAACAAGCAAGCTAGAATATAAGTGTGAACCATTACCAATAGTTAGCCGCTCCTAAAACGTGATTTTGGTGCTTAATAAAGATTATAGAGCACTTTATTTCCACATAATGTACACCAACTAGTAGCATAAAACATCACAGGTTCAGCTCAAAATCTGACATCCAATAGAATGATCGTGCATCATACTAATCGGGCGGGGGCCCTAGGGTAGTGGTTAGCACCGCTGCCTTGCACGCCAGAGTCCGGGGTTCGGTTCCCGGTCTCGGCGGTTTGAAAGAAACAAAATTGTTTCTTCCCCATCCACGTGTGAAAGTTAGTATTGTGGGGAGCCTCCGTGACCGAGAGGTAGCGTGCTCGGCCTCAGACCGCCAGGGCTCGAATTTCGAATCCTGTGTCTGGAGGACAGTGTCATCTCAATCATCTCACCATCCTCAGGAGGTTCTCCTGGCCCAGTTTAGCCTATATGTGCACAAAGGTGGCCTAAAGCCCGATTCATTTCATTTCATTTGCATCATACTAATCAGAGCTGCATGATCGATTCGCTAAGTTTAATATAAATAAATGATATTAGCTTATACTGCTCCAATATATGTAACTTTTACATGTGTTATTAATAAATAAAATGACTTAATCGATCTAAATGGAAAGGCAATATTTTACAATGCGATATATTATCAAAGCTGTGGACAGACCTGTGGGCGCGACAGAACATTTCATTTCTGCTGTAGTCTACTGTAAATACTGTTCTTTTGAACGAATTTCATCATACTATATTTCTTGCTTACCTGAGCTTTTGAGAATATCATAACACTAATATATTAACAGAATGACAAACACAGACGTATCAGATACTAATAGTAGTTAGGTTATATTGAGAAATGTCTTGAAGTGTCAAGTGAATTGAAATGAACAATGTTTTAATTTTGTAAAAATCGCAATAAGTCTCAGGAGTGAATAGGGCCTATAATGGGTTGAGACCAGTATACAAATTACCAATGTATGTGTGATTGGTGAATACGGCGTAGTCAGTGTTCACACATGCAGGTACCCTGATCACTGTGACGTTTTAAACACTCCAGATTATAAATAATTTTAATTATAATAGAGCTTTGCCTATTTTTTTTACAGAATATAGGCCTAATCATTTTCATACTGTCCCATATATGAGAAGCTAAAATCAACCTTACCTTGTGAGAATGTTTTTATCGGGTTATCATGGGAAGAAATTTTCTCAGTGTATCAAATTTTTATTGAAAATGATGTGTACATGTGAGCTGGTACTTTAAATGTTACTATAAATGAACGTTTGTGTAAATATAATGTGACGAAAAATGTGACGTTCATCACAAAAACGCCTATTTTTACACAATTGTTATGCACATTTAGCGAGAAATAGAAATATGTCGTATAAAAAATTAAGTTTAAACGTGTTTGAAACTAAAAAAAAAAAAATTAAACTGTTTTATTATGTAGAGTAACACAAATCGAGCATATACCTTTTTCAATGTGGGTACCTTTAAAATAAATCATCAATAGTTTTTTTCAGCAATTTACACCATTTTTTTATTAAATTAAACGATGTGAATTCATCAATTGGCGACCTAGATATAGTTGATGATAGTACTCAGCAGGCGGCGTAGTATATAGTCGTCTTGAAACCCGACCAGTCTCAGAATTAGAGTCACTGGCTCAACTGACCCCAACATGTGCATGCTGTGCGCAAATGTCAATACTAACTCATACCCAGCAAACACAAAACATTTTTATAACATTTATACGTCATTGTATAAATATTATACAAATGTTTTGTGTTTGCTGGGTAAAGAAGGGAATCATATGCGCATGTTTCTATATTTGGATACCATTCGTGTAGATCGACAAAATCTCACTAAAATATGGCAGTATATAATTATTTTCAGCGCCCACCTCGCCGCTAGCTACGCTTTTCTGATATAAATATATAATTTTATTAGTTTAAAGGGACATGCCCATGTTTAAAATCATAAAAAAATCGGTGATTTCATCTTAGTTTAATAATATGACCATATGATGTACACATGTCAATAGACTAGAACTGCAAAAGTTTTAAATTTTTGTCCTGCGCACTTATCAGTTAGGCTAGACACAGGCATTTGCATAGTTATTTATAATGCAAGCGTTCTGGTCAGTCAATGTCTCCAACAGTCCACAGTCCATACAATAGAAAAAGAACAAGGTGTGAAACGGTCCCCCACCCCTTATTGTAATGGCTTTAAAGAGAGATCTATTGCTAGACTTTAGCAATCGTCCTAATGCTATATTTAGTAACATTGCGTCATTTGCACTCAAGGCTGCAGGCGGTGACGATTGGTTAAAAAGAAATATTCATCATGAAACACCATGTATTCTTTTAAGCTCAATGAAGGTCAACATGTGTGTACACCAGAGGGTACAATGTATGACCCGTGCTATATAAGACTACTAGGGGTCTATTAAGTAACAAGGCTGAGGTGCATACAGCCTACTACCAACAAAGAGAAGGCGTTGAACCGATATTGTTTTAATGTTGGGCCAGCGTCGAAGCCAATATTAAAACAACTATTTCTCTGTCAGAGTAACCATGACAAGTCAGTGTCGTAGACACCGAGCCAGCATTAAATCAACAGTGCTGAGTGTAGAGAGTTTGCTGTTGGCTCTACCACCCAGCGCCTATATAAACACATAATATGGACTACTCAGGTAGACCTACTCACCAGACTCAACGTATTTTGAACAATTTGGGATAATTAAATAATTAAACCTACCTTTTCCAAACAATAAGCACGTTTTGGTGATGAATTGTTCCCAGCAAACACGAAACGTTTGTATAGCCTAACATTTGTACAGTGTTGGCCCAACGTCGAATACGTTGGGCCGGCTTTGTACAAATGTTAGGCCGATACAAATGTTTTCTGTTTGCTGGGTTGGTTAACTTTATGGTAACTTTTAAAATAGATGTAGGCCTACTTTTCTGGTCCATAGGTCACCGCCGGTCAAGATTATATCTGTATTATTTTTATTAGCACATTAAAATAAAGATATATAAAAGTTGATATAAATCAGAAAGATTTACAAATCATTGATCTCTATTCCGCGAAATCTGAATAATTTCCGCTCACTTCCAGTTGTGAATTGCGTTTGCAAGAAGATGAGATGAATCGGGCTTTAGGCCACCTTTGTGCACATATAGGCTAAACCGGGCCAGGAGAACCTCCTGAGGATAGTGAGATGACACTGCCCTCCAGACACACAATTCGAAATTCGGGCCCTGGTAGTCTGAGGCTGAGCACGCTACCTCTCGGTCACGGAGGCTCCCCACAATATTGAATATTTACGAAACATTTTGTTTCTTTGAAAGTTAGAGGCCAGAGTGGGGCTCGAGCCCGCAATCTCCGACTTCCCAAGCAGGCAGCTTTAACCACTGCATCAGGGCCCCGCCCTTGCGTTTGCAAGAAACAACTTTAAAGCGGCTCCTTGGGATGACAAAATGAAAATGAATCGGGCTTTAGGCCACCTTTGTGCACATATAGGCTAAACTGGGCCAGGAGAACCTTCTGAGGATGGTGAGATGAATGGTTAAAAACCACTGCAGCAGGGCCCCTGCCCTTGCGTTTGCAAGAAACAACTTTAAAGCGGCTCCTTGGGATGACAAAATGAAAATGAATCGGGCTTTAGGCCACCTTTGTGCACAGATAGGCTAAACTGGGCCAGGAGAACATTCTGAGGATGATGAGATGACACTGTCCTCCAGACACAGGATTCGAAATTCGAGCCCTGGCGGTCTGAGGCCGAGCACGCCACCGTTCGGTCACGGAGGCTCCCCACATTACTGAGTTTTACACGTGGATGGGCAAGAAACATTTTTGTTTCTCTCAAACCGCCGAGACCGGGAACCGAACCCCGAACTCTGGCGTGACAGGCAGCGGTGCTAACCACTACCCAGGGCCCCCCCCCCCCTTGGGATGACATCAATTTTCTTTTTTATTTTTGTAATGGAGTAGTGTACTACGTATACCACAGATGATGATTAATTTTTTCAGAGTTCTTAGATTTTTTTAAATTATTTTTTATTTACATTTCTATGAATGCGCTTAAAACTCAAACAAACTTTGTGTATACCTAAACACTAAAGGATGTCCTGGAAGACACCAATTACCGCGATTGCTTTGATCTCATGCACCGTCCAAGACGTGGGAATATGTGGTGTAAAGTGTTGTATAGTGCTGATTTGTTTTGTTTAAATGGCAATATACAACCTGGAAATATAACTAGGCCTATTTCACTCTTTTGCGGTGCTTTAAAATTGTTTTTAACTTTTTTGTATTTTTAGTTAATATCAGTAGCTATATAGCTTCATATAAATTACATTTTCAAAATTGACAAAATTGAAAATGTATCATCCCACGGTGTCCCTTTAAGTGAATGAAAATAAATTGGCGATTAAAAGGTTAAAGTTAATTTGCATATGTTATCTGCACATTAAACATTATGTTTAAAGGTCCTGTACCAATAAATGTACACATATTTTGACGGTCCAGCTATTATTATGATAAGTATATGATGTTCCTGAAGTTGGTATTCTGTTGCAAATGTATCTTGTTCAGCGAATCATATATTATCATAAAGTAAATTTTAGTTGAAAACGACTCAATCACGCTAAAATTGTCAAAAAATCATGCATAATAAAAAAACAATATCGGTTAGAAAAAAAGAATCAATTTTCATCTCTATATCTCGCTTAACTGGTAAATTATAGCGCATCACAAACATCTAAAAACTTTTGCAGTTCTAGTCTATGGACATGTTTACATCATATGGTAATATTAAGAAGCCAAACTAAAATCACTGTATTTATGACCATTTTAGCCTGATTGAGTCGCGTTATTCCCCTTATATGAAACTTTATGATTTGTTGTATATTGTAAACAAAGGGATTAACATTACCCCCATGTAATCATGGTAATACATACACCATAAATGGTGGGTTTGTAGTTTAGCTCCTTTATTTTTTTTAATTTATAAGTTCTGGCATGTTCGTAGGTATCACGAAAGTTATCTGTGTAAGGGGCCAATACAAGACTAACCTGAACTGTTCTTAACAAGACGAATAACGATAATAGAGTGATTTAGCATATTCCGGATGCTATCACACCCTTCTTCTCATCATATTAAAGATGGTGTAAAAGTGTACATTATCTTTGATAATACCGCTTGTTACCCTACTTTAACTTTTAACTACATGGTCTAATTTCATCATGCTTTAGGTACTATAGGTTCGCATAATATGCTCAAATATGAGTACAAATACACACACGGCCTTCTTATAGCATTCTTATATTATTTTGGTGTGGGTTTTCACACATAAAAACGAACACAAATACGACATCTAGCAAAATAACATGAATTCGTATTCGCGCACATTTATGTGAAGGCGCCTTAAAACGGATTTCGCATACGAATACGAACACAGCAAAATCCCTCTTATTTTTATTATTGTTCGGCCGTTTTTATTTGGCATTGAGTTTTGAATCGAGTGTCCAGACACCTGACCTCCATGACTTTTGGCTAGTGAAGTATCCCACTATCTCTTCTAAGAGATATGACCAACAGCGAGTGAGTATGGTGGGGCCAAATGTGAAAACAATTCCATTGACAATACATTAGAGAATTTACAAATGTCATACCTCGCAAATTGTGCGTCTGAGCCTAACAAATGAGTGACATTTGGGCCATTAGGGGTTCTGATCCTGTATGATGAAATCTATTGCTAAAAACGATTTCGGATTTACCTGAATCCAAAATGGATGACAATAAAAACAAAATGAAACGGTGCATCTGACGCTAGTGAGGAGCGAAATTTAGACCCTGAAGAGTATAGTAGTACTAAGTACGTCGTATATGATTTTAGGATCGTAGAAAAACGTACATAAATCCAAAATGGCTGACAAAGCTCAAAATGGCCAGAAATTTTAGAGAAAACAAATAGCCGACAATTTTTTTTGAGGGGGGGGGGGCTGTAACCCACGCACATATTATAGTGGCAAGTGAATAAGGGTTACATTTAATACCTTTTTAGCCTCTGACCAGTTTTTGATACATCAGCCACTTTAAATAATAGAGGGCTGCGCCCCTTTGGAAACATAGTTTCAAAGCTTCTGTGTGCGAGAATTGGGTCAAAAATAGACCATTCCATGTAGCTACCAGCAATTTTGAAAAAAAATTGCTCAGAAGATCACATTGAATCAAAATAGCTGACACTATTCCACATTGATGATGCATTAGATCTGTTTAAAGCAATCCTAGATCAGCCCTTGGCATATATATATAATTAAAAACGGTGTGGGTGTATTACATGTGGACACTTTTAATACCAACACCACATTCAACAAATTAGCAGATTTAACCGTGTACCGGCCCTCCCCCGTTACGTGACGCCGGTGTGAACTGATGTTTTTTATGTTACTGGACTGTGCCCTTTGACATAGCTGCACGGGGACGATAATTAAACATGGGGGGGGGGGGGTGAAACAACTTCAGTTATAAACTATAAGAATATCTCAGAGGCAGAGTTCGAAATCAAACTTATGGAAAAGTTAACGCTATAGGAAATATATAACAAATACCCGAGTGCAGTGACATTGCAATATTAATCTCATGTTGTGCTAGAGATCAAAATGTTGTGCTAATGTATTTTGAATGATGGATCCCAGAGAAATCCCCATACTCGTAAGACATACAGGAGTACATATATAGTAAACTCGCATTTACAGTTGGCCGTAATGGTCTATTTTGGCGCCAAAATACATTCATCTATTTTTTCTAAAAAACATTGAGGGTTGGAACCTAGAACCATGCCTAATGCTGACCCCCGATTTAATACTGGTGGTTTAATAACCATTCCAGTAGGAATGCAAGCCAGTAGGACTAATCGTAATTATGCTTCATTTAAATAGAGTTAGATCTACTAGTTGTCCTTAAGTTTAAGTTTTCCTAGTGCGACACTGCCCCGTAATGATCAAATTATGGCATTCAATTGACAGATTGAGTGTTTCATAGCGTTTGTCATTCATATCAAAAAAAATATTTAAAACGTGAACACTATTATGTAAAATGTCTTCACTAATGATAGGCCTTATTGTACAACTGCTCCATCCACGTACACTCCCTAATGTGTACAGCTGAGTGAAACGGAAACATCTACATCCACGTACTACACCTACAAACCACGAGACGTTGACTCAATTTTTGCTCAATGGTGGGCTGATGTCGAAGACGGTAGCCTGACATCGAATCAACATTGGTTTAACGTCTCTAGTTTGCGTGGCAAGTGTACATGCAGGCTCATAACAATGATAGCTTACATCCACTACCCCAGTTGGTTACACATCAATACAACCTGACTGAATATCATATTTATTTAATTATCTTTTACACCAGGACGATTTTTTTATGGTCACACAATATGTTAATTATCTAGTGTCACTACTGAACATTAATGTTGTCCATTTATATATAGCACTGTAAATTTATATTTTTTTCCTAGATGGGGATCATTGAAAATAGGCAATCATAAATGATGTTACCCTATGGAGCCCATATTATCACGTCGTCTCATGACGACACTTATCTTGACCAATCAGCCCCAGGAAAGAAAATGACGCAATGTTACTAAATATAGCACATAGGCTGATGGGGAAAGTCGACCAAAGGATCTCTCTATAAAGCCATGAAGGGGTGGGTGGGCCTTTCATACCTTGTCTATTTCTATATGGACTGTAGCCATTGACTGATCAGAACGCTTGCAATATAAATAACTATGCAAATGCCTGTGGGCTAGATATAGAGACGAAATTCACGTATTTCTTATTTTTGACATGGTTGTCAATAATTTCGTCTCTATATCTAGCCTAACTGTTGGATGCGCAGCACAAAAATTAAAAAAACTTTAGCAGTTCTAGTCTATGGACATGTTCACATCATAATATTATGGTCATATTATTAGGCTAAAATAAAATCACCGATTTTTTGATGATTTTAGACCTGGGCATGTCCCTTTAATAGGTTGGGAAATATGTCTGCACTGCTGGGTGCTTGTACATGTAACTAACATAAATTCACCACAGTACCTGTTGGTACAGGAGGTGGCTGCACTGGAATGTGGACGCGACCCTCAGGCCATTTGCCTGGTATGTGACGCGGACAGAGAAAGGCAAGTAGTGCGGCCCGTTGCCAGTCAGTGTCGTGCGCGCCGTCAACCCGGCCGCTGTCAGAAACGGCCACTCACAGAAATTGAGACATATAACGTTTACAATAGTATTTAATAAATAAGACTACCACGTTCTCACTAAGACTATCATTATCATGTTTACTATCTATACATGAGACTGAATCCTGTGAAATATGAATCATCAATAAAGAAGCTTGAAACTGATGTTTTCTTATCTAGACTTCTCCTCATAAGATAAACGATCCCATATTTAATATATCCAAGCTTCCAAGTACCATAAGAAAGGAGCTGACAATATCACTAGATTGAGGGTGCATTTCACAATGGCACATGGAGATTATTTTTCGGAATTTCACGATACGATCCGAATAGATCTATATAAAATTGATGTGATAATGCCGAGGTATGTGTCAGACAGATACAATTACTAACCCATATGCTGCTTAACATGTTAACTGTTTCTTTCTATTCATTAATTAATAAACATATAAAGCTGGAATTGATATTTAGCACAATTCCCAGCTTCAAAATGAAGAAAAATATTTATATTATGAAAAATATAAAATGAGTTATTTGACGAACTTGAAATATGATAGAAACATTATACGGTCCCCGAAGCAGAATGATTAATGTAAAGACCTCCATTATCATCATCACGAACGCCTATGTATAATAATATATGACCGGAAGGGGACACATAAATCAATTGATATTAGACATAGGCCCACATTATATAGATCTGTTAACACCCTTCGTGGCCTACAATAATCAGAATAATCCACTTGGTGCCCGTTTTCTACTTAGTTTCTGGACGGGGGCCCTAGGATAATGGTTAGCACAGTTCGGGGTTCGTTTCCCGGTCTCGGCGGTTTGAAAGAAACAAAACTGTTTCTTCCCCATCCACTCGTAAAACTCAGTATTGTGGGGAGCCTCCGTGACCGAGCGGTCAGACCTCCAGAGTTTGAATTTCGAATACTGTTCCTGGAATGCAGTGTCATCTCTCCATCCTCAGGAGGTTCTCCCGGCCCAATTTAGCCTGTATGTGCACAAAAATGGCCTAATGCCCGATTCATTTAATTTAATTTCTACTTAGTTTCTTCTCACCTATCCCAGAACATAATCTGCATGTTCTCAGACAGGGAAGTAACCCACTGTTATCAATCCCCCAGCAAACACCAGGAAACGCGATGCACTGAACCAGCCCTATAATAATGCCGGTGTAGTCCCTACAGCATACCTGAGGGTAAGTTGAAACTAGTTTCAGCTTACCGTGAGGTACGTTTAAACTAGTTTCAGCATACCGGAGGGTACGTTGAAACTAGTTTCAGTTTACCGGGGTGGTACGTTGAAACTGGTTTCAAAAGGTACGTTAAAAGTAGTTGCAAAGTACCCCCTGGAAAAATACACTTTTAATTAACCCCCCCCCCCACACACACACACACACTCACTTATAACAGGTGGGACTGGAGGGGTCGATATGGCATCAATATAAATACTCGGTCAAATATAGACCTATGTAGTATGATATACCTTGGATATACCTTGGATCTAGATTGAAGATGACGGGTCGATCAAAATCTAGCAGGTTGCAACAAATTTATGTATTTACAATACGATCATTTATAAATTATTGTGCATTTTTTTGGTAGTAAAATTATTATAGTCTAAGCATATAACAATTATATTATGGATGTGTAAAATGTCCCGGATTATTGTCCGGCTCGGGGTCTAACGTATCCGGAATGACCGGGCCGCCTAACTTTGCCTTGTGATGTCATCAGGGTAGCTCCAACGTTACAGTTTTTGACACGTACGTTCTGTGGTTACAACTATGTTATGTCTATGCAATGATGAGTGTCGGCAAACACGATAGGCCTACATTTGGCTAATCATGAAACAATGTTTGCCCAATGACTAGGATATTGTCCCAATACTAGTTATTCACAGGTGTAAAATTTAATATAGTCTGCAGATGCTGTAACTCGATTGACAGTTTGCAAAATAATTCCCAGCCAACATCGGGTAACTTTGGGCCACCGTCTGCGACGATGGCCCAGCATTAACTCAACATTGGTTTAACGTCTCGTGTTGACTACGAAACCCACTCAACCCGGATGACATGCACTCATGCACAGTTTATCATATTAGACAACCGGGACAGCTATTCAATAAGACTGACGAAGCGAGCGTAGAATGAAACAGAAGAAAAACGGAAATGAAGACACAAACAGTATAGATTACATTTGAGAACATGTCTTTAATTCGAAAAGTGATCGCTGTAACAGGTGAGTCAACTAATCATGCTAATCAGGATACTGTATAGAATAAGTATTGCCCTTAACCCTTAAAGCGCTGAATTAATTTGTAAAAAACATCGCACCCGAAGGATTTTTTTTTCAATTTGAAATCATCATAAATGTCTTAGTTAGCTCTTTCCGATTCATTTGAATACCTATGTTATGGGTCTATGGCCATTAGAAAGATTTTTACACTTACAGTGCGGAGATCGACTTTTAGTCGGGGCTGTTAGGGCAATAAATGGACTGTTTGGGGCAAATTGTTCCAAAGCTATCAAATTTGGCCCAGATGTTGACAGAACCCTACTTGATCGATTTAGGGTGGATGCCAAGAAAGGCATCGCCTTGCGCCATCGTAGGGGCTAAATCCAAAATGGCCACCACTAGATATCAGAAATATCAAAATTAAGCAATATAATAATTAAAATCTTAAATTACACGAAATAAAACTCGCTACCATGGCTACTGAGAAGCTTAATTTATGATATGTATGTTTTTCATAAGTTTCGAATGTTTTCTCCCCAAAATGTCACATTTTTATGTGACTTATTGGCACAAAGCTTAATTATCATGATCTGTTCATACTATGTTAAATAACTGCACTTTTTCAATCATTTCCACACAAGTACAACAATTATATGATCACAGGGCCACCAATACTAAATAAACAGTATCAGTGATAAATAGTTAAATTGATTATTGAACATTATTGATTTTGTACTTTGACATTAATAAAGTTAACACGACACCTGAAATTAGAAATGATACAATACACTAAAATTATTCACGTATTATTCAAAAGTGTAATAAATTAAACATATAACGTGTTTGCTATATAATTAGTTTAAAAATAAATAGTTTATGTCATGCAGCCAGTGCCAGTAGACCATGCCATGTGGGATTAGTGTACTTTTGTATTGTTTAGTTTTTGCTCTGGGCGCTAGGGATTTTGTTTTCTTTCTCAAATCTTGAATGATCCGTCCACATTATGTCAAATAACTGCACGATTTCAATAATTGTCAGACATATTCATGAGGGATTCTATTATTTTAGGCACCAGTGATGATATTTTCCTTTATATATGAGATTGTCTGAATCTTGTCAAAAATGTAAACACGCGTCAACTTAGATTTGTTTATTGACATGGCGTTGTCAGCAGAGCTTAATTTCAATTTTAAATTTTAAACCGTTATGGAGAGACTAATTTACCGTTATGGAGAGACCAATTTATGTTACGGAGTAATCTTCAAACTTAAATTTCTCAGTGACCCTTCTACAAAAGTATACCATATTTAACAAGTAGTTGAACATGGCTATTATAATGTTGATCACTTAATTTGGAAATAACCCTTAATTAATGAAATAAGAATCACTCTCCGTTACCATGGTTACGATTATTGTCGTCATGGAGAGTAATAATAACGAACATTGTCTCTCCATAACGACAATTATTTCTGTTATGAAGTGACAATAAACAAATACTAAATATCGATGTGAACACAATTTAAAAGACAAAAAGAAAAGTTACTATTTCAACAAGTGTCACTTGTTGGTTAAAATACCAAATTCATAAAGGTTTATAGCTATTTTTAAATGAGTAAAAGGGTAATTTGTGACTACCTTTTCTCTCCATAACGTTTTACTTTTTGTTATGGAGAGACAGAAAATACGCGTTATGGAGAGACGTTTGTTTTACTAAATTGTGCATAGCATCTATGTATTATGCTATACTATGATTATTTTTGTTTTTTTCAAATGAGATTGTAGTAGGCTTGGAGGTTGTAGGGTGCTTAAATGTTTATTTTCAGTATTTATGTGTAAAAAATCGCGTTATGGAGAGATGTTGAATTAAAATACTCGCCCAATGACTTGCACAAACCTTACATTATTTCTAAACAAAAACACATTTATTATACTTTTTTCACGATTTACTGCATGAAGGTATCGCGCAACTGTTTTGCACCAGACAAGTGATATTTTGGCCAGAAAAAAAGTATAAAAATTACCTGAAAACTCTGAGCGTTACGGAGAGTCGCTGCAACGTGGGACAGACATAAATTGCATAAAAAGTGGTAAAATAATAAAATTGTATATAAAACGTGTATATAATCTTATAGATATTGTTTTTCACTAACATTATATCAGAAACAAATATAATATATAATACAGGAAGTCTAGAATACATCGCCTGTTTATGCGGGATTTAAAATGTGGGACAAGGCTTTTTGGCTAAAATTGGCTATATTTACATAATATTTCTTTCAAAATACACATTTATGATAGAATTTTTTGAGTTGTAATATTGCTTTATTGTAAAATAAAGGTCATTCATTGCATTTTTATAATTAAATTAAATCAAAATATTCAATAATAATTATTACAAGGTGCGGACAGTGCTGGTGCTTGAAATTATAGAATATCCCATATACATTAATTATCAGCATGCCAATATAGAGATCCATGTTGCCAATATTTAAAGCCTAACCTAAAGTATAGTCTGTCCAACGGTGGAGGATGGTCTAAAATTAAGGTTTGCTTTTCGTTGATTACTCTGTCAATTCCCAAGCGTTTTCATGAAATTTTGTTAACATTATTTTCTAGTCATTTGCCATGTTTGCCATATTATCACGATTATAGATATTGTATAGTTCAAAAGTTAGGCCATTTGATGTGTAGTACATTTTTTAAAGCGACACAATCAGGCTAATATCATAAAAAATAGGTAATTTTATTTTGGCTTCTTAATATGACCATATGATGTAAACATGTCCATAGACACCAACTGCAAAAGTGTTTTAATTTGTGTGTTGCGCATTTATCAGTTAAGTGAGATATACAGACGAAATTCCCGTATTTTTTATTTTGGACATGCATGTCCGAAATAAGGAATTAACTTCATTCCGGTTTATTCTCAGAATTGTGTTGCATGTCAAATGTTCTCACTTTTTAAATACTCACTGTGAATTCGGGAAATGTTGTTGAGTATTTCAAAAGTGATCTTGACCACTTTAAGTTATCTCAGCCACTACAAAGTTGCTGCTCTGATCACTTCTTCAGTGGACAAGATCATTTTGTTTGTGACCAAGTTCACCCTCGTGGTGGCTGAGTTGACTTTTAAAGTGGTTGTGGTGGCTTCTTTAATGGCCTAGATCCCTTTTGTAGTGACCGAGATCACTTTTTTAGGGGCTGACATAAGATTGTTAGTGGCCAAGATCACTTTTGTAGCGACTGAGATAACTTTTAAAGTGGCTGTGATCACTTCTTTAGTGGACGAAATCACTTTGCAATGGCTTAGATATTTTTTTCAGTGGCCGACACCAATTTGTTTGATCACCATTGTAATGGCTGAGATAACTTTTAAAGTGGCTGTGATCACTCCGTCAGCGGCCAAGATCACGCTTCTAGTGGCTGAGAGAAATTTTAAAGCGGACCTTGTAATCACTTATTTAGTGGTCAAGATCACTTTTGTGGTGATATAGATATTTTTAATGTGGCTGTTATCACTTCGTCAGCGGCCAAGATCACGTTTCTAGTGGCTGAGATAAATTTTAAAGCGGTTGTAATCACTTATTTAGTGGTCAAGATCACTTTTGTGGTGATATAGATATTTTTAAAGTGGCTGTGATCACTTCTTCAGTGACCAAGATCACGTTTGTAATGGCTGGGATAAATTTTGAGGCGGTTGTAATCACTTATTTAGTGGTCAAGATCACTTTTTTTGTGGTGATATAGATATTTTTAGAGTGGCTGTGATCACTTCTTCAGTGGCCAAGATCACTTTGTAGTGGCTTAGATAACTTTTTCAGTGGCTGACACCAGGTTGTTAGTGGCCAAGATCACCTTTGTAGTGGTTGAGATAACTTTTAAAGTGGCCGTGATCAGCACTTTAGGGGTTAAGATCACTTTTTGTAGTGGCTTTAATACTTTTTTAAGTAGCTGTTATCACTTCTTCAGTGGCCAAGATCACTTTTTGTAGTGGCTTATAGATAACTTTTTCAGTGGCTGACACCAGTTTGTTAGTGGCCAAGATCACATTTGTAGTGGCTCAGATAACTTTTGGATCACTTCTTCAGTGGTCAAGATCAGTTTTCAAAAATGGCTCCAGAAAATGTAAACGTAATAACAAACATTTATACCATAAAAAGTTAACATAAGCGAGATGAAGTCATGCTGTTCTTCACTATAAACGTTGTAAATTGTTCAAATGGAGAGGTAAAATACAAACTTAGCGCTTTGCTGCACATTTCATATTTAACAGGAATAAAATATTATGTATCCACGTTAAAGCCCTTGATAGTGACTCTCATCTGCAATAAAAAATGTGGATACATTTTTTAATTTTGGTATTCATCGGGCAAAAATGTGAAACATGGTCAATTTTGCCAAGCCCGAAGAAAAGTGCGCAAATTTTAAGTCGAACCGAAAAATTGTGTGATATGTTGAAATAGTTCCTTATTTTTATTCCAAATAGGTTATTTTGAGTCAAAAATAGTTCTATAACATCAAAACCAAACATTTTATCACATACAAAAGCAGCTGAGAGAAAAATATTTTGACTATTTACTGAAAAAGTATGAAAAATAGGTGAAATTAATACCAACATAAAGGTCTTTAGTGCATTTGGCAATTATCGGACACAAAATATATTACATCGATGTGAAATAGTTTCCCATTGATATCAAATATATTGATATAGCTCAAAAAATCGGCAATTACTATAACACATAGCGATATGTCACGTGGTCACAGCCCTTTGTTTATCCCTAGAAATATATACCTCAAATCTGAATGGCGGCCATCTTAGATTTTGCTAATACGCCGGCCCTGAGAGATTCCCGTCTTGGCGACCATCGTAAATCGAAAGAGTATAATCAGTTCTGTATCTGTGCCAAATTTTGTAGCTTTGGAAAAATTTGCCCCAAAATATCCTTAACAGCCCCGACTATTTAGTCGTCAGAATCTGACGTCTACAGACGTCAGATTCTGACCCGCGTTAAAGCGCTGAATTATCTTTGTATAAACCATGGCAATCTTTTCTCAATTTGAAATCATCATAAATGTCTTTTTCAGCTCTTTCTGATTCATCTGAATACCTATGTTGTGGGTCTACGGCCATCGTTATAATGGTTTTACTCTTACAGTGCGGGGATGGACTTTAGACGTCAGAATCTGACGGATTCTGACGTATAAAGTAGATCTCCGCTCTGTACAGATTAAAAAGACTGCTGATATATTTTTGTGATGATTATATTTTATTCTGGCTCTCTGCAACCTTCACAAAAATTACAATAAGATAAATTATCTAGTTGTTTTAATGCATGTGCGAAACCGAAGCAGTACACGGGGAGAAAAATAAATAAATAGTATTTGATCGAGGTGGCCATGATTTTGCCTCGGCCACCTGAACGAAAGTCTAGGGCCAATAATTGAAAACAGAAAGATAATGTTATATTTATTATATACCTTGTAATTTTTCCTTTCCAACCCATGTTTGCGCTATTAGTTAGAATTCTAAACACCAAGCGCATTTCCAATTCTATCAAGTCAGTTCGTTCAGTGGAGAAAAAAATGTCATTAATAATTGGTATTTTTTGACAAACAAATAAAAATGAAATACCACAAATTTGTGAAAGATATTAAAATGTAGGCCAACTGGTTACGTCACCTTGTATAGTTAACAGCTATTAAACGATCAAGCATGTCTCACGTTGCGTGTATTGTATTTTTTGTATGTAAGCCCACTAGATAATACACGACAATATAATTCATATAGGCTTATTATATTGCGAATCTTAATATATTTCGTGGAAACCCAGTTGATAAAAAACGACGATAGATAAATAAACCTGTAAAGTCGGCCTATAATAGCCTAATACAGTGCGTTTGAAAATAGTTTGGCTGCAACCCAGCAAACAAGATACAATAAACTAATGTTGGGTCGATGTTAACAGTTGGATACGTTATGCATCATGGGCTAGTTTATTATATGACATTTTTAATTATGTGGGTATGATACCTTATTAGGCCTATTTAAAAAACAAACAATAAATGTGAGCATAATCCGTATTACTCATTCAGCTGATGGGTTGGATTTGACAATGAAAGGAACCCTCAATGTTATGTTTGAATATTGTTATATACCCCTTGGCACATATATTAAAGGTACACACTTCGAAGTAATGAGACTTTAAAATTGGCTATAAGGCCCGATTTATCTATTATTGATATTTATTTTGATAAATATCGCCGCCAAAACGACTTTAAAATGCAGTATAGTCATTCAACAATTCTCCAATGTGACCCACAAGTTGCGAGGCATTATCAATCGACAATAGAGCATGCATGTGTCATGTGCCGATCATGTGATCACTGGTGATGTGGCCGTGTCTATTTTTGACAGTTCAGTGAACAAACGAGCAATGGAATGGCTGAGCCGTTTTTCAAGTCAAAAGTGGCCTACACTAGACAGGGTTATTACGGTTAGATGATAATTGTGGCTTACTTTAACTGAGATGTTAACATATCTATAGTTTCAGAAACCCAATGTGGGGTCGGTAGGCGATATGCCTACCTGTGGGGTTATCTGCAGCTTGGTAGGTCTACTGTCATGACTGTTTCAGATTCCCGCCTTGCGGCACAGACTGGCGGTAGCGCGCACCGGGCGAGGACGACCCTGCCCAACAACTCGAGGAATTCACCCGATGCTGTTTTAATGTTGAAACATTGAAACAGAATTGGGTGAATGCCTCGAGTTTGCTGGGTGTGTATCGGCGCTTATTTTTCATACACATTACCACCATACAGCTGCCCACATGATAGCTGCACGCGGCGGGTCTAAGCTGGCAAACTATCAAGCGTGTGTTCTCACTGGGCACAGCATCTCAAAATCTGAGATGACGATGAGTTTTTGTCAGGCATTTTTAAGTAAACTGTTAGGTGGGCCCTATATTCATTCTATGAGAAAGGCGATCTCCCTCTATCTCCCCCTACAGGCTCGTGGGTGTTGCGCTGGTGACAGCATGAAGTGGTTGGTGTGTTTACAACTGAACTTTGTCAGACTCTCTCGGTTTGCGTACGCCACGTTCACGTGACCAAAATTAGCATATGGCGTGTTTACACAAAATTCAAATGGCGACAGTTTGAATATCATTCGGCCATACAATCATTAAAACATCTTATATGAGTTATATGAGTCCTGAATGATGCAGTATGGCCACGTATAGACGGCATTTTGTATCATAATTAAACTTAAAGTCATGTTTTGGAAACTCTATACCAGAATAGACTTCAATGTAGGAACCTTTAAGCTTTGTGCCCAAGCCGGGTTATTGTCAAATTTCGAGAAATCGCTCTATTTGTTTTTTGGGCCTTCGCGACTTGGGTAAAATCATATATTCTAGGTTTAATTGTGCCAAAATATCTCCAATCATTCATATGAGGTACCAAAATGACCGGGGAAACGTGGTGATCATTTTGCGTATCATAAGGTTGCACCGAGGGAGGGTAGGTCTCACAATTCGGGAAAATGTTGAATTTCAGGCCCAATTTCAACTTCGTTTTCCATTTTACAAAGTCACTAATAATTTTTTTCACAAAAAATATGAGACCTAACACCAAGTAGAATAATTATAAAACTGAACCTATTATTCTAGCTTTATTTGGAACTACTTTGAATCTTTTAACCTATCTTGGTTTTTTCATAGTCATCATGTGAATGACCCCAGCCCCCTTAAATCAGTAAAACTACTCGATAACCTGATAACGGTATTTTACTTATTCGATATGATATAACATACTTTTATGTATATGTTACAATTCATGTGTTTGAGTATTATGCTATGTCTGCGGCTGTGTTTATGTTTGGGGTAAATAATGAGGAGCAACATATTTTACATTTTGTGCTTTTATAAACCATGATTCACATCAATAATGTGGTAAAACATTTGATCGTATCAATACATCAGTAGTTATAATGATAACTCTAACTACATTACTATATGTGTGCAAGGGCAGTAATTTTTTTTACAACCGCATTCCCAATACATTTAACTACATTACTACGTGTGCTAGTGCAGTAGTAACTTTTACAATCGCATTCCCAATACCATTTAAAACTATTTATACTATGTGTATGGATTTTTGCATTCAACTGCCTCTTCTTTAACTTGAAAAGAAACGTCAACCCTTGACGCCATCCCGACGCCAACACGAACGGCGAAGGGCTGTTTTCAATCTCGACTCCAGGTTCCTTTTAACAAACTCCCTTCTTCTAGGAAAACCTCGTGTTTATTTCTCCTCGTCTGTGTAGAACACATATAATATACAGATACAGTTACATAGTCAGTTTACTCTACCCAACGTGGCAGAGAAGCCTAACCCGGCTTGGTTCCAACTAGAGCGCGCACCATCGTGCTTTGACAGCACTCTGGCCCATCTCAACTTCGCATCTAGGCCCACTCCCGTCCCGCTCTCCTGTGTCCACCGACGTCTGTCCCTTATATCAACTTTACGTCAACATAATCACAACATTGATTCCACATATACTTAGGCATCATCCTAATCGAAACATGGATTTAACATACATTTACCGGCCCGTAGGCTACTCTCTGCCCAGCCTACGCGGACGCTAGTCCGTCTGAGTGGACAGCCTAACTTGATGATCCCCGACCTCTGGCAGCATCTGCCGGGACCGCCTGTGTTACAAACTGTATTACAGGCTGGATTACAAAGGAGAAATTCATTGTAACTCATTGTAACCCGCCAACCCGCAACGTGATCAGCCCGTGCGCGGCTTGTCCTGTTTGATGGTGTCCCGGTCAGAAAGATCAATGATAGCATCATAGCTATGCATACTTTTACATAGGCCTATCCCACAAAGATAAAAAACGGCATATGTTCTTTTAACTCCGGTCAACACTTCTAAAATTATGCATAGACATACAACAGTAGTTAAAACGTTATGTGAGTAAGATGAACATTTCGTAAGTAACAACACGTAAGCACAACACTGAAGAGCACAACAATGATAGTACATGTCAGTAAGTCATTCTTAAATACTCTTGGTAACGGTTAATGTTCGCATCTTGGTTATTGTTCACATCGGTAATAGTACACTAATTTGTCCATAATTCATTACTTAAATAAGTAGCACACCATATTAAGTGATTGTCCTCACTACACTAGTTCTCACGGCCTCTCTGGTCGCGTTATTGCGATCAAGCGATCTCCCGCTGTAGTTTTATCGCCTCCAACTGAAGCTTACAACGTAACTTCCACAACTCTGACGCATGATACGTCCACCATAGCAAGAATGCACAACTAATGACTAGAGCAACTGGCGAAAACAAAGACCACGGCAATGCCCAGCGGAACGAGGACGCCGGCCGGACATATCCAATGTCCAGCTGGGTCACCGAGCTATTAATAAAAGGGTTATGTCCTCAATTTGGGGTAATGCTTGTCAGTCCGGGTGCTTGAGGCGTGTTTGTAAGAGCTCTTGTTTCACATTAATCCATGGATTAATTAATGCATGCAATCAATGATTATTAAGAATAGCTAGTGCTGTCCCTGTTGACCTGCAGATGGTACACCACCCCAGTGTCCATTCGCAGTCTTGCAAACAACGTTCAGCAGCAATTCTTGAGATATACATAATATAGTTGAACATTTTCTTGTGGATAACCACAACAATGGCATAAAATCCCACGTCATTCATATACCAATGACATGGACACATGGCATGGGCGACTTCTCTGCGGAAACCTCGGGAATTGTCACCAGGGCAGCGTTAAACCAACTAACTGATCCCGTCGTTGGGTGATGTCACCGTTTGACACAAATGTGTCGGTTTCAGAGAAGGCGTCATTTTGCCACATATGCTCATTGGCTGTGCATGTGTGTGGTTCGACCCTGCCCCACGCTGCGCATATCAACCGCAACTGCTTCGGGGGTTCTGTACTTGGCCTCAGTCACTTACGTGGGACTGATAAATATGACACCTGACTCATAAATGCCTCCTGAGGAATTCAAGGGTTATTAAGCAACCAGCCACGTTTCATTAATGTAATGGAAATAATCTGGGGAGGGCCATCGTAGCCTCAATTTCCGCTATTCTTTGTTCCCAAACATTATCATGATTATGAGTGGTAAATCTGATATTTATTTTCAATTCCAACCTTGCCCACTTTGCCTCTCAATACCGTCATATTCCTTCCAATGGTTCAATTTGATAGAGAACAATTCAGTAAACGTATTATCACTCATTATAAAATTCAAAATTTTCGTCTTGTCATTAATTATAAAAAAAAACATTTTTACTAGTTACTTCCAATTTTGAGCAAAAACTCAACAGAATAATGTAGCATTTCGCTACATACTACTGAGCAAATTGAACCATGTTATCCGGTTATACGCTGCATGGCGTACAAGAGATGTGGGTGGTGTAATTATTATCAGCTATAGCACAAAAATTGTACATACCTTTTTCCGAAAACAGTTCGGCATTTATCCGACTCACTTAGATAATGTGCTGATCACTGTTTTTAACCATGTCCAGTCCGAGGAGCATTAACAGACTCCTATGCATTATCGGACCGATGTGAACGCCATCGACTACATGTCGACCACAGAGCGTTGACTGCCCGACTCGTATGCATTATCGGACCGATGTGAACGCCGTCGACTACATGTCGACCACAGGGCATTCACTGCCCGACCTGACACTTATTATGCGACCAATGACGCATTCTTGAGCGGCGCACTTCCCCATCAGTCTCCTCACTGTGCTGCGACACAGGTGTGGGTAAGTGTTTTTGAGTGTGGTGAACCCGTCCAGCACCCAAAATGTCAGCTTGTCACCATGCAGCTTGTCACCACACTGTTTTCACTGTTATTAAGTACTGTCACATGTCATAATTTTCTCACGGGTCGAGATGCTTGTTGAGATTGCCGGTGGGGTGGGGAGGGAGTGCAAACAGCGTCGCGGTGGAGGAAATAGCTCTACAGGGGGGGGGGGGGGTGCTTACAGCGTCGCGCGTGGAGGAAAGACCTCAATAGCTCTACAGGTTAATAAATAATATAGGGCCTACCCCATCAAACACGACAAAGACCCGATAGGCCTACTAGTAATCGTTAATAAAGTTGTTCTATCGTCTGCTACCACCACTCGAACATAATTAGGCGCCTAGGCCTATATCTGGGAAAATATCATATTATAATAATCTTCATTTTAGATTTTCTATAATAAATTTACTTTTCTATTGTAAATTTCATTTGATACCTGTAGACCTAGCCTATATATTTAATCTCACATCGTGACATGTTTGCCATGATCGCCTATAAACATAATATAAATATAAAACTAGGCCCTAGTCTATATATAACTAAATATTAAAACTAGCTTTAGTCTACAGCACCTAAAATTAATAATGGGGACCAAACTGTTTTCCCGGCCAAAAAAGGATTCTTGCAAATATTGTTTTAATATATTTTTTCAATTATTTTGAAATTTCGGAACTTGAAGTTCCCGGAACTTGAAAATTGGGAACTTGAAGTTCCCGGAACTTGGGAACTTCGGAACTTGGGAACTTCGGGACTTGGGAACTTGTATCCCAATCGGCAGCACTCGGAGTGTGTGTATATAAAGATCGTCTCGCAGCCGAAGTGAATCGGTAGCACTCGGAGTGTGTGTATATAAAGACATGGGTAGCAGTTCGACAGTCATTCTGGTCCAAAATACAGACAGTCCCTTCACAATACATCGCCTAGCTGAGTAATATTAAATCCTAACAAACCAAATCAAGTGTAAAGTCATCTAATGGTGATTATTCTTTGCATTTCTTACAAAATAATACCTCCGGGAAAGCGAATAACACAACAATTCTCCATAAATACGGGCACATTCTGTTTGCTTGTCATTTCTCGACACGAACCCATCACACTTTTGGTACCGCCAACTTTTAAGGCAATTTGATAAAACAACGTATTATACAACAAAACTCACGAATTATAACTTGCTGTGTTGCATATCACCATCTCTTTTTGTTCCGAAGATTTCGTAAATTAAAGAAAACGAAAAAAACATCATTTGTGTTACTTTATCAACAAATCGTCAGTTATTTTACTCACTAGCCAGAATAAGTTATGCAACAGGTGTCTACTAGCCACCAGCATACACGATGCGCTGAGGCAATGTTGGCGCGATGTTATTCCATCGGATGCAACGTCAGCCCAGCACGAAAACAGCATTGTGTCAACGTCCCGTATCTGCTGCCATTACGATGACAGCACAGTCATTTATTGATCCTTATCAAATTAATGTTTTAAAAAGCAAATATCTTAATAACAAACAGTCAGGATAGGGCGTGCAAATTTGCGTGTCAGGGCCACAATCTAGTCATGTGTGGACAGGCCGGCACAGGAAAAACTTTTTTTTTGACAAATATTGCGCGTAGGCCTAAGCTGATTGAGTTACAAAAAAATGTTGCATTCACTTACACCAGTGTCACAATTTCAAAAGTGTGTTTTGTTGTTGATTCTAATTATTTTTTAAAAACAATTACGTTTCAACGTCTGTAAAGATATGACTCTTCACTCCATGGCAACGTGCAGCACATCATAAGAACAGACGTAGTGGCCTACATGTTTTAAAGACGTCAGCCCGTGACGCCATGACGCCAACACGACAAGGCGGACGGCGACGGACTGGTTTTAAAACTCTATGGATTCCAGATTCGTATAAAACAGAACTTCATTGCTGGGTCGAACGTCGTATTTATTTTATCTCCCCTGTGTAGAACATATCTAATATAAAATACAGTTACATAGTCACTTCACTCTGCTTCATCATGGCAGAGACACACAACCCAGCTTAGTTTTAAAGTAGAGCGCGCACCATCGTGCCTTGGGCAGCACTCTGGCCCGCATCAATCCCGTATCCAGCCCGCATCACTCTCCTCACCGACGTCCGTCTCTTATATAAACTTTACATCATCATAATCACCACATTGATTTAACATCTAATCATACATAATCATAATCGGCACATTGAGTTAACATACATTTCCTGGCGACGGTCGCCAGTCCATCAGCCTTGATGGCTCGGCTGACCTTTGCCTGTCCTGACCAATCCATTACTGCCCCAATCCAATCATGGATTGTCGTGTTCCGTTCTGGTCAGATCAACAGTAGTTATCATCTCTGCGTTTGCCTACTGCGTTAGGCATGCATAAGTTCACATAGGCCTATCCCTCAAAGTTAAAAAACGGATTATGTTCTTTCAACTCCAACTAATACTTATAAAATTATGCATGGACATACAACAGTGGTTCACGTTATGTGAGTAAGATGAACATTTCTTAAGTAACAACAATTTTCACAACACTGAAGAGCAAAACAATGATATACATGTGAATAAGTCATTATTAAATACTCTTGGTGACGGTAATTGTTCATATCGGTAATAGTAGACTACATGTCCATAATTCATTACGTAAATAAGTAGCGCACAATATTCCGTGATTGTCCTCACTACACTTGTTCTTATGTCCTCTATGGTCGCGTTACTGTGATCCAACGATCTTCCGCTGTAGTTTTATCGCCTCCAACTGAAGCTTACAACGTAACTTCCACAACTTTGACGAATGGCACGTCCATCATAGAACGCACAACTAATGACTAGAGCAACCGGCGACAACAAAGACAACGGCAATGTCCAGCGAACGAGGACGCCGGCCGGACGTATCCAATGTCCAGCTGGGCAGCCGAGCATTTTACCTTTTTCTGGGGTATGTCCTCAATTTGGGGTAGTTTTTGCCAGTCCAGGTGCTCGAGGCGTGTTTGTAAGATGTCTTGTTTCACAATAATACATAGTTTAATTAATGCCTGCAATCAATGATTATTAAGAATAGCTAGTGTTGTCCCTGTTGACCTGCAGATGGTACACCACCCCAGTGTCCAATCTCAGTCATACAGTCAACGTTCAGCAGCAATTCTCAAGATATACATAATATATTTTAACATTTTCTTGTGGGTAACCACAACAGTGTCATAAAATCCCACTTCATTTATATACCAATGACATGGACACATGGCATTGGCGACTTCTCTGCAGAAACCTTGGGAATTGTCAACAGGGTAGCGTTATAACAACTAACTGATCCCGTCGTTGGGTGATGTCACCGTTTAACACAAATGTGTTGGGTTCAGAGAAGGCGTCATTTTGCCACATATGCTATGACATACTCGAACCCAGCCATCAGCTCATTGGCTGTGCATGTGTGGGGTTCGAACCTGCCCCACGCTGCGCATATCAACCGCAACCGCTTCGGGGGTTCTGTACTTGGCCTCAGTCACTTACGTGGGACTGGTTCTGTACTGATAGGCCTACATTATACACATAATATTTACTAGCGATTCCGTGGATTGTGAACACCTTTGTTAGGTTTGCTGTCACTCGGTTATCACAATACATGTTGACACCATGCGAGACCAGGTTATAACAGCTCCACTCGCTAAAATTCCTGCTTCACCAGCAGCGTCGTCTTAACAACAATATTTCCTCTGAGAATTATTCCAAACTCCCAGAGTTGCGCACCTCGCGCTGGTTCCAATCAGGTCAGTTGAGGCAAAAATCATGTACACTCTCTTTGGCGAACATAATCTGATTAACCTGTGAGCTCTCACCATGAGCAGTCACATTTCCCACGAAACCCACCAGTATCACTTCGCACTGGGGACACTGGTTTCGCGTCCTTAAGAATTTATCACCCTTTAATTGCTCTGTAATTTTATTTACTTCCCATTCACTGCGAGTTGGGAACTGCTATCGCAATTCTCACCTCCTAGTGAATAAGCTACAAATTACCTAATTTTGTTAAATATTCAAATGCAACACATCAAATGAGAATTATCCTCATTTTAATGGGTTGTATCATTTTCTATAATCAGCATATTTGATAAATATGACATTTGACTCGTAAATGCCTCCTGAGGAATTCAAGGGTTATTAAACAACGTTTCATTAATGTTATGGGAAGAATCTGGGGAGGGCCATCGTAGCCTCAATTTCCGCTATTCTTTGTTCTCAAACATTAACATTATTATGAGTGGTAATTCTGATATTTATTTTCAATCCCAACCTTGCCCACGTTGCCTCTCAATACCGTCATATTCCTTCCAAGGGTTCAATTTGATAGACAGACAATTCAGTGAGCATGTTACTACTCATTACCAACTTCAAAGCTGTCGTTTTGTCATTAATTATGACAGATAACCATTTTTACTAATTACTTCCAATTCTGAGCAATAATTCAACAGAATGATGTAGCATTTCGCTACATACTACTGAGCAAATTGAACCATGTTATCCAGTTATACGCGGCCTGACGTACGAGAGGTGTGGGTGCTGTAATTATTATCAGTAATAGCACAAAAAATTTACATACCATTTCCCGAAAACCTGTTGGCGTTTATCCGACTAAAACAGCTAATGTGCTACTCACTGTTTTTAACCATGTCCAGTCCGAGGAGCATTTAACAGACTCCTATGCATTATATCGGACTGATGTGAACGCCGTCGACTACATGTCGACCACAGGGTGTTCACAGCCCGACCTGACACTTAATATAAGAACAATGACGCCTTCTTCAGCGGCGCACTTCCCCATCAGTCTCCTCACTGTGCTGCGACACAGGTGTGGGTAAGTGTATTTGAGTGTGGTGAACCCATCCAGCACCCAAAATGTCAGCTCGTTCGGAACATCACTGTGCAGCTCCCTGGCAACCACCGCGATCAAAATGTGATTTTGATCAGCACTTTCGTCTTCCATTGGTCTGGCGTCATCGGCAACGTTGCAGAGATGTCTTCTGAAACTACTCTCTGCATTTTGGACTGTCCTGCTTGCTTGTTTCACCGCTGCTGTCATAATGCTGCTCTTCTCCACAGGAAAAAAATATTTAAACGTGACTGTGTTTTTTTTCCATGACAGCTGGCGACGCCCTTTAATTGACGTGGACATTGCCATAATACTGATTATATACTGTTCAAACTCACAATTTAAAACTCCAGCATCGGCTTCAGCAGCAAGTTAAATAAGCCAAATACCTTGTAACTATTGTTGTCCTTTTTCTGTGGCGTCAGCAGCGATTGTCTGACCAGCGCAGCACTGCCAAACTAGATCAATATCTGCAGCCATACCACTTCTAGATTGGTCCTGGTCCCGTGCTATCCAGTAACATCAGCAGCCAAGTCAGCAGTCATTTTTTTCGTCACTATCTTTTCTGTCCCATACCTTTTTAAGACGTCAATCCTTGATGCCATCCTGGCAAGCTCGCCACTTTAAAGACGTCAGCCCGTGACGCCATGACGCCAACACGACAAGGCGGACGGCGACAGACTGGTTTTAAAACTCTATGAATTCCAGATTCGTATAAAACAGAATTTCATTGCTGGGTCGAACGTCGTGTTTATTTCATCTCCCCTGTAGAACGCATCTAATATAAAATACAGTTATATAGTCACTTCACTCTGCTTCATCATGGCAGAGATACACAACCCAGCTTAGTTCTAAAGTAGAGCGCGCACCATCGTGCCTTGGGAAGCACTCCGGCCCGCGTCAATCCCGTATCCAGCCCGCATCACTCTCCTCCCGACGTCTGTCTCTTATATAATCTTTACATCATCATAATCACCACATTGATTTAACATCTAATCATACATAATCATTATAGGCACATTGAGTTAACATACATTTCCTGGCGACGGTCGCCAGTCCACCAGCCTTGATGGCTCGGCTGACCTTTGCCTGTCTGCCCCAATCCAATCATGGATTGTCGAGTTCCGTTCTGGTCAGATCAACAGTAGTTATCATCTCTGCGTTTGCCTACTGCGTTAGGCATGCATAAGTTTACAATGTGTTGATAGGTAAATCATACCAGCAACGAAAGATGCTTACGTAGCCCTCCCCTTAAAATATAGACAGGTTTGGGATTACCCCCATATTTATTATATGAAAAAAACGCATGATGCGGCAACCGAAACCACATTTTCTTAGGCCTGACACCTAATAGACAATAAACATGATAAAAATAGAAAGGTGAATCGACGCAAGCGCCGATGACTATGCCTCCGTTGTTAACACCCCCCCCTTATTTTTGAGGCACATTCAAAATAAATATTCCTTTGACCTACATCGTTCCTCACCCACCCAAAAATAACTGAAACCAGATACGCCCTATATATTTTTTAAAAGACAGTCAAAATAAATAAATAAATTATCCTTTTGACCTATCTGCCCCGCCCCCCCCCCCCCCTCAACCCCACCAAAATAAATTAAATCAGAAGCTGCTTTTTACAAAACAATTAAAATAATAAAAGTAAAATAATATATTCGGTTGACCCACCTGCCCTCTCCCCCCCCCCCGCACCCGAAAAAAATTACATCTGAAGAGGCTACTGAAAAAAAATTGCCTTTACCCCCTTGTTTAATTGTGCAAATTTGTTGTGTTAAATGAACAAAAAACGTAAAAAAATATTTGCTAACTTCCCCACTCCATGGGCCCACCCTGCCTGAATATTTTTAATTGGCCTTGATCATTGCCTTTCCTGACTCACCCCCCCCCCCCCCACATTCGAAAAAAAAAGATAATTTGCCTTGAACCCCCTACTTTTTGTTCAAATTCGTTGTGACCCCAGCCTGCCCCCCTGGCAAAAAAATCAAATTGGCCTTGACCCCCCACGGGCCACCCCCGGCCTGACCCTCCCCGCCCGTAAAGAAATGTTATCTAGAGAGGCTACAGCGTTAAATGCAAAGAAAATTTAAAATAAATATTTATTAAAGCCCCCCCCCCCCATTTTTCCCACCCTGCCTGAATTTGCTTTAATTGGCCTTGATCACTTCCCTTCTTGCCTTACCCTCCTATTCGAAAAAAATGTAATCCGGGCGGACAGACAGACAGACAGACAGGCGGACGGACGGACGGACAACATAATGCCCCACGGGGACATAAAAAATATTTCCACATGGTAACAAAGTTTTACCACTATCCCTATTTCTAGAGCACTTTAAAGATTCTGCCACCGGACTATTGGTACTAGTAGATGTACATAATTCTGCTACTTTGGACAATCTAAAATATCCAGTTTTGTTTTGCGATATAATATGTGATTGAACACCAAATAAAATTACATCCCATTCAATTCCTAAACGTGACAGTATACGACAGAACAATTTGTTGAGATAAAGGGCCACAGGCTTACATACAAAGACATTAGAACGCTTTGTGAAGCAACAAGCTATGTAAGGCCATTTTAAGTAGTAACATTATGCCTGTCTCTATTGTCTTCACCAAGCTGACACAGCTGATAATACTAATTATCTGTCTAATTGTTCACCGTGCAATTTTGATTTGCGACGAGTTTTCCAACCATCTGGAAAATAGTTTAATAGCCTATATTATGGGTGATATTTTCCATGCACTACCATAAATGTAGACCCTCTGTAAATTTGCTGTTTATTTCTGGTACTGTGTAATTAAACGTCGGTGCCCAATGGACCATGTAATTAAGTCATTTGTTATTATCTTCATGCATCTTATATATTTTTCATTGAAAATAAAGATACAATTTATTTTATCTTATCATTCAACAATTATCTTTGCCGTGACGGTAATACTGCGTAATCAAGACAGCAGACAGCAGTGCATGTGTTTAATTCTAGTTTTCTTTCAACGAGTTTGCATGAGGCTGTTGTTATGATGCTGGTACCTACACAACGTTCACCCGATGCTGTTTTAATGTCGGGCTAACGCTGCAGGTGATGGTACAACATCGCGCAGACATTGATTCAAGGCATCGTGTATGCTGATAGCGAGTGGACACCTGTTGCATAATAAGACAGGGATATATCCTAACCAATCTAATAAACATGTCTGTCAAACTTTTCTCAACGGTTTCTATTGTTTTTTTTCCCGTAGATTTCAAATCTGCCAGATACCATTCGAGAATTTGCATATTTAAGTAACTAATTTGCATATTTCCAAAATGGCCGCCAAAAAAAAGTAATCGGCTATAAATACAGTCCAGGCAATCCTAGAAATGTGTTTTTTGGCCATAACCTCGGGTTTTGAGATCCCATAATGCCATTTTGACGACAATATTATTTTTGGGGTCATTGGAAGGTCATAGGTCACGTGACCAATGGAATACAATATCCCACCTTCACGTTTCAGCAAAACGTGCACAAATTGACATTTTTGGGGATAAAATGATGATTTGAATGCCTGATAATCAGAGAGCTACATCTCATACACAAGACTATATTTATTAATACAAGATGGCCGCCATAATTCAAAATGGCCGCCAGCCGAACCTAAAATCAAGATATCTTAGCTTCTAGATATCATATTTAAACGATCTTAGTGTCTATTTTGTTTTTTTTTGGACCAAGGAATACAATGCCAGACATCATTATACTGTCAAATGGTTTTTTAGATGTTTCTGTTGTCTTTTTGATCTCTAGAGTTTGATATTTTGGCAAAATCGTGTTATATCCTAGTTATATTTGAATAACTCCCTCCCAGAATGAGGTTATCATCCGCACACTGTTCTGAATTCACATGCTCACATGATATAAAGTAAAACCATATACATCACATGTATATGACAGCGATAAAAAAGTTAAATAGACATCATTAACATTATAACACGGCACTGTTATTTTGTAGAGTATGTAGAGCTACTACCCGGGGGGTACAGTACAGACAGTGGGGGGAGGGGCACTCGATTTGTGGCAGCAATTACCGTGTGTTACGAAACGGACACGCCCGACCTGGCACGGCGTGAGTCCTGCTATAACAATAGGCACGCCCGCCAGCCTTCCCGTCTGAACCCTTGTAGTACCATCACCCACATATTATATCCTCACACATTAAATTCTGTAAATTACAATTATGAGCCATATTTTTTCATCCTATATATCAATATATATGTTTGGAAAATGTTTTATCAATTAAACCATTTCATAGTGATTTAAAGAATACAAATAAACTTAGGTTCCCAAAGTTTGCTGAAAGGTTGAGTAGCGATAGTTATAATTTTATTTTAACTTGTGGCACTAAAGTTTATCTAGCAGATATATTGAGGGATGAAACAATCCAACCAAGGTAATCTACAACGTTTACTTACAATATATTATTCAACGTTAATGAGTATTTTGTGTTTTAAATGTATTCATGTTTTTAACCAGTAATATTATATTTTTTATTGCATTTGTTTGTTTTGAATGACTACATTTCATGTACTATTTATGTGTAATGTTCCCGTCTGTTGCCATAATTTCTGCCATAATTGCATACATTTATAATGATACAACAAACTCACATTCCTCAGTTCATCGGTGACATTCATAGGACATACACCATCAATGAAAATGAAATTATTTCAACAAGACATTGCTTTCATCATAGAAAAAAACAGAGAGGGCTATAAAACGGCTACCATTCAGAAACAGCTGAGATAAAAAAGACATGTAAATGTGGTCTGGTCGGCTGTGAAAGATTTTGAAAATAATTTTGCTCCTAAAAATAACTTATATAAAAATGTTTTATAATTATGTAAAAAAACGTCAATATTCTAGGCACAGCGCCAGGACACATATCAGATTATGGTGGCTGAAAAAATGTTTTCCGGGGATATAACTATTTTTACTGTGTGATTATACATTCTGTTACTAATTTAAAATCATGTTCGAATGGGGTTTTCAAAGCATATATGTATTTATATGCGGAGCAGTTAACACCTAGTGCACCCTTGGCTTCACAAGGTGCAATTACACAGCAGGGAAAGTCAGTGGTGTCAGTGCGTCAGCTAGGTGTCATAAACATCCCAATATGAATCCCTAACTTTTTAAATGTTTATCGTACAAACTCGTAATAAATATCACCAGAAAGCTTATTCATTACTCAAAAAAATGATATAAATTTTATTATTATTGCACGTTAACTCGCAAAGTTCTTTATTTAGAAAGGTAAGCAGGGTTTATCAGTGTTTGCGTGGCTGAGACAAGCAGTGAGCGAGGGGTGAAAACACAAAACAGTTGTATAACATTCATACAATGTTCGACCAACGTCGAAGCTGTTGTGCCGGCATTCTATAAATGTAATACAAATGTTTTGTATTTACTGTGCGATACAAATTCTTAACTTTAACTAAAATATAACGTCTTCGGCACGCGAGGAAAAGATTAAGTTGTATGTAAACATGCAGGCCTATACTTCCCTGAGACAGCAACCAACAAAACATGGGAACGACTGCGGCGTCCAGTAAGATAGTTGTTACATTAGCTAATTATCACTTTAGAAAATTAGTAAAAATATAAACATTGCCGTTGATAATATAACAATTGTAAAAATACAATGATATTTCAAATATGTGAAAAAAATAATGCTTTGAGAATTGTATTTTTCGTGACTTATTAATAAATCATTGACTGGTATGAGAGGTCAGGGTAAACTGGCTTATCTGAACAGCAGTGCATAGCGTTATCACCTAGTTAACGTCTGCGTTTGATCCACCTGTCGCGTGCCCCACCCTAACACCACCCCCCTGTGCAGTGTGACGCGACGTGGAGGTTCGCAGCGCCCTAACAAGTGTGACAGGGGTGTGCGTCGCTCACTAATGTTAGTGCCCCCCCCCCCACTGTCTGTACTGTAAACATCATTTTTTCTAAAAAACTGACACGACGAGTTTTAAAAGTTTGGGCACCTGAAATGATATCTACTTATATTGAGGATCACAACCTAGGTGCACAACCTTGCAAATCGACTACTGGAAATTGGCAGAAGGCCAATAATGTCGTCATTGCCGAATTTTTTTTGTCAATATCTCTATCTTTTTAGGGTCAAGGATCAATATAAAGCCAACCCTGAAGTGATTGTATGTCTTCTTAACAAGATAGTACACAAAGCTATGCATTGATAGTGTGAAATTGATGTTTTGCGCTAGATATTATTAATCACGTTTGATAAGAAAACATTTAATTTGATAACAATGGTAAGTTTATTGATTATAAGCTAACAAAAGAATTAATCCTTGTAGTGTTACACCACTTGTTACAATAATCACTTCAAAACATAATTAGCCTAAAGTTACATGAAACAAAAATTAAGAGCGTTGAAAATAATACTGTCGAAGGAACTAGCACACAACTACATTGTATAACGGTAGATGTGTATGACCAGGCAAAGTAGCTTCTTGTGAACACATAATCCGACTTCGAAGGCTGTGATATAGCTATATATACTCAGATTCATCAAGTTTAATAATAACAAATCACTGAAATTACTGCCACCCTCTTGCTTTCGAACAGCATCTAAAGCGAGCAGCGTTGGCAACAGCACTTGACAAGTCAGCTTACATCGCCAAGCTTACATGTACATGCAAGCCTGGGGATTATGAACGGGTTGTTTAAAATAATAAACTGATCCCAGGTAAATCTACAAACCCACCAATAGTCTGGTGCGGTATGTCAGAAATACGCCTAAAATTAAAAGTTCTTGCCAAAATTTATTTTATTGTTTTTTTGACTTTATTAGTGGTCAAATAAGCCAGAAATATTGGGGCTCAATTTTTCCCGCCCCTCAACCTCGTTTTATGACACATTCAAAATGGCCGCCATCGAAATCAAATATTTGGCTATAACTTGGGCCCTAGCACAGCTAGAGTCACGATTTTGATGTCTATACCCATGTTTTTGGGTACGAGGAATCCAATAGTGCCCATAAAAAATGGATGTCTCTTAGATATTTTGAAATTAACGATAAAACACATTTTTGATACGTTTTCGGTCATTTTTTTTGCGAATTCATAAAAACTAAAATTCAAACATTGAGCGTTGTTTAGTGCATACTATGATAAACAGTACATTGTTGATGGTTTCTGAATGATGGATGTTCCGTTAATGGACCCCAAATAGTTGACCAAAGTGACGTAAAGCGATTGTAAAAACTGAACAATTTTAATTACGATGTTTGATGCATTTATTTAATTTAAACATTTTACAACAGTCACAGAGGATAATTCATATTGACGGTAATGTCTTTTACAAAACACATTTGATAACTTTGAGAAGTGGGTGGGATGGGTCAATGTTATTTGAAATAAAATAAAATTAGCACACATTGTGCGCAAATTGTGCGTTTAAGCAATGTTTCATATTCGCTAAACAAATGACCAGAATTAATCTTGGTGGGTAATTATGGAGCATCCCATCCATCAAATTATTGGATTTTTAGATCTCGTTTTTCTTAAATCCATAAATGATGCACAATAACAAATATAAGGGGAACTTTTAATTCATCACATCCTATGAGAGATATTAGAGTATAGATTCGAGCCATAATTACAACATTACCTTAGAGGATCACAGCAAACATTCAATGGCTTGGTTCATTTTCTTATGAAAGAAACAAGCAACTCACAACCACAACGATGTTTCGCTAGGTATCATTAAATCAGTTCCAATCTAAATACAGGAAAAGGGCAACGTGATATTTTTTCAACTGGACAACATAATCAAATATAGTCTGTTTACATGAGACGCCTTGTAGCCTACCACAGATCATTAATTTAAGAAATATTACAAATGATGTTTCATAATAAGAGAACAGAAAACATAATACATTTTGGACCAATCCAGTCATGTTAACAGATACACTTGAATGTGTTTGCATATTGTATGCTCAGTAGTAGATAAATATTTTATCCGGTGAAAAAGTGATAATGCCCGCGAGACACAACATCAAGTGGTTGAAAATTTAGATAACCTGCGAGAAGTCTTTCTAGAAAGGCAGAAGTCAAGATTGCTGAAAAAACTGATGAACACTTTTACTAAGTACTATGTATGTACATTGTCATCCAAACCAAGTTGTTTAGAACTGGTTCCCGTTGAGTTGAGTTTTCTGCAGATTGGTGCAAGTTACACAATTATATTGTTCAGTAACTTTGTCGAAAATTGTGGCATATTTCTTCTTGAAATAGGTTTTTTAAAAGCTTTGTACATGGGCTTATCGCAGATGATCAAATATCTTTACCACTTTTTGCTAGATAACATATCTATCTATTGAGCACACATATGAAAAGGCATTTAAGTGTACCTCTTGAAAGTTGGTTGGTTTCTGTGATGATGAAGCATCTTGTGTAATATCTCTTAACTGGTCTGTGAAAGTAAAATTAGCTTCACACGTAAACAGATTATATCCACATATATTGTTATTTTAAATAGCTTGTAAATTAACGTCAAAACACTAGTTTCAACTTGAACTTGACGAGGCCGCAACTGTGATCACCTAGTCACATTGAGAGGAAATAGACAAGGATAGTTCAAACCCGGGATGCGTGCATGAATGACGTGGCAGTCCGATATTCTATCGATGCGCTACCTCTCCCTTTCTAAATTTGTACATCGAAAGCCTTGGAAGCATGAGAGAATTTTGTATGTTAAGTGTACTAATCATCTGGCCTAATCGGCTAATGATAATTCCAGCTTTACGGTGGCAACTATTCTTGTCTAAAAATCTAGAATGGGAAATGTTCACCTACATGAGCTACACCTTATAAGAGCCAACCACATGTCAATGGGAGACAAGACCTGCTTTATCAGATGGCCAAACCTCCCACCATTAGAACAAAATGTGTGGGAAGTGAAATATAGCATGTTCATTCCTGTCAGATGTCTTAGTTCACCTTCACCAAGGGTTGTTATTGAGCTCAACAAATATTGATGCAAATAAGACCAGATATAGTTAAAATGCTCAGCGTTGCAGACGACTCCTGTACAAAAGCAACAGTGGGTTATATAACAATCAAACCAGGTAGTGTGGCTTGTGTCATTGTGAACGACAGTCGGCCTTTTTGAAATTTAAAAATTGTCAATATGTTAATATATAAATCAAAATCACCAAATTTGAACCTAAACCTCATTGTCTTTTCAATGAACCAAGCCATTAAATGCTTGTTGTAATCTGCTTAAATGTCAGCTGTGGTAATGCCCCCGTCCTCCTACAATCTATTCCGCAATAACAGAGTTTGTAGGTATACGCGATACAGAGACTGTAATCATTGCGCGGCCGGGCATCCTGGTTAGGTTACAGATTTATATATTAATTGGTAATACCCGCTTTGCATCTCATTAGAATATTGCCTTGACGCGGAGATTTAACTGTCAGTATTTAAATTAATTGTTTCATGAAATTGTTGATCTCAGAGTAGCCCCTGCATCTGGGAGAATATGTCAAATTATGACTGAAATTTAAACGGGGATATCTCTCATGGTCTGTGATGAATTAAAATCCCCTATTTTATTTTTTCTTGTGCATCGTCTGAGAATTTTAAAGAAACAAATCTGAAAATCCAATAATTTTGCTGATGGGATGGATCACAATCGCAATGATCATGATAATTGATTCTGATCATTTGTTTGACAGCACATGAAACATTGCTGAAACGCACAATTTGCTCACAATTTTGTATTCATTTTGTATTATTTTTTAAATTTCGATCGGACCTTCATCCCTCCTATCTACTTCTCGAAAAAGTATGTACTTTTTTGCAAAAGACACACTAGTTTTATCAATTTTCCTCTGTGACTGTTGCAAAATGGTCATTTGCAAATTAAGGAAATGTACCAAACATCGTTATTGAAGTTGTTCGGTTTTTACGCTATCACTTGTACGCCTTCTTGGTGGAATATTTAGGGTCCATTAACGAAACATCTACCATTCAGAAACCATCAGCAATATGCTGTTTATATTATAATACATACTAAATAACGCTTCCAAAATAATTATTTGAAAATTTGAGTTTTTTCATATTTGCGACAAAAAATGACCGAGAACGCATAAAAAATGTGTTTTATATTTCTTATCGAAATATCTACAAGACATAAACATTTTGTATGGGCACTATTGGATTCCTCATACCCAAAAACATGGGTATAGACATCAAAATCGTGACTCTAGCTTTGCTAGAGGCCAAGTTATGGCCAAATATGAGATTTTGATGACGGCCATTTTGAATGTGCCATAAAACGAGGTTGAGGGGCGGGAAAAATTGAACCCCAATATTTTTGGCTTATTTGACCCCTAATGAAGCCATAAAAACAATAAAATCAATTTTGGCAACAGAAATGGCCAAAATGACATACCGCACCAGACTACAAGGCCACCACATATGACACACACAATTTCACGTGGCTGCAAGAAAGGTTACAACAAAAACTGCTGGAGTAAGAGAAGAAAAATCCCCTGCTATGTGGAATGTGACTGTCAAAGATATCTAAGTAAAGGTAGCCATGTACAACAAATTGAGACCTTAATCGAAAATAAACATGATAATTGCAACACTATAACACTTTTTTTTATAAATTTGTTGTTAACCACACCCAAATTCTAAGATCCTCTAACATGTCTAATATATAGCTAATTCCTGCAAACAGTGGTTATTTTGATAGTATTATATTAAGTATTATTTATTTTTTTTGTATGCAACTTCAGGCTGACTACTAGTTGTCGTAGAATAATGCTTAACGTCGCTCGGCACTAATGGTCATTTAAGTGATATTATAATACGATAAAAACAGTACAGTCCATTGATGACCGATGTGCAGATGATGACGTAGGGTGGGGTGATAGGGCATGGGGGTTGCCCGATCCCACGTATGAGACCTAATGCTAAACACTATTGCCTGTAGTTCAGGCTCTAGCATGGCCAACATCAGTGCCTGCACTGATGCGGGAGCTGCATTGGCACCCCTATTGAGTGGGAGAAACAGGCTACCCTGCTGGCAATCCATCATAATATTAAAGCCAGCCACGTGTAGGCCGCAGCTTCCCATGGATAAGCGTTATAGACAAGTGATTCCGTACCATGCGGTACAACATGCAACAGACGGGATAGATCCCTAATGACCCTCCCAGGTGGGTGTGAAAAGTACTACTACTAGCAACCATCCTAGTACCCCTTAGACTGACTATGTTATGAAGTGAATATAATACCAAATGCTATATCACTGCATGGGCTAATACTTATTTTCTATCAAGTTTATGATCAATAAACATTATCATTGTTACGACATCGAATGCTCATGCTGTTTTCTTATCAAAAGTGATTATTAATATACAGTGTGAAACATTATTTCCAAATATAAAAGCAGAGTTGTGTGTACTGGTAGGCCTATATATTTACAAAACATAACATCACTTCAGGACTGGTTTTATATTGATCTTTGACCCTGAAAATATTGGTCTAGACAACTTTAAAAGCAAATTATCTTAAATATTGACCGATATATCGAAAAATTCTAGTTTTTTGGTAATGGCCGCCATTATTGGCTTCTTGCCAATTTCTAGTAGTCGATTTGCAAGGTTGTGCACCTAGTTTGTGATCCTAAATGTATGTAGATATTATTTTAGGTGTCCGAACTTTTAAAACAAACCGTGTCAGTTTTCCATAAAAATGATGTTTACCCCCTGGGTAGTAGTTCTACATACTCTACAAAATAACAGTGCCGTATTATAATGTAAATGATATGTCTATTTACCTCTTTTATCGCTGTATATACGTGTGATGTATATGGTTTTACTTTCTATCATGTTAGCATGTGAATTCAGAACAATGATAACCTCGTTCTGGGAGGAAGTTATTCAAATATAACTATGATATAACACAATTTTGCCAAAAAATCAAACTATAGAGATCAAAAAGACATCAAAAACTTCTAAAAAATCATTTGACAGTATAATAATGTCCGACATTGTATTCCTTAATTAAAAAAAAACCCAATCTAGACACTAAGATCGCTTAAATAGGATATCTAGAAGCTAAGATATCTTAATTTTAGGTTCGGCTGGCGGCCATTTTGAATTAAGGCGGCCATCTTGTATTAATAAATATAGTCTTGTGTATGAGATTTAACTCTCTCAAATTAAATATATATTATCAGGCATTCAAATCATCATTTTATCCCCAAAAAGTCAATTTGTGCACTTTTTGCTAAAACGTAAAGGTGGGATATTGTATTTCAATGGTCACGTGACCTATGACCTTTCAATAACCCCAAAAATAATATTGTCGTCAAAATGGCATTATGGGATCTAAAAACCCGAGGTTATGGCTAAAAAACACATTTGTAGGATTGCCGGGACTGTATTTATAGCCGATTACTTTTTTTGGCGGCCATTTTGGAAATATGCAAATTAGTTACTTAAATATGCAGAATCTCGAATGGTATCTGGCAGATTTAAAATCTACGGGAAAATATACAATAGAAACCGTTGAGAAAAGTTTGACAGACATGTTTATTAGATTGGTTAGGATATATCCCTGTCTATAAGTTAGTCTGCAAGTGCGTAAATTAACTGACCATTTGTCGATAAAGTGAAACAACGAATGATTTTTTACCGTTTTCTTTAATTTGTGATGTCTTCAGGACAAAAAGAGATTGTAATATGCCACACAGTAAGGTATAATTCGCGAGCTTTGCTGTAAAATACGTTGTTTCTCAGATTGCCTTGAAAAGTGGGCGGTACCGAAAGTGTGATGGGTTCGTGTCGAAAAATGACGGCAAACAAAATGTGCCCGTATTTATGGAGAATTGTGGCGTTTTTCGCCTTCCCGAAGGTATTATTTTGTAACATATATGCAAACAATAATTATCATTTGATGACTTCACACTTGATCTGGTTTGTTAGAATTTAATATTACCCAGCTAGGCGATGTATTGTGAAGGGACAGCCGATATCTTGGACGCGCATAGCTGTGTAGTTGATACCCACTGACCTGTATGTGTAGAACCCTAGCACCCGAAGGGTGCTGAGAGTGAGATAATGGCATTAGGATCTCTTGTTAGTGAGTCCTTTTTAATCACCAATTCCTTCTGTATACAAAATGTCTGGGTGGAAAGGAGGACTGGAACCTGGAAAGCTGAAATTGAATTTGATGACCTTGGGATTCCAAGGGTCGTTAAAGAAAGAGGTGTTGAAATAAGCCATTTGCTATCCTCGTATCTCTGATCTCCATCTCGAACTATAATTTTATTCTCTGAATATGAAAAGCAGTTGAACCTGTATGTGTTGATACCCATGTCTTTATATACACACACTCCGAGTGCTGCCGATTCACTTCGGCCGCGAGACGGTCTTTATATACACACACTCCGAGTGCTGCCGATTCACTTCGGCTGCGAGACGGTACCCAGTGATCCAAAACCCTTCAGATACACAACAGGGTTAGCTTTAAGGGCAGCTGCTTTTGTACCAGCTTTACTGCTATTATCACAGCCAGTCAGAGCATGCACAACTGTATTATTTTGCAGAAATCAGCACCCGACTTTCTGATTTGATCTGTAGCTTTTTCTGGAGTTAAAATATGATGTAGTTCGGGTAGTAAGGCCTGTTGGTTGATAAGAAATGGGTTCTAATGTCGTTTGATGAATGTTATCATCTTTTGAACACATTCTTCACCTGCTTTTGTTTAACTAGGGGTGAACTCGTGATGTAATCCCAGATCATGGTTTTTCATTCTTGTTTCACTTTTCGATATAGGTTACTAACACCTAGCATTTCATGGTATATCGTCTCCCACTCTGCTACAAATTTAGCTTCTTGTGTCTCTCTAATGACTCCTCCGGGATTCTTCTTTGATCTTTGAATACTTTGCTAAAACTAAATCTAAGCCCCTGCATTGAATTCAGCGATTGTCAGAAAAAGCTACAGATCACATCAAAAAACAAATGCTTAAGGCTCCAACAATTGTTTATGATAGCTACATCAAACGTCGGAGAGAGCGGTTTATGACAAAAAAATCTTCGACAGAATCTCACGAGCAAAACTCAAAACCATGAAATACCTGCATAGAACAAACCATTGCAAGAAGTCCACAACAGAGAACTCCACCAGGAAAGAGTGTGGTGCTATTCAGAAAATGGTAGACATAGCCAAGGCAAGAGGAAATGGAGGAGCTGCTAGCATATGATATAACGGTGAATAGTCCACTGTTTGGTGAAGACGGGCTCATGCAAAAATCTACTAAGAGTGAGCTAGTGCATGAGCTGGAGAAACATCTCTCCCTAGGAGACCACACAGGGCCCCTTTCTTCTGGGGAGATGGCCATCACATACATTGTAGACGTTATGGTCCATATGAGGTAGGCCAGCTTAAAAGACAACTTTGGCGAACTAATTGAAAGGACATTAGACACTACAAATGTGATTTCACCTCAGGCTAACCGAAGAGACTATGTATTTGATTGCCCATAAAGATAGCTCCAAAAAAGACGCCATGAAAGAATGCGCAAAACAGACACCCCCTATTGGGCTAGAGGAAGAAAAAAATAACACGCCACTACCTACAGATATGAGTTACTTCTGGCCACTAAACAAAAACGAAGCAAAACTACAAGTACTCATGTAAGATACAATCAAACAGCATGTATCAGAAAATGGAAACCACACGGATATCGTTCTTGGTGGCATTCAAGATAAGAGAGTGGCAACGAAAGTGATGGACAAAACTGTACGCAATGTGCCTGAACTCAACCCACATTATGAAGAGGCTGCCATGAGCCTTGTCTTGCAAGCTGCAGAGGAAGCTGAGGCTGGTGCCAAACAACTAGTTGTACTCTCTACGGACACTGATATTCTGGTACTTATGCTTTTGGAGGGAGCTTGAGAGAAAAGGTCTCAATGAGCTATGGTTTCAGGCTATAGGACGCTACATCCCAATCCATAAATTAGCATTAAATTTGGGTGCTGATTTCTGCACAGTTATTCCAGCAGTGCATGCTCTAACCGGCTGTGATTCTAGCAGCAAAGCCGGTACAAAGGCAGCCGTCCTTAATGTCAACCCTGTTGTGTATCTGAAGGGTTTCTGATCCTTGATCCCGATGGTTGATTTCAAAGCACAGGCTAAAAATGCTGAATCTTACTTGTGTCAAGCATTCAAAAAACAAACAGCTATATAACTGACATAAACAAGCTGAGATCATGGCTATGTCATCACCCCAAACATGCCACCCTCCACTCATTACCACCCTCAAAAAGTGTTCTACTAGCTCATATTTCTAGAAGTTTTTATATCAGTTATCAAATGTGCTCAATTCTTGATGATGTTAAAGCCAACCTGGACCCTACTGATTTGTATATATAATGGAAGATGACCTGATTTCGCCGTCAAATAAAATCACTCAACTTCCAGAGAACAAGACCACAGTGTACACCTGCCAACACTATGCTACCAAATGGTGTACTTGTAGAAAACTATCTACCAGTTGCTCCAAGTTCTGCAAAAGGTATGCACGAACAGTTGAATAAGAGCCTGTTGAATGCAAAAACCCATACACACAGTATGGTTTTAAAATGTATTTATGGATGCGATTGTAAAAATTACTGCTGCACTAGCACACGTACAGTTAGTAATGTAGTTAAATGTATTGGGAATGCGGTTGTAAAAATACCTGCTGCACTAGCACACATAGCAATGTAGTTAAAGGTATTATTATAATTACTGATGTAGTAATGCGATTGAATGTTTTCCCAGCGTATTGATGTAAATTCTGGTTAATAAAGCATCAAATGTGAATATATGTTGCTCCTCATTATCTAACCCAGACATCAACACAGCCGCAGATATAGTATAATACTCAAACACATGAATTGTAACATACATGCAATAAAGTAAGTTATATCATATCAAATATGTAAAATACCGTTATCGAGTAGTTTTACTGATTTAAAGGGGGTGAGGTCACTCACATGAGGACTGTGAAAAAAAACCCCAGATAGGTTAGAAGATTCGAATGTGTTCTAAATAAAGCTAGAAAAATAGATTCAGTTTTATCATTATTTTTCTTGGTGTTAGCTCTTATATGTTTTTGCACTAAAAATAATTAGTGACTTGGAGAAATAGAAAACGAAGTTGAAATTGGGCCCGAAATTCAACATTTTCCCAAATTGTGACACCTTAACTCTCTGATTGCTACCTTATGATACACCAAAATGGTCATAACGTTGCCCCGGTCATTTTGATACCTCATATGAATGATTTGAGACATTCTGGCCAACTTAAACCTAGAATATGTGCTTTTCAACCCATCAGCTGGTGGATTATATTTGGGTTTTTTTAAATCGTTGAGATGTTATTCCACATAAACAAATCAAAACAAAAAACATACTTTTCAAATTTAACGACCCTTTCTGTCCAACAAAGCACAACAATTATCTACAGTACAGTTTTACTTTTTACAAGTTTAATCATCAACATATATCGTCATTACAGTATACAAATATTTAATGAAAACAGGTTATTCCACAGCTATTCTACAGCTCATTATAATATATTATTCGTCTTTCCGTCAATTCGATTATAATGTTTTTCACAATTACTGGATATTATCTCTATTACGACCATTTTTAGAAATACATTACCTCAAAAACACAAATGTGTTTATATTGTAACAGTTTCCTAATATATAGGGCTATAATCAAACCTGCCGTGGCCAGAGCTGGCTTATGGCTGCCTGTGATGACCAGAACTGGCTCATGGTTACCTGTGATGGCCAGAGCTGGCTTATGGCCGCCTGTGATGGCCAGAGCTGGCTAATGGCTGCCTGTGATGGCCAGAGCTGGCTCATGGTTACCTGTGATGGCCAGAGCTGGTTCATGGTTACCTGTGATGGCCAGAGCTGGCTCATGGTTACCTGTGATGGCCAGAGCTGGCTCATGGCTACCTGTGATGGTCAAAGCTGGCACATGGCTACCTGTGATGGCCAGAGCTGGTTTATGGTTACCTGTGATGGCCAGAGCTGGCTCATGGCTACCTGTGATGGCCAGAGCTGGCTCGTGGTTACCTGTGATGGCCAGAGCTGGCTCACGGTTACCTGTGATGGCCAGAGCTGGTTCATGGTTACCTGTGATGGCCAGAGCTGGCTCATGGTTACCTGTGATAGCCAGAATTGGCTCACGGTTACATGTGATGTCCAGAGCTGGCTTATGGCTGCATGTGATGGCCACAGTTGGCTTATGGCTGCCTGTGATGGCCAGAGCTGGCTCATAGTTAACTGTGATGGCCAGAGCTGGCTTATGGCTGCCTGTGATGGCCAGAGCTGGCTCATTGTTACCTGTGATGGCCAGAGCTGGCTCATGGTTACCTGTGATGGCCAGAGCTGGCTCATGGTTACCTGTGATGGCCAGAGCTGGCTCATGGTTACCTGTGATGGCCAGAGCTGGCTCATGGCTACCTGTGATGGCCAGAGCTGGCTCATGGTTACCTGTGATGGCCAGAGCTGGCTCATGGTTAGCTGTGATGGCCAGTGCGGGCTCATGGTTACCTGTGATGGCCAGAGCTGGCTTATGGCTGCCTGTGATGGCCAGAGCTGGCTCATGGCTACCTGTGATGGTCAGAGCTGGATCATGGTTACCTGTGATGGCCAGAGCTGGCTCATGGTTACCTGTGATGGCCAGAGCTGGCTCATGGTTACCTGTGATGGCAAGAGCTGGCTCATGGTTACCTGTGATGGCCAGAGCTGGCTCATGGTTACCTGTGATGGCCAGCGCTGGCTCATAGTTACCTGTGATGGCCAAAGCTGGCTCATGGTTACCTGTGATGGCCAGAGCTGGCTCGTGGTTACTTGTGATGGCCAGAGCTGGCCCATGGTTACCTGTGATGGCCAGAGCTGGCTCTTGTGAATTTATCCTCACTGGTCGTGCATGTAAGCAGGATGGTGAACGGAGGACTTTAGTGGAGCTGAACATCGGCGCATTGCTGGTCTATCACAGTGGGGGGGGGGGGGGGGGCGATGACCGGCGATGACCGGCGATGATCAAAATAAGTTTGCAATCTAATGTAGCTCTCAACAACAAGTTTGTATATTTTCACTCACTTGAAGTTGTGGATCGCGTCAGCGAGACACAACTTCAAGTGGGTGAAAATTATACAAATTTGTAGTTGAGAGCTATGTTACATTGCAAATTTATCTTGACCATGGCATCAGATGACACATATTATTTTACATAAAAAGTTTATACTTAGTCTACTCAATATGCATTGGTCGTTCAATTTGTAATGTGCATATTACCACGCTATAGATAACACCGTGTATACTCGCCTACATCTATCACAGAGATTCCACCTTTGGGTGGCAAATATTGTCAGACCCCATTAATTTTGCATTAACCTTTTAACCGCATCTACTCGGGTTTTCATTTTTTATTAGCACATTAAGTACCACATTTTAAATATGTTAAAGATAAAATGTGACATAAATCAGCACGATTTAAATCAGCAAATCAGCACGAGTTCACATCCATTTTGTCAAAGCTGAATCATTTTCACTCATTTGAAGTTGTGGATCACGTCAGCAAGACACAACTTTAAGTGGGTGAAAATTCAAATTGAATAATTTGGCGGTTAAAGGGTTAATGGCATCATCACATTTGAAGTTGGTGAAGGATATAGACCTTCACCGACTCTCCGTAAATATAGGATGTAATAGGGCATACGCATTACAAATAAACAAATTTGATTCACATGAAATCGACCACATATGGCATAAGTCCTACATGCACGAGTGTCATTCAAAATACATGTTTATGGTATTTTTACAGCAATCACTATGTAGTTCTCGTAATAATATAACGTAATTGTGGTGATCTACCTATGATTCCAGGTGCTGGAACAGGAATAGGACAAGCTACTGCCGTAGAGTTTTTCAAGCATGGCTACAATGTGGCCATATCAGGTAGAACCAAAAGTACGCTGGAAAACACTTCGCTAATGTGTGATGCTCATGCGATGTCTGCTGAGAGTAGGCCAAAGGTAGGAGCTTCTATAGTTTTTAACCCTTAAAGCTAGAAAATGTTTTTAAATTTAGAAAGCATAGAGAACAAAGGGTTTTTTTAAATTTAAAATCATCATAAATGTCTCAGTTAGTTCTTTCTGCTTCATGTTATGGTACCCTGATGACATCGCAATGTGAGTAGCCTGGTTTAGCCGGGTAATGTTATGGGTCTACGTCTATTATAAATAGTTTCAGTGTATCACATTTTTCATATACATATAACATAATACTAAATAAATCTAAATAATTCAAAAATAGATATTTTAACTTAACTCTAGCATTCTTTTAACGTGTTAAGCGTCTGCATAAGCGTCTGCTTAATGTATAACATTAATTTTAACATTTTAGGACTATGAAATTGCCATGAATTCTTCTTTTTCAGATTTGTATCTCTCCCGGTGATGTGACGAAGCCCGCGGATAATGAGCGTTTCATCTCAGACACAATAAAGCAGTTTGGACGAATGGATGTTCTGGTATAATTAATTATAATTATAGGCCTAAACAATATCATGTCACTATTATAATTTATTTTAATATTATCGCGAAGCCTCGGTCCTTATTATAATATAATGAGTGATCAATGAGTGATTGTGGCAAAGTTTAGTTCATGGGTAGACCCCTCGAGCTACGGGGCATTTTTGCCAGCTTTTCACACAACTTCCACTTTTCATGGAGAGGGGAGCATAATTATCCCGGGGTTTTTTCCGTTGTCAACAGAAGCCATCCCAGTTTTTTAGCATTGAGATTATTCTTAATTATTATTATTCTTATTTAATGAGATTACACAATCAGTCTGTAGGCTACACGTTTACCACCCTGTTTATTCTTTTAATATATTTAGTATTTCATTCAGGTTAACAATGCAGGGACTTATAAACCTAAGCGTTTCGAAGAAACAGATTTGGAACAATTGGACGATATGTATAACATACATGTCAGAAGTGTATTTGATATGACTAAGAAAGCTATACCGTATCTGCTTGAGACCAAAGGTAAGTCCTTGTAAATATGACGAGATTAAAAACCCTTTCAGCGCTAGGCATCATTTTAATCGTGTTCAACTTTTTTATCTTAACTTAATCCTTTCAAGCCTGAATTTACCATTGTCATCTTCATCCACTACAAGCCGCGAATTGCTGTCGCGATATTTGACTTGTAGTGTATGAAGATGATTCGATGTGGTTTAAAAATTAAAGAAAATTTGCATGTATTGGTAAGCTAGTTTCATAGAAATTTTCGATCTAAAACCCTTGGTTGTAGGAAAATTACGTCTGTTTTCAGGGATGTAAAATGATGCTTTAATGCATAGTGAGGGCTTAAAGGGTTAGTAATGCATTTTTGAAGTGAAATTAGTCTCATAGAAGTACAATTTGAAAAAACTTTAATTTTAGGGATTTGAATTATTTTTAATCACTTAAAATTGTTAGTCTTGCTAGCGAGACACAACATTTGTACCAAATTACATATTAAATTTTGTCCACCACGGATCAAACGTTGAGATTCTTAACGGTACGTAAAAGTTCATGATTATTCACAATTGTTGCTTGTTATAATTTTGTTGTTTAAAATGAAATGCTATTCAGGCATGTTGAACTACTGTTTAGATATAACACCTATAATATATTACCAAATGTTTACTTTATCCACTTTATATTAATCAATTGTATTTTTGTTTAATCCAAGGAAATATTATCAATGTATCAAGTGTCCAAGGATTGGTTCCCGTGAGTATTGTTTTCTTCTAGCATTACCACCATCACTGATATGCACTAACGTATCGTTATTAATGTCTTTTTTTCAAATAAATGCGCACGCACCCTCACTTTTCAGACACAAAATTGTTCTATCCTCTGTTTCAAATATGCCAATGAGGCCTAATTAACTAACTAGGTCAAAACTAGTTTCATTAATTTTTAATACGTCACAAATATTCTGAGGTCAGCAATCATTATTCCGTTGTACTGAATGTCACCTACACAGCAATCTAGGTTTGGGATTACGGCTCGTATTGGTTATATATATTATACAGAGAACAGAATTGGGCCCAACATAGAGAACCCGTGAATTATGACTTGCACTCGTTGACAAGGCCAGGCATTGTCAGTTTTCGTCCTATTTGTTTGATTTGATTCCATCCTTGTCTATTCTTTGTTAAGCAAGTCATAATAGTTTATGATGATACTCTGTGTTGTTGACATCAGATAAATTAAGTAGGCACACCTCTACATAATTGTTTCAATAAAGGTCAGATCCCATACACGAAAATATATGTGGACTACTTAGGCATTTCAAATGTCCAATAAACTTTATTTTAAATGATTAAATCTAAATCGGGTTTTATGGCAATTTAGCTGTTCACATGTAGGCTAAACTTATCGTCTATCGTAAAGAATTAGTATAATACAAAGACAAAAACATAACAATGAATCAACTGCTAAATCAGAATATCAAAATGAATGTATGTTTGCACATTATTTTGTTTAGATTCCACAAGCTCATGATTATTCAATGATGAAGGCTTGCGTGGATCATTTTACCAGGGCATTGAGTGTATGTAAGTATATGCCTGAAATCTATGAAGGAAATGCAACATCAAGCATATTTATGCGAGAAAAATCCTGATTAGAAAACATTAAATTTATTATGTATCACTTGCATATTTCATTAATTTCCCCATATACATTTCTATAAGAAAGATAACATTAAGAAAATTAAGATCTAACAATAATGTGCTTGTGTATTTTCTTCGCATAGATTATGGACCCAAAGGTGTGAGAGTGAACACTGTGAAGTAAGTTTCTTAAAACGGATTATAATAATTCCATACGCCAACACAATTATTATTATTATTATTATTATTATTATTATTATTATTATTATTATTATTATTATTATTATTATTATTATTATTATTATTATTATTATTATTATTATTATTATTATTATTATTATTATTATTATTATTATTATTATTATTATTATTATTATTATTATTATTATTATTATTATTATTATTATTATTATTATTATTATTATTATTATTATTATTATTATTATTATTATTATTATTATTATTATTATTATTATTATTATTATTATTATTATTATTATTATTATTATTATTATTATTATTATTATTATTATTATTATTATTATTATTACAAGTTAAATTATGTTTGATTAATACATATAAAGTTGATTGGTCTATCAAAGCCCGAAACTCCATAAAATTACGAACGTACATAAAGTTCAAATTCGATCACTCGCTAGAAGAATATCTGTTTTACATCCCCGACACAAGGTGGATGAAGGCACTATCAAGATTAAGAATGAGCTCACATATGCTAGAAATTGAACGAGGAAGGCATGTCAAGCAACAAAAACTACCACAAGAACAGCGCATATGTCAAATATTTGTTGATGACGAAATTCATTTTTTAAATACTTGTTCTTACTTTGCTACGCAGCGAACTAGTTTACTTGCCGAAAGCAAACAACTCAACAGTGAATTTGACTCACTCTCAAACGACGACAAATTTATATATATTATGTCATCTACACATCGACCATTAGTAATATGCTTAGCAAAATACACCTAGAGCTGTTTTCAAAACTTAAGCGTGTCGCGTACCTCCGCTTTATAAAACGATTGGGGCGTACGGTGACTGGTGCGGCTGGTGATTCTTCTAATCACCCACTCATGAAATCACCCATGCTGTCGGAGGATCACCACTGTGGTATCAGCGACTGGTGCGGCTGGTGATTCCTCTAATCATCCACTCATGAGATCATCCATGCTGTCGGGGGATCACCACTGTGGTATCAGCGAATGGTGCGGCTGGTGATTCCTCTAATCATACACTCATGAGATCATCCATGCTGTCGGGGGATCACCACTGTGGTATCAGCGAATGGTGCGGCTGGTGATTCCTCTAATCATACACTCATGAAATCATCCATGCTGTCGGGGGATCACCACTGTGGTATCAGCGACTGGTGCGGCTGGTGATTCCTCTAATCATCTTGGTGTTTCGAGCTGACGTCAGTCAATGCATTTTTTAGATTGTTTTTTAACTTGTTCAATGTAACTAATATTATTATTTTCTTCTTTATACATACTCTCATTCATTGTGTAATTACTCGGTTTCTACGCTTTCCAGAGGGTTTTTTTGCTATATGCAGTAGCTATTTTATCTCTGGTTTTGGTGCGGGAAACTTAAAAATATCATGCCAATGCTGTTTAACTGTAGGTTATTTTAAAAAGTTCTTATGCATATTTTATTTAACCTGTGCTTGTTTTAGTATATAATGTCGTTGATTTTAACATGTTTAAGTTAACTTAGCATGCATATTTTACCGAACTAATCCTGTTGTATATAGTCTTGTACATATGTTCATTTTAATGACGCATAAGTTTGCATAGACTTACCGTCGTCAATAAATATCTATCTATCTATCTACAATAACTTGTAGTGTCACTAGTGCGTAAAATGTTAAATTTGGCTTTGTAAATAAAATCCCACCACAAAACTGGTATAGAGGCGCAACAGGTAAAAAAAACACTAAATATATTATTCTATATATCAGTGTCAAATTGTGGGATATTTTTTACCACAAGAAGTGAGTGCTTGTAGTAGCGAGACACAACCAGTAATGTGTTCGGATCTTAAGATTTAAATTTTAGCATAAACCTGAAATAAATAAAAAGGCGGGGGCCCTGGTGCAGTGGTTAAAGCTTTATGCATGGATAGTCGGAGATCACGGGTTCGTCTCCCGCTCTGGCATTCAGCCTTCAAATAAGAAAGTTTCTCCATCGTTCACTCGTAAAGATTCAGTATTGTGGTGAGCATCCGTGACCGAAAGGTAGCGTGCTCGGCCTCATACCGCCAGGGCTCGAATTTCGAATTCTAAGTCTGGAGGGCAGTGTCATCTCATTCATATCGACATTCTCAGGGGATTCTTCCGGTCCATTTTAGCCGATATGCGCACAAAAATGGCCTAAAATCCTGTTGATTCATTCATTTTAAAATAAATAAAAGCGTTTTTTGTCAAAAACGGTATCGTCAATGAAAGTGATTGCCTAAACATCAACTGTCAATCATTTTATGAGAAAGTATGATGCTTTTTAAATACTCCAATGTGTTGTGTTTTTACTAATGATTAGACAACAATTGGATTTTGGACTTTAAGTACATATTTTTAGAAATCGCACGGGATTTGACGAATGCGTGATTAAAGATGATAGATAAACCAACCCATTACGTGTAAGCCTACGTCAACTAAGAGCTCACTTACCACGGGCGTCATCAGATGTGCTCGGTTACATCTGACCTTTAAATCCAGAAGATGAGAAATGATTATTGCCATTTTGTTAGAGTGAATCACACCTGGTGCGCTATCTACCAATAGCCAAATGGGACCGCAGAAATTAGGCCGAGTATATAAGAGTATGCATGACCGTGATTACACTCCTGAATGTACTTCTTTAGATTACGTCTTTAGATGCATTTTCCAATGATTTAAATATTTAAATAAAGTTTTTTCAAAGTTATTTTTTCTATGATGAAATGTAATGAGGTTTTACATTAACAGGTAAACCTGATTCCACTGTTATCACACGACAAACACACAATGCGGTTCTTAACCCTTGAAGCGCTGAATTATGGAATTTAAACCTTGAAGCCCTAAAATTTTTAGTATAAGGTTTTCTTCAATTTGAAATCATCATAAATGTCTTACTTAGCCTTTTCCGATTCATTTAAACTCCTATGTTATGGGTCTACGGCCATTGGATATATTTTTACTCTTACAGCGCGGGGATAGACTTTAGTCGTCAGAATCTGACGTCTACAGACGTCAGATTCTGACGACTAAAGTCTATGCTCGCGCTGTAAGGGTTAAACTTTCACCCAAATGAAGTTATGTCTCGCTACCTTAATTAAGAACTTCAACTGGGTGACAACTACTCATCATGTGTTTAACTTGAGATCACACATTTGCACATCTTGCTGTTTAAACACCCATTTCATTCCCAGATTTAAAACGACTACAGTCGTGCTTAGTGCTTAAAGTGTTCAAATTGTAATGCAAGTCGGAAATTTCTATGCTGCTATGGATTGAAAATTGAACATTCTATATAGCTTTTTGGGCAATACAGCGTGCATTGTCGTCCAACTGCAGATTTGGATACCTTGCATAATACGAATCCATAACTCTTGATAACTTTTTTATATGTAGCACATTTTAAGTCACAATAATTGAATCTACATGGCGAAATCATCTGGACTGACTGCATTTGGACATTGTACGGTTTGAATCGGATCTTCAAAAGGCACATAAAAAACAATTTATTACAAACAACAAAAATCAACATTCACACTAATCAATAACGCTCACAAAACGTTGAATAGTCATTGATTCAATTAATTCAACGCTTGGGCACGTTTGATGACCCATCCGACACAAGATTTTGAATCAATGTTGGTTTAACGTTGGTCCACCGTGTGCGACGATGGACCAGCGTTAATACAACATTGATTCAACGTCTTGCATCTGCTGGGGATCATCATGGGCCCAGCGGATTATGTTCCGATTTATTGTTTGTGCCAAGAGTGTAATGCAGGTGATAACTAGTGACAAAAATATACTTAATGACAACCGGATGACGGGGTGATTAAGTGATTCTGTCATGCTTTTAATTGTCAATTAGTCATGGTGGAATACTATACCTGTTAAAATGTCGATGTTAAAGGTCAAATGTATCGTATTATAATATAGCAATTTTCGTCGGCATAATCTTGAAGATTATTGAAATTCGTACTGACAGTGTTGCGAGAAAATGATAGCATGGACAGTTTCTCGACAATGTATTATTATTAATTATGTATATTAAAGTATAAATAATTCAGATATTCAGATATTCAAAACGTCATATAACTCACCGTGATGATGATGGGGTTCTGAAAAGTCACGTAAACCAGATGTCAATTGAAGTTTGCACGCAATGTACAGTGTACGTCATCGTTGGTATTACAAGCTTCCGAGAAGGTCTATCCTGCACATTTCGGAGATTTATTTGATTATGAGAACAGAACAGTTTTTCTTCACAAAAAATATAAAAGTAAATTTAAAAAAAGTGAAACAAATGTTGATAGGCCACAATAATATGTAGTTAGAGACAATTGAAATCGTTTTTTTTTCAATTATAGATCCTACTTCAGACCCAAATAATTCCCAGCTGAACACTACTTTGTTCAAGGCCTTTTATTCTTTTCTACGTCTTTACAACTGGCACATAAGCCTACAAATTGTATCCGAAGTGGAACACAAGCGCAGTAACTCGGTACAGTTGGCTTTTTCTCTCTACTCTTATATAATAAAGTATATAGTAAGGGATTATTATTATCATAAGGTATACACTAAGCGGTCAGAATATACAATAAGGTATATATTAAGGGGTTAGATTATATAATAAGGTATATAGTAAAGGGTCAGATTATATAATAGGGTAAATAGTAAAGAGTCAGATTATGTAATAAGGTATATAATAAGGGGTTAGATTATATAATAAGGTATATAGTAAAGGGTCAGATTATATAATAAGGTATATAGTAAAGGGTCAGATTATATAATAAGGTATATCGTAAAGAGTCAGATTATATAATAAGGTATATAGTAAAGGGTCAGATTATATAATAAGGTATATCGTAAAGAGTCAGATTATATAATAAGGTATACAGTAGAGGGTCAGATTAAATAATAAGGTATATAATAAGGGGTTATATTATGTAATTAGGTATATAGTAAAGGGTCACAATATATAATAAAGTATATAGTAAGGGGTCAGCTTTGTAATGATGTATATGGTGAGGATCGGATTATCATACGGATTATCATACGTATATGGTAAGGGGTCAGATTATATAGATAGATAGATAGATTTATTCAGCATTCACATAAAAAATAGGGTTAACAATTAGTAAGATAAATACATTATGCATTTAAAATACAAAGTGACCACCATTCTGGAACACCAGGGATAAAAACACTGAAAAGTATCCTGGTCCACCTCACTTATTTCCACAGTGGTCCCTATATGCTGTTCCAGAGTGGCGGCGACAAGAGCAAGTTATTTTATACTTTCAATAAATACATTAGTTATATCACAGGTAACCTGTTGACTAGGAAAGTCATAGCATTTTCACAATAATACAGGCAGAAACTGTCTCGACTAGATGAAATACGAAATGATTATAAAAGTTTATAAATAGTGCATATGATGAAATATATTTTATTGATGATAATATACACTCTAGAACCCTTATTATTTACAAGGGTTTGGGGAGAAAATTCCAGACTCTGGTTGTTATAAATTAATTGAAAACATTGTAAAGCCTTTTCCGATTCATTTAAACACCTATGTTATGGGTCTACGGCCATTGGATATATTTTTACTCTTACAGCGCGGGGATAGACTTTAGTCGTCAGAATCTGACGTCTACAGACGTCAGATTCTGACGACTAAAGTCTATGCTCGCGCTGTAGGGATTAAACTTTCACCCAAATGAAGTTGTGTCTCGCTACCTTAATTCAGAACTTCAACTGGGTGTCAACTACTCATCATGTGTTTAACTTGAGATTACACATTTGCCAATCTTGCTGTTTAAACACCCGTTTCATTCCCAGATTTAAAACGACTACAGTCGTGCTTAGTGCTTAAAGTGTTCAAATTGTAATGTAAGTCGGAAATTTCTTTGCTGCTATGGATTGAAAATTGAACATTCTATATAGCTTTTTGGGCAATACAGCGTGCATTGTCGTCCAACTGCAGATTTGGATACCTTGCATAATACGAATCCATAACTCTTGATAACTTTTTTATATGTGGCACATTTTAAGTCACAATAATTGAATCTACATGGCGAAATCACCTGGACTGACTGCATTTGGACATTGTACGGTTTGAATCTGATCTTCAAAAGGCACATAAAAAACAATTTATTACAAACAACAAAAATCAACATTCACACTAATCAATAACGCTCACACAACGTTGAATAGTCGTTGATTCAATTAATTCAACGCTTGGGCACGTTTGATGACCCATCCGACACAAGATTTTGAATCAATGTTGGTTTAACGCTGGTCCACCGTCTGCGACGATGGACCAGCGTTAATACAACATTGATTCAACGTCTTGCATCTGCTGGGGATCATCATGGGCCCAGCGGATTATGTTCCGATTTATTGTTTGTGCCAAGAGTGTAATGCAGGTAATAACTATTGACAAAAATATACTTAATGACAACCGGATGACGGGGTGATTAAGTGATTCTGTCATGCTTTTAATTGTCAATTAGTCATGGTGGAATACTATACCTGGTAAAATGTCGATGTTAAAGGTCAAATGTATCGTATTATAATATATCAGTTTTCGTCGGCATAATCTTGAAGATTATTGAAATTCGTACTGACAGTGTTGCAAGAAAATGATAGCATGGACAGTTTCTCGACAATGTATTATTATTAATTATGTATATTAAAGTAGAAATAACTCGAATAGTGATAATTATGTTGCGCAGATATTCAAAACGTCATATAACTCACCGTGATGATAATGGGGTTCTGAAAAGTCACGTAAACCAGATGTCAATTGAAGTTTGCACGCAATGTACAGTGTACGTCATCGTTGGTATTACAAGCTTCCGAGAAGGTCTATCCTGCACATTTCGGAGATTTATCTGATTATGAGAACAAAACAGTTTTTCTTCACAAAAATAATAAAAGTAAATTTAAAAAAAGTGAAACAAATGTTGATAGGCTACAATAATATGTAGTTAGAGACAATTGAAATCGTTTTTTTTTCAATTATAGATCCTACTTAAGACCCAAATAATTCCCAGCTGAACACTACTTTGTTCAAGGCCTTTTAGCCTTTTCTATCATCTTTACAACCGGCACATAGGCCTACAAATTGTATCCGAAGTGGAACACAAGCGCAGTTACTCGGTACCTTTGGCTTTTTCTCTCTACTCTTATATAATAAAGCATATAGTAAGGGATTATTATTATCATAAGGTATACACTAAGCGGTCAGAATATACAATAAGGTATATATTAAGGGGTTAGATTATATAATAAGGTATATAGTAAAGGGTCAGATTATATAATAAGGTATATCGTAAAGGGTCAGATTATATAATAGGATATATAGTAAAGGGTCAGATTATATAATAAGGTATATAATAAGGGGTTATATTATGTAATTAGGTATATAGTGAAGGGTCAGATTATATAATAAGGTATATAGTAAGGGGTCAGCTTTGTAATGATGTATATGGTGAGGATCGGATTATATCATACGGTATATGGTAAGGGGTCAGATTATATAGATAGATAGATAGATTTATTCAGCATTCACATAAAAAATAGGGTTAACAATTAGTATGATAAATACATTATGCATTCAAAATACAATGTGACCACCATTCTGGAACACCAGGGATAAAAACACTGAAAAGTATCCTGGTCCAGCTCACTTATTTCCACAGTGGTCCCTATATGCTGTTCCAGAGTGGCGGCGACAAGAGCAAGTTATTTTATACTTTCAATAAATACATTAGTTATATCACAGGTAACCTGTTGACTAGGAAAGTCATAGCATTTTCACAATAATACAGGCAGAAACTGCCTCGACTAGATGAAATACGAAATGATTATAAAAGTTTATAAATAGTGCATATGATGAAATATATTTTATTGATGATATTATACACTCTAGAACCCTTATTATTTACAAGGGTTTGGGGAGAAAATTCCAGACTCTGGTTGTTATAAATTAATTAAAAACATTGTAAAAAAACGAGCTGAATAAAATGGCCTTATAATCTCTAGAGCACATAAATTGGCAAACATGCCCGCCTATATTTATAAGGCTGTATGATTGTAAATATGATTAATAGAAATGAAAATCACTCTGAGCTTCAGTAATTAGCTCCTCTCTGATATGCCTAATGACTCCTTTCTTAAACGAAAGTAAGTCTTCAGCTGATCTCAGATAAACTGGGGGCGCATTCCATATCTTACCGGCTGAGAATCTAAATGTCTCTTTCCCCGATGATTTTACGTGGGGTAAAACAACTGATAGAATACTATTTCTGGTGAAAAAGAATGTTGATCATTGACCATGGAAATGTCCCGCTTCAAATATTGAGGGGCATTTCCATGGACAATTCAATACATATTGTTTAGCTTGATTTGTTTAACCCTTTGACAGACTGTGATCCAGTGCAACAAAGTCAACTCTTCTATGCCAATGTGAGACCTAGGGGGGTAGTCTGGAACAAATCTCATAGTTTTGTTTTGTAAGTTGACCTGGAGACCCTCAAACCGTGTGGAGCAGGCATAATCAAAATGACATAAAATTAAAGATGTAGCCAAAAGTTTCCTAGAATTTCTATTCAAATATTTAGCCTGTCTCCATAGAAATTTGAGTCTAGAGTTTCCGTTTTTTAAAAGACTTTCTGCTATATATTTTCCTCCCAGTGACTGGCCTAGGCTAACTCCCAGGTATTTCACATCATCTTTGGCAGTAACTTCATTGTCTCATATAATTTTCATGGTGGTCTGTTTGCGTATTTTCTTATTTGAACCAAAAAGAATACTTTCGGTCTTTCCTAAGTGAATGGATAGCTTATTATCAACTAGCCATTCACATAGGAAAATCAGTTCATGTCCAATAGTTTCCTCTATGACAGAAACCGACTATACTTAGGTACATATTAAGGGCTTCTTATTCTTAGTCCTATTCCAATTCCTATTTATATTCCTATTCCTCTTCGTCTTTCAATACGTCTTCTTCCTCTTCCTCCTCTTCTTCTTCATCTTCTTCTTTTTCTTGTTCTTCTTCTGTTCTAGTAGTGGTGGTAGTAGTAGTAGTAGTAGTAGTGGTAGTAGTAGTAGTAGTAGTAGTAGTAGTATTAATATTATTATTCTTCTTCTTCTTATTATTATTATTATTATTATTATTATTTTTATTATTATTATTATTATTATTATTATTATTATTTTTATTTTTATTATATTATTGTTTTTATTATTATTATTAATATTATTATTATTATTATTATTATTATTATTATTATTATTATTATTATTATTATTATTATTATTATTATTATTATTATTATTATTATTATTATTATTATTATTATTATTATTATTATTATTATTATTATTATTATTATTATTATTATTATTATTATTATTATTATTATTATTATTATTTTTATTATTATTATTATTATTATTTTTATTTTTATTATTATTATTATTATTATTATTATTATTATTATTATTATTATTATTATTATTATTATTATTATTATTATTATTATTATTATTATTATTATTATTATTATTATTATTATTATTGTTTTTGTTATCGTTATCGTTATCGTTATTGTTATCGTTATTGTTGTTTATTATTGTTAGTGGTAGTAGTAATAGCAGTAGCAGTTGCAGTAGCAGTAGCAGTAGCAGTTGCAGTTGCAGTAGCAGTAGCAGTAGCAGTAGCAGTAGCAGTAGCAGTAGCAGTAGTAGTAGTAGTAGTAAATCATAAATATGTTTAAATTAACATTACAGCCCAGGGATGGTCAGAACAAACATTTTCGATGACACTGCAATCAGAGGAGAAGAAAAGGTTGGACTCTTGTTTTTTCCTTTCTCAAGACAAACTATAATATAAAAATGCAGGTTATACAATCACGTACACACAAATTATGACAAATAATTATTGACATAATCGCGGTTGAGATAACCTCATATCATATAAAATTATTTTATTGGCTTAGTGTAATGAATTGTATATAATAATGACACAGTGTAGCCTTGGTATGCATTTTTTAAATTAATTATATTCGCTGTAGATCTAGCAGTTATATTTGAAATAATATTATTGTGGTTACTTCGTCTTATGTACTCTTTCAACAGCGTAGGCCTAAATTAAACTATTTCACTCTTTTCATAACCATAATAACTACAACTGTAACTTATTTGACGTCGTTTTTAGGAACTTCTCAGGATCGCACGAGCACAACCAATAGGAGAAGTTCAAGATCCCAGCGACGTGGCTCGTGTCATTTTCTTCTTGGCTTCAGATGCTGCATCTTTTATAACGGGAATAAACATGCCAGTAGAAGGTGGTCTCAGAAACACTTGCGCCACGCCAATGAAACGGACTAAAGAAACATAATTATCATATGTTCCAATTATAGCGTCTTCGAATTTTGTGTGTAACAGTGTATGTAATCGAAGGTGTGCATGTATCTTCATCTCCAATAGCGACTTCTTCAGCTTACATCTAACCTGTATTATACAGAGAGCTATTTAGCATAGCATGATGATGATTATTTTTTACCATATTATCGCCACCCTCTATTGCGATCTATTTACTTAATCGTTACCCTCTATAGCGACCTCTCTACCTTATCCTCACCCTCCCTAGTGAGTACTTTACATTATACTTACCCTTTTCACGAGTTGTCTGCCTTATATTTACCATCTATAACGACCTCTTTACCGTAACTTTAGTTTTTATCCTTTATTGCGGCATCTTCACTTTATCCCTACCTTCTATAACGACATTTCCACATCATCCTTATACCCTCTATAACGACCTATTTACCATATCCTCATATCCTCATGCCCTATCACCCCCACCCTCACATCATCATCTGTACATCATTTCATCTCATCAATTGACCACAACGTTTTTATCGTATTACAATGTCACTTAAAAGACCTTTTGTGCCGAAAAGTGACGTAAAGCAATTATTTACTACTACTACTCAATAACGACCTTTTTACCTCATTTTTACCCTCTATAACGACCTATTTACCATATCCTCGTAGCCTCAATCACGACCTTTTCACCTCATTTTCACCCTCTATAACGACCTATTCAACCTTTTATTTTACACTCTTCACTTTATCCCTACCTATATAGTTACATCTTCACTTTATCCCTACCCTCTACAACGACCTACTCACAGTATCTTTACCCTCTATAACGACCTATTCCCTTCATCCCTATTTTCCATAACAACCTATTTAACTTATCGTTATACCTTCTATAGCGACCTTTTTACCTCCTGATTATACCACAATAACGACCTATTTACTTTATCTTTACCTTCTATAACAATCTATTTCATTTATCATTATACCCTCTACAACAACCTTTTTACCTTATATCCTCAATAACGAACTATTTACCATATACCAATACCCTTGAATTTACCCTCTATAACGACTTTTTTTACCTTATTTTTAACCTCTATAACGAACTATTTACCGTATATTTACCCTCTATAACGAGCTTTTACCTTATTTTACCCTCTATAACCTGATAACGTGCTATCTTACTTATCCCTACCCTTAATAACGATTTTTTTTACCTTAATCTTATGCCCTCAATAACGACCTGCTCACCTTATTTTACCCTCTATAATGACCTATTTAACTTATTTTCACCTAGAATAGCGACATCTTCACTTGTTCCCTACCCTCTACAACGATCTTTTAACCTTATCTCCACCCTCTATAACGACCTTATCTTTACACTCTATAACCTTTAATTTATCATTTTACCCTCTATACCGACCTTTTTATCTCATCCTTACCTATATAGCGACATCTTCACTTTATCCCTACCCTCTACAATGAACTTTTTACCTTATTTTTACCCTCTATAACGACTTATCTACCTTATCCTTACTCTCCATAACAACCTATTTAACTTATCTTATGATTATACCTTCAATAACGACCCATTTACCTTACCTTCACCCTATATAAAGACCTATTTACATTATATTTATCCTCTATAATGACCTATATACCGTATCTGTACCACCTATAACGACATATTTAGCTTATCATTAAACCCTCTGCAACGACATTTTTACCATTATAGGCTACCCCCAATAACGACCCATTTACCATGTCCTCATACCTTATATAGTGACCTCTTTACCCTCTATAATGACCTTTTATCTTAACTTCACCCTCTATAACGTGCTATCTTCCTTATACCTATTTCACTAACGACCTTTTCACCTTATCATTATACCCTCAATAACGACCTATTTACCATATCCTCATACCCTATATAGCGACCTCTTTACCTTAACTTTACCCTCTATAACGTGCCATCTTCCTTATCCCTATCCTCACTAATCCTTGTAAACTACACAGCGACGACTTTAGCGTATCTTCACATTTTATAGCAACCTCATGACCCATGTTTGCTTTGAAAATAAGGTGGTTTTGTGCTTTCTTCGTCAACATGTCACCTCATCCCTGAACAATCTCGTCGTATTTCATCAACGACATTGTATTGTGCTACCGGTATGCATGTAACTATGATCATCTCAAAGCTTCTATGATGACTGTCATCCTAGTCAGCACTGTATACCCGCCTGATCCACAAGTAGAAATCCACAATAACTAAACCCTTAAAACGCTGGTTTTTTGCATAAACCATGGATAGCAAAGGGTTTTTTTCAATTTGTAATCATCATCAATGTCTTGGTTAGCCCTTTCTGATTCATTTGCATACCTATGTTATGGGTCTACGGCCATTAGAAATAGTTTTACTCATACAGTGCGGGGATAGATTTTAATCGTCAGAATCTGACGTCTACAGACGTCAGATTCTGGCGACTAAGTCTATCCCCGCACTGTAAGGGTTAAATAAAAACGGAATAAAGGATGGACGGCTGATTCTGACGTCCGGTGACTGCAGAATGACAAGGCCAATAATAATATATATTCATGAGGGTAGATATCTAGGTATGGGTCAAAATGAAATATCATCCTTCAGCCTGTTATTAATTTGTTGATATTATTGATATTTTAAAAGTTTTTTACTCCATGTCATATAAATTCATCATTTCTATCCACTGAAAGTTCTCCTGCATGGATATTTTAACATCGATATTTCTACATCACATGGTTGTGTAAATTACCTTTTTTTTTAATTATCAGTTCATTGGCAGCTTCGTGATGTATTGATCATAAACAATTCCGTCAAGTGCAGCAAATTAATAAATGAGTAATTGAATGAAAATAATGTGATGGTATTAAAGTGTAACACTGGTCTAGTTACACGTAAATTAATCGATATAACATCACGAGTGAACCCGGCGCCCGAGATATATCGGACAATCTCTACTTATGCGCAAGACAGAGCCACGGATAACCCGTTTTTGTGACGTTATAAATACTGTGAATAATTGTAATATCACGTCCGCAGGAGCATGTAGCCTACATGTCGTCACCTTGGATATAGAAGGATGTATCTGCCACTTTGTAAAGTGGCAGATACACCCTTTCATATCCAAGGCGATGATGTATGTACTGATAAGGCTATCTGCTTGGATGTAATATTTTCCAGTTTTGGTGGATTTTTTGTGACACACAGAGACGCTCTGAGCGGCTCTCAGTTTATTTTTAACGTCATAATTATAAAAGCCGCTGCTATGGGCTTGTGGGGCTCAAAGAGTTACATCAGTTTATTCAAAGATAAACTAAAGTTAGCATTCTGTTCATTCATCAAACTTAAACATATAGAAGCAAAACTTGGCAGGACAATATTTATTCCTTAATATGGCAGGTTTACATGTCAGGTTGCTAATTGCTAATTGCGCTAAAATAAATGTACTGCATGATTAAATTTATGTATATTTGAATGTAAAATTAAAAATGGAATATTACTAATTGCTAATATACATGTTATGCTGATTTTACGCATTTTCCCTGTACCGTACCCTCCATTTTCGGACCATGTGGGTCATTTTTTACCTGGAGGGTTATCGGCTATGGAAAGTAAAGACATGTGTTATGACAAAACCCACCCTTGATAACAACAACCCTTCTGCAGACTATCTAAGAAGAGCTCGTTACCAACATGGGGTAGGGTCTGAAACCTGGGGCAATTAGAATTACAAAGCTATTCGAAACGTCATTGAACGTAGATACTAGTGACTTCATGTGATATCATTTGACGTAGCATTCTGTGTGACTTGTCTGTAAATCGAATGTGAAATAAAACAAAAAAGCCATTATGTATAACGTGTCGTTATCTCTCCCTAGTGTGTGAGTGAGTGAGTGAGTGAGTGAGTGAGTGAGTGAGTGAGTGAGTGAGTGAGTGAGTGAGTGAGTGAGTGGGTGGGTGGGTGGGTGAGTGAGTGAGTGAGTGAGTGAGTGAGTGAGTGAGTGAGTGAGTGAGTGAGTGAGTGAGTGAGTGAGTGAGTGAGTGAGTGAGTGAGTGAGTGAGTGAGTGAGTGAGTGAGTGAGTGAGTGAGTGAGTGAGTGAGGGAGGGAGTGAGGGAGTGAGTGAGTGAGTGAGTGAGTGAGTGAGGGAGGGAGGAAGGGAGGGAGGGAGGGAGGGAGGGAGGGAGGGAGGGAGGGAGGGAGGGAGGGAGGGAGGGAGGGAGGGAGGGAGGGAGGGAGGGAGGGAGGGAGGGGGTGAGTGGGGGAATGAGTGAGTGAGTGAGTGAGTGAGTGAGTGAGTGAGTGAGTGAGTGAGTGAGTGAGTGAGTGAGTGAGTGAGTGAGTGAGTGAGTGAGTGAGTGAGTGAGTGAGTGAGTGAGTGAGTGAGTGAGTGAGTGAGTGAGTGAGTGAGTGAGTGAGTGAGTGAGTGAGTGAGTGAGTGAGTGAGTGAGTGAGTGAGTGAGTGAGTGAGTGAGTGAGTGAGTGAGTGAGTGAGTGAGTGAGTGAGTGAGTGCAACAGTATTTTAATGATTATGTATTCAAACAACATGGTATCCATAATAACACACTAAAAATATGAACATGGATATATCCACTTAGAAAAATACTAAATAATCGTATACCCAGTAAGGCTAAAACATTTGTATAACATTTGTACAACGTCTGCCCAACGTCTCCGATAAATGCGTTGCGTTTACTGGATACTAGATAACAGGTTGGGAACACTGGACCACCTTTCATTGTGAGAAGTATGGTTCATATCGGGTCAGATCTGTTTTTTCGGTCCACTGTGCCCCACTGTGCACATTTTAGGTTATAGACTGGATTAAAACTACTTTTTAAATGAATTAAATGGACAATATACAATATAGCAGTATATTCAACATCAAATCAGTCATAGACAGTCCAAAATGTAAGTAATTATACCTTTTGATATTAAACAAACAATATTAATTTATTTGTGGGTCCCCAAAACGTATTTCGCCTTTATTTTAAACACTGTGTGAAGTATATTTAGGCTATCCGTGTCCTGTACAATGAGGATGAATCATGAATCTTGTTTTAAATTATTTCTAAAAAGTAGTCACTATTCAAAATGTCTATTATTATGTTTATTATTTGTGCATAAAAGTACACTAAAATAATGAATGAGTGATCATGAGGGCATAATTATTATAACATACCAATATAGTATAAAACTTTTATTAAATAAACGATAAAACGAATAAATTGATAATTATGAGAATAAGGACAAGGTTACATATTTGTGGAAATACAAGGAGTGAACAAATGGAAACAAAACAGTGTATTAAGCAAGCCTGTTGGAGACAGTTAGAGTACGCTTTGTTTGTTATACAGATTGTTCAACGTTAGAGTTTACAATGTAACTTAGAGAGAGGTTTAGAAAAATCGCGTTTATTGACATGGGTTAGTAATTTCGTAATCTTGGTCACATACGGCGAAACATGGAGTTTTAGACTGTATACCGAACTTCCAAAGAACTTTTGAATCAGCAATTTGCCAATATTTTGTGCAACATATTTTTGAAGAAAGTGTGACTTTACGTAAATTAATTTACATGTTTCTTAGATTGTATTGTCTATTTTGATAGACCAGCACCAGATGAACCACAATGAGACAATGGCATGTGCAAAAACACATATTGATCCCTGGGTTATCAGCAGTCAATAGGAAGCTTGTTTATTCAGTCAGGATCGGGGCTTTGGTCAGCATCAATAATATTTTTTATTCAGTATGTTGTTATTCGGTTGTTAATGATCTTTTGGTGGCAATATTTTTTATGAGATCAGCGTCATCAATAATATTGTCATCAGCTCTCTATTTCAAGGTTTTCTTGATAAATTTCGTCAGAAAAATTGTTCCATCCAATCTTCCACAGAATTATCACGTTTCCTTTTTAAAAAAATCTTAAATGGTTATTTCCTATAATATTATAAGCTATAATTCCCAGGATAATTACATGTTATTTTAAATCACGTTATCATTAGATTATAATGGTTTTGTTGCACTAAGCATATTTCCCAAATATAAAAAAATACTTTTACCTCATATCGTTTTGTTCTTTGCCATGTCTATACATCAGTGCT